>JARLTB010000021.1:0-600000 GCA_030141615.1 Unio pictorum | reverse complement strand
ATTATATGACACACAACTAGAACAACTACGGAAAACAAGATCGCAAAAACACGTTGAAATAATAAATCAGCTTATATCGGACATGGAATATATCTATGAACTAATTATTCAAACAATAATTAATGACAACAGCGACAATAAACAACGATTCCTAACCGATTACAATATCACAGAAGACAATCTGCGTAATTTCAAGTTTCCGAAATACAACGCTGATGAATTAGCAAGAATTGTTAAAACCGATATCAAAGCGCTACAAAAATCAGATTCAACTATCCTCCTCAAATATAATAATGATCCAGATGGTGGCGGTAGGCATATCGCTCCGTTCAACGTGAATATTTCATCGGTGATTGCGCTCAATTTAGTATGTGATGTTATCGAAGGAAGCTATCAGATTAATCTAGAGCAATCAAATCAAGCTCAGCAGGGATATATTCTTTATTCGTTTGCACCAACAGCTCCTCCGGGATTCCTAATTATTGAAAACCCAATTAATCCTGTCTACATGCGATGCCATAATAATTCGCTAACGAGAATTAATTTCCGACTTACCGACCAGTCAAATAATCTGATTGATCTACAAAATGAGGTGTTAGCGATAAGTTTGTTTGTGAAATCATAAATGATTTTCGTCCTAAAGACTGGATCAAATATTCGGTTAAAATCATTTCTTATTTTTTGTTAACTTTAGCAGCAGAGAGGGTGGATGACCACATCGTTGCGAGCAAAATTGATTAAAAAATCGTAAAATCTCCGTTTTTGCAAAAATGGAGACTTTTTTTTTGGTTAAATTAGATTTCGTTGGAAGCCTTATATTTTGTTCGAAAACGTGGTCTGTAAGCCTTATTTTGCTCGAAAACGTTATCTGGAAGCCTTATTTTTGCTCGAAAACGTGGTCTGTTCACCCTCTCTGCTGCTCATGTATATAATCTAACGGCATGTGATCTGCTGGAGGTCCTTTCTTAGTTGCAGGTTTCTCGAAATCGGCTCGACAAATTTTCTTTAAACTTTCTCTACTGTTAGAAATGGGTCTTTTCCCGAAACAGTGTAAGAGGCGTTGAAATCAAAATTCTCTAAGTAAGGTTCCCATGAGTACAAACTATTGATACCGTTTAGTAACATTGGCATGGTTTGTCATAACCCCACCCCCACCCCCCACCCCCCAAGACGCCCCTTTTTGGCTGTTCGTCTTCACGAAATTCGTCAGGACTTCTTTCGTAGGTGGACCCTATTTCCTAGAGATAAAATATCATTTATGTCAAGAGTATACAGAGTGGACGCAATGGACCACATATATATACATGTATATAATCTAACGGCATGTGATCTGCTGGAGGTCCTTTCTCAGTTGTAGGTTTCTCGAAATCGGCTCGACAAATTTTCTTTATTAGAAATGGGTCTTTTCTCGAAACAGTGTAAGAGGCGTTAAAATCAAAATTCTCTAAGTAAGGTTCCCATGAGTACAAACTATTGATACCGTTCAGTAACATTGGCATGGTTTGTCATAACCTCACCCCCACCCCCCAAGGCGCCCCTTTTTGGCTGTTCGTCTTCACGAAATTCGTCAGGACTTTTTTCGTAGGTGGATCCTATTTCCTAGAGATAAAATATCATTTATGTCAAGAGTATACAGAGGGGACGCAATGGACCACATATATATATATATATATATATATATATATATATATATATATATATATATATATATATATATATATATATATATATATATATATATACATGTATATAATCTAACGGCATGTGATCTGCTGGAGGTCCTTTCTTAGCTGCAGGTTTCTCGAAATCGGCTCGACAAATTTTCTTTAAACTTTCTCTACTGTTAGAAATGGGTCTTTTCCCGAAACAGTGTAAGAGGCGTTGAAATCAAAATTCTCTAAGTAAGGTTCCCATGAGTACAAACTATTGATACCGTTTAGTAACATTGGCATGGTTTGTCATAACCCCACCCCCACCCCCCACCCCCCAAGGCGCCCCTTTTTGGCTGTTCGTCTTCACGAAATTCGTGAGGACTTCTTTCGTAGGTGGACCCTATTTCCTAGAGATAAAATATCATTTATGTCAAGAGTATACAGAGGGGACGCAATGGACCACATATATATATATATATATATATATATATATATATATATATATATATATATATATATATATATATATATATATATATATATATACATGTATATAATCTAACGGCATGTGATCTGCTGGAGGTCCTTTCTTAATTGCAGGTTTCTTAAAATCGGCTCGACAAATTTTCTTTAAACTTTCTCTACTGTTAGAAATGGGTCTTTTCTCGAAACAATATAAGAGGCGTTGAAATCAAAATTCTCTAAGTAAGGTTCCCATGAGTACAAACTATTGATACCGTTTAGTAACATTGGCATGGTTTGTCATAACCCCACCCACACACCCCACACCCCATGGCGTCCCTTTTTGGCTGTTCGTCTTCACGAAATTCGTCAGGACTTCTTTCGTAGGTGGACCCTATTTCCTAGAGATAAAATATCATTTATGTCAAGAGTATACAGAGGGGACGCAATGGACCACATATATATATATATATATATATATATATATATATATATATATATATATATATATATATATATATATATATATATATATATATATATATATATATATATATATATACATGTATATAATCTAACGGCATGTGATCTGATGGAGGTCCTTTCTTAGTTGCAGGTTTCTCAAAATCGGCTCGACAAATTTTCTTTAAACTTTCTCTACTGTTAGAAATGGGTCTTTTCTCGAAACAGTGTAAGAGGTGTTGAAATTAAAATTCTCTAAGTAAGGTTCCCATGAGTACAAACTATTGATACCGTTTAGTAACATTGGCATGGTTTGTCATAACCCCACCCACACCCCCCACACCAAATGGCGTCCCTTTCTGGCTGTTCGTCTTCACGAAATTCGTCAGGACTTCTTTCGTAGGTGGACCCTATTTCCTAGAGATAAAATATCATTTATGTCAAGAGTATACAGAGGGGACGCAATGGACCACATATATATATATATATATACATGTATATAATCTAACGGCATGTGATCTGCTGGAGGTCCTTTCTTAGTTGCAGGTTTCTCGAAATCGGCTCGACAAATTTTTTTAAACTTTCTCTACTGTTAGAAATGGGTCTTTTCCCGAAACAGTGTAAGAGGCGTTGAAATCAAAATTCTCTAAGTAAGGTTCCCATGAGTACAAACTATTGATACCGTTTAGTAACATTGGCATGGTTTGTCATAACCCCACCCCCACCCCCACCCCCCAAGGCGCCCCTTTTTGGCTGTTCGTCTTCACGAAATTCGTCAGGACTTCTTTCGTAGGTGGACCCTATTTCCTAGAGATAAAATATCATTTATGTCAAGAGTATACAGAGGGGACGCAATGGACCACATATATATACATGTATATAATCTAACGGCATGTGATCTGCTGGAGGTCCTATCTCAGTTGTAGGTTTCTCGAAATCGGCTCGACAAATTTTCTTTAAACTTTCTCTACTGTTGGAAATGGGTCTTTTCTCGAAACAGTGTTAGAGGCGTTGAAATCAAAATTCTCTAAGTAAGGTTCCCATGAGTACAAACTATTTATACCGTTTAGTAACATTGGCATGGTTTGTCATAACCCCACCCCCACCCCCCAAGAAGCCCCTTTTTGGCTGTTCGTCTTCACGAAATTCGTCAGGACTTTTTTCGTAGGTGGACCCTATTTCCTAGAGATAAAATATCATTTATGTCAAGAGTATACAGAGGGGACGCAATGGACTACATATATATATACATGTATATAATCTAACGGCATGTGATCTGCTGGAGGTCCTTTCTTAGTTGCAGGTTTCTCGAAATCGGCTCGACAAATTTTTTTAAACTTTCTCTACTGTTAGAAATGGGTCTTTTCCCGAAACAGTGTAAGAGGCGTTGAAATCAAAATTCTCTAAGTAAGGTTCCCATGAGTACAAACTATTCATACCGTTTAGTAACATTGGCATGGTTTGTAATAATCCCACCCCCACCCCCCACCCCCCAAGGCGCCCCTTTTTGGCTGTTCGTCTTCACGAAATTCGTCAGGACTTATTTCGTAGGTGGACCCTATTTCCTAGAGATAAAATATCATTTATGTCAAGAGTATACAGAGGGGACGCAATGGACCACATATATATATACATGTATATACTCCAACGGCATGTGATCTGCTGGAGGTCCTTTCTTAGTTGCAGGTTTCTCGAAATCGGCTCGACCAATTTTCTTTAAACTTTCTCTACTGTTAGAAATGGGTCTTTTCTCGAAACAGTGTAAGAGGCGTTAAAATCAAAGTTCTCTTAGTAAGGTTCCCATGAGTACAAACTATTGATACCGTTTAGTAACATTGGCATGGTTTGTCATAACTTCACCCCCACCCCACCCCCCAAGGCGCCCCTTTTTGGCTGTTCGTCTTCACGAAATTCGTCAGGACTTCTTTCGTAGGTGGACCCTATTTCCTAGAGATAAAATATCATTTATGTCAAGAGTATACAGAGGGGACGCAATGGACCACATATATATACATGTATATAATCTAACGGCATGTGATCTGCTGGAGGTCCTTTCTCAGTTGTAGGTTTCTCGAAATCGGCTCGACAAATTTTCTTTATTAGAAATGAGTCTTTTCTCGAAACAGTGTAAGAGGCGTTAAAATCAAAATTCTCTAAGTAAGGTTCCCATGAGTACAAACTATTGATACCGTTCAGTAACATTGGCATGGTTTGTCATAACCCCACCCCCACCCCCACCCCCCAAGGCGCCCCTTTTTGGCTGTTCGTCTTCACGAAATTCGTCAGGACTTCTTTCGTAGGTGGACCCTATTTCCTAGAGATAAAATATCATTTATGTCAAGAGTATACAGAGGAGACGCAATGGACCACATATATATATATATATATATATATATATATATATATATATATATATATATATATATATATATATATATACATGTATATAATCTAACGGCATGTGATCTGCTGGAGGTCCTTTCTTAGTTGCAGGTTTCTCGAAATCGGCTCGACAAATTTTCTTTAAACTTTCTCTACTGTTAGAAATGGGTCTTTTCCCGAAACAGTGTAAGAGGCGTTGAAATCAAAATTCTCTAAGTAAGGTTCCCATGAGTACAAACTATTGATACCGTTTAGTAACATTGGCATGGTTTGTCATAACACCACCCCCACCCCCCACCCCCCAAGGCGCCCCTTTTTGGCTGTTCGTCTTCACGAAATTCGTCAGGACTTCTTTCGTAGGTGGACCCTATTTCCTAGAGATAAAATATCATTTATGTCAAGAGTATACAGAGGGGACGCAATGGACCACATATATATACATGTATATAATCTAACGGCATGTGATCTGCTGGAGGTCCTTTCTCAGTTGTAGGTTTCTCGAAATCGGCTCGACAAATTTTCTTTATTAGAATTGGGTCTTTTCTCGAAACAGTGTAAGAGGCGTTAAAATCAAAATTCTCTAAGTAAGGTTCCCATGAGTACAAACTATTGATACCGTTCAGTAACATTGGCATGGTTTGTCATAACCCCACCCCCACCCCCCAAGGCGCCCCTTTTTGGCTGTTCGTCTTCACGAAATTCGTCAGGACTTTTTTCGTAGGTGGACCCTATTTCCTAGAGATAAAATATCATTTATGTCAAGAGTATACAGAAGGGACGCAATGGACCACATATATATATATATATATATATATATATATATATATATATATACATGTATATAATCTAACGGCATGTGATCTGCTAGAGGTCCTTTCTTAGTTGCAGGTTTCTCGAAATCGGCTCGAGAAATTTTCTTTAAACTTTCTCTACTGTTAGAAATGGGTCTTTTCCCGAAACAGTGTAAGAGGCGTTGAAATCAAAATTCTCTAAGTAAGGTTCCCATGAGTACAAACTATTGATACCGTTTAGTAACATTGGCATGGTTTGTCATAACCCCACCCCCACCCCCCACCCCCCAAGGCGCCCCTTTTTGGCTGTTCGTCTTCACGAAATTCGTCAGGACTTCTTTCGTAGGTGGACCCTATTTCCTAGAGATAAAATATCATTTATGTCAAGAGTATACAGAGGGGACGCAATGGACCACATATATATACATGTATATAATCTAACGGCATGTGATCTGCTGGAGGTCCTTTCTTAGTTGCAGGTTTCTCAAAATCGGCTCGACAAATTTTCTTTAAACTTTCTCTACTGTTAGAAATGGGTCTTTTCTCGAAACAATACAAGAGGCGTTGAAATCAAAATTCTCTAAGTAAGGTTCCCATGAGTACAAACTATTGATACCGTTTAGTAACATTGGCATGGTTTGTCATAACCCCACCCACACCCCCCACACCCCATGGCGTCCCTTTCTGGCTGTTCGTCTTCACGAAATTCGTCAGGACTTCTTTCGTAGGTGGACCCTATTTCCTAGAGATAAAATATCATTTATGTCAAGAGTATACAGAGGGGACGCAATGGACCACATATATATATATATACATGTATATAATCTAACGGCATGTGATCTGCTGGAGGTCCTTTCTTAGTTGCAGGTTTCTCGAAATCGGCTCGACAAATTTTTTTAAACTTTCTCTACTGTTAGAAATGGGTCTTTTCCCGAAACAGTGTAAGAGGCGTTGAAATCAAAATTCTCTAAGTAAGGTTCCCATGAGTACAAACTATTGATACCGTTTAGTAACATTGGCATGGTTTGTCATAACCCCACCCCCACCCCCACCCCCCAAGGCGCCCCTTTTTGGCTGTTCGTCTTCACGAAATTCGTCAGGACTTCTTTCGTAGGTGGACCCTATTTCCTAGAGATAAAATATCATTTATGTCAAGAGTATACAGAGGGGACGCAATGGACCACATATATATATACATGTATATAATCTAACGGCATGTGATCTGCTGAAGGTCCTTTCTCAGTTGTAGGTTTCTCGAAATCGGCTCGACAAATTTTCTTTATTAGAAATGGGTCTTTTCTCGAAACAGTGTAAGAGGCGTTAAAATCAAAATTCTCTAAGTAAGGTTCCCATGAGTACAAACTATTGATACCGTTTAGTAACATTGGCATGGTTTGTCATAACCCCACCCCCACCCCCCAAGGCGCCCCTTTTTGGCTGTTCGTCTTCACGAAATTCGTCAGGACTTTTTCGTAGGTGGACCCTATTTCCTAGAGATAAAATATCATTTATGTCAAGAGTATACAGAAGGGACGCAATGGACCACATATATATATATATATACATGTATATAATCTAACGCATGTGATCTGCTAGAGGTCCTTTCTTAGTTGCAGGTTTCTCGAAATCGGCTCGAGAAATTTTCTTTAAACTTTCTCTACTGTTAGAAATGGGTCTTTTCCCGAAACAGTGTAAGAGGCGTTGAAATCAAAATTCTCTAAGTAAGGTTCCCATGAGTACAAACTATTGATACCGTTTAGTTACATTGGCATGGTTTGTCATAACCCCACCCCCACCCCCCACCCCCCAAGGCGCCCCTTTTTGGCTGTTCGTCTTCACGAAATTCGTCAGGACTTCTTTCGTAGGTGGACCCTATTTCCTAGAGATAAAATATCATTTATGTCAAGAGTATACAGAGGGGACGCAATGGACCACATATATATATATATATATATATATATATATATATATATATATATATATATATATATATATATATATATATATATATATATATATATATATATACATGTATATAATCTAACGGCATGTGATCTGCTGGAGGTCCTTTCTTAGTTGCAGGTTTCTCAAAATCGGCTCGACAAATTTTCTTTAAATTTTCTCTACTGTTAGAAATGGGTCTTTTCTCGAAACAATGTAAGAGGCGTTAAAATCAAAATTCTCTAAGTAAGGTTCCCATGAGTACAAACTATTGATACCGTTTAGTAACATAGGCATGGTTTGTCATAACCCCACCCCCACCCCATACCCCAAAAGACGCCCCTTTTTGGCTGTTCGTCTTCACGAAATTCGTCAGGACTTCTTTCGTAGGTGGACCCTATTTCCTAGAGATAAAATATCATTTATGTCAAGAGTATACAGAGGGGACGCAATGGACCACATATATATACATGTATATAATCTAACGGCATGTGATCTGCTGGAGGTCCTTTCTTAGTTGCAGGTTTCTCGAAATCGGCTCGACAAATTTTCTTTAAACTTTCTCTCCTGTTAGAAATGGGTCTTTTCTCGAATCAGTGTAAGAGGCGTTGAAATCAAAATTCTCTAAGTAAGGTTCCCATGAGTACAAACTATTGATACCGTTTAGTAACATTGGCATGGTTTGTCATACCCCCCCCCCTTCCCCACACCCCAAGGCGCCCCTTTTTGGCTGTTCGTCTTCACGAAATTCGTCAGGACTTCTTTCGTAGGTGGACCCTATTTCCTAGAGATAAAATATCATTTATGTCAAGAGTATACAGAGGGGACGCAATGGACCACATATATATACATGTATATTATCTAACGGCAGGTGATCTGCTGGAGGTCCTTTCTTAGTTGCAGGTTTCTCGAAATCGGCTCGACGAATTTTCTTTAAACTTTCTCTCCTGTTAGAAATGGGTCTTTTCTCGAAACAGTGTAAGAGGCGTTGAAATCAAATTTCTCTAAGGAAGGTTCCCATGAGTACAATCTATTGATACCGTTTAATAACATTGGCATGGTTTGTCATAACCCCCCCCCCCTTCCCCACCCCCCAAGGCGCCCCTTTTTGGCTGTTCGTCTTCACGAAATTCGTCAGGACTTCTTTCGTAGGTGGACCCTATTTCCTAGAGATAAAATATCATTTATGTCAAGAGTATACAGAGGGGACGCAATGGACCACATATATATACATGTATATTATCTAACGGCAGGTGATCTGCTGGAGGTCCTTTCTTAGTTGCAAGTTTCTCGAAATCGGCTCGACGAATTTTCTTTAAACTTTCTCTACTGTTAGAAATGGGTCTTTTCTCGAAACAGTGTAAGAGGCGTTGAAATCAAATTTTTCTAAGGAAGGTTCCCATGAGTATAAACTATTGATACCGTTTAGTATCATTGGCATGGTTTGTCATAACCCCACCCCCACCCCCCACCCACCAAGGCGCCCCTTTTTGGCTGTTCGTCTTCACGAAATTCGTCAGGACTTCTTTCGTAGGTGGACCCTATTTTCTAGAGATAAAATATCATTTATGTCAAGATTATACAGAGGGGACGCAATGGACCACACACACACACACACACACACACACACACACACACACATATATATATATATATATATATATATATATATATATATATATATATATATATATATATATATATATATATATATATAATCTAAGGGCATGTGATCTGCTGGAGGTCCTTTTTTAGTTGCAGATTTCTCGAAATCGGCTCAACGGTTCCCTTGAAATAATTCAATCGCACGAGTAGTCTTTCCTGACCCACCACAGCCGTTTAGATAAACTGTTTTATATCTACATATCGGATCAGATATCGGCGGTGCATTAGATAGTTTTGATATCTGTTTATTTTTCAAGTAATTGTTTTTAATCGTAACATCTGCCGATTGGGAATAATCGCGCAATATTTCACGTTTAATTCTCCATGATCCCCAACTCTCGTCAGAATTTGTGAATTCAGCCACTGCTTCGCTGTGTTTCGCGTCTATATAAAATGTATCAGTGGAGACTCTAACTGCAGTGTCAGGAAATATATGTATCATCGAAAATAAATTGATGGAAGCATAAGAGAGCATAGACGCCATCAAGCGTGTATACTGAAGACTGTGTCCATCGTTGTAAGTAACAATTGTACCCAATTTGGTTCCATCGGACAAGAAAGCATCCTTATGACTGACATATATGCCTTTAGATGTGACATCCGCAATTATAAAATCGTATTCAGCGCTATCTATAATCAACCGTGAAGGATATCTGTTATTGTCGTATTTTCCACCCTGAGTGAATTTACCGATTATTCTTCTACCGAAATCTTTTGTTTGTTTATTTCTGACTTCAAATAGCTGTTTGGACCATTTCATGATATTTTCTTCGTCAAGATCGGGAAATTGTTTTCTATTTTCGCAGATTATACTATCTATGTTTTCAGGTTGTGGTAACCAAACCTCAGTCTGCGCTCGATATGATATAATTGCTTCACTGACAAACAGAGATATCAACATGCTACAATCAATCATATACCGTAACAGCACTATTGGCATCCAGTGTTTTTCAGATATGTGTATACCAATCCAAACATAACAGCATGGATGAAGTCCTGTAGCTAGTTCAAATGATACCACACGAGCGAATCCGGTTAAATCAAAATCAGGCAGCGGCCCATTAATGGCAACACGAGTCATCTCATGTGTGGGATGTCCAAATCGCTTAAAGTACTTAGCACACTCTCCGTACCCGAGAAAACTCCCGGGATAACACGCGACCATATCAACCGAAATAATACTTTTGGGGTCGTATTTTGTATTCCATAATCCGCCGTGGTTATATTCCACACAACTTGATTTCATGTCTGTGAGAAATTCAGCTCTTGTTGGTTTCCACGTGTTTTTCTTTCTCGTGAACTGAGCTGCAACCGATGGAATTGTAAAACAATTTGTTAGCAATTGTTCGTCGTGTTCTGTTGAAAAACTACTAGCTAGTTTTTTCATCGCGTCATGAAGAGGCTCAGTGCGGTATAATTCTCCATTGGGTCTTACAAATTGATAGAATCTGCCCTCGGAGTTTTCCAAACTATGAAGTAACCACACTGACACAGGATCGTTTTTACTCAACTGGTAAATAAAATCAAATAATTTCTCCTCAGAGAGTTCCGGGGAGAAATCAGCGGGTATGTATTTTACTATTTGTTCCAGTGGAAATATTGTTACTGAAGGTGTCCACGCGTGTTCGTTATGATCAATAATTTTGATTGGAGCTCCTTGTGATTTATATCTTGATTCGTGTAATACTTCTCCTGTTATCGTCGCTACGGTTATTGGGAATCTTAATGATGTTTCCAATTCGGTTATATCCTGGATTGTTGCCCCGTGCTCCTTTACTGTTAGCCCCCATTCATTTATTTTTTGCGCCTTAGATCAGTCAATTGATTTCCAAGCAACGCATTTGTGAAGTTTCTATTATTCGTTTTGCTACACAATTCATTCTTGACGAATATTTCATGGGTTTCAATTTTTCAATACTCGGTATATCATTTAACTGATAAGCTCCCCAAACAACTGCTGTTACAGGATAAGATCTCTCGTAGTACGGTTTGTCAATTCCAGTCAGAAGTCCTGGTTTAGAATCTTGACTCGCAGTGATAGTTTTTTTATCCTTCAAGATGGGGTCAAATTTATCCCTGATAATCCAATCTCCCCTGTCTGAACGGATAATGAATTTCACACTAAAAAATACTTTTTTCTCCCAAGATGCGAAATTATCTCGTCTGCTTTTTCGTCATTCATGGTAGCATCAACGATGCCATCAATTCGAAATGTTGACCAACAGTGAGATGCTCCATCGCTCTTGAATTCCTCAAAACAATCACGAATTTTACCCAACATGATTCTATCGCGAATTTTATCCTTTGGTGTATCAGAGACTCTATCGAGATTGAATTTAGCATTTTTCCAGGGTTTAATTTTAGATAATCTCTCGAACTTCTTCATGCTATAATTAAAACAAGTATTTAAATAAAGAATTTATATATAATGAATCATTGCAAATGGCTCTTGATTGGATCAGTAACCCCGTGTAACAAATCATGAAGAAAGGAATTATGTGGGTATCATATGCAAAGCTTTCGTTGAGGATGCCTTGGGCCTATCCCTTGCTTACGATGTGGGGCTGGCATGAGAGGAAAATCGCAGTTGTGTCTCGGTTGTGGTGGCAAACGATACAGATAGTTGAAGAGTTACTATGATAAGAAGAGAGTTAAAAACTCCATCAACGACTCTGACTGTACCCCTGACAAAGTTATAAGAGCTCCCCAAGACTACGTTGATAGATTCCAAAATAATACTTCAAGCAATTAATTAATTAGACAAATAGTGTTATTGTATATAAATGGACCAAGAATTTCAGCCACATCCTGTGATCAGCGATTATGAAGCTTTTCGTGACAGTATTGTCAGACACTGCATACTGAAGAACCCAGTTGGTGTTGCAAATAATCAAGGGTATTTGATGTTTGGTGCTGGGAAGAAGAGATATCTTAATCATCGTTTCGTGTATGAATGTCATAACGGGTTGATCAGGGATGGTTTTGTTATCGATCACATTGATTCCAATCCTCAGAATAACAAATTGAATAACCTGCAAGCTGTTACGCAGAGTGAGAATTTAAAACGAGGAGAAACTGGGAAACATAAAAAATGCGAAGTCTGTAAAATCATTTAATACAGCAACAAATGAAGAAATTGTATTCCAATCAATGACTAAAGCCAATAGATACTTCGATATTTGTGAACCCTCGGTACGAAGAGTAGCAGAGGGGGTTTATCGATCTATTTTTTCGAAGCGTTTTAAAAACAATATTCAATTTACATATGTCTGACTATATATATATATATATATATATATATATATATATATATATATATATATATATATATATATATATATATATATATATATATATTCGGTATTAAGGGAAATAACTCGTGTAGGCATATGTAATGGCTTATGAAAGAGTTACAGATCTCAATCGCTGTGTCAATTGGTTGATTTTTCACTACCACGATAATCTATTTTGTGAGGAAACGAATCAGCGACGTAGTGTTTACAAACGGCTGTGTTCTTTTTTGTGTGTTTTTTTCAAGTAATCGGTTGTCAATAAATACACAAATGGTATGTGGATTCATCCATTAATACTGTGCTATCCTATATAATTCATTCATTCATTGTGTATATAAATAGCACGCCGCTGACGTTATTCATTGTACATTCGCACCTGTTCGCTATTGACTTACCTATATTGTATTCAAAATCTTATATTGGTAATAAGAACAGTTAGCTCATTCGTAACACGCTGCGGTTTAGTCCTGGCGGCTATGGTTCTAATCCCGTAATAGACATACTGTCTACGGTGACGATTGATGGCTTTTTCTATATAATTGAGGGCGCCAGCCCAAAGGTACTTTGTGTACACCTCCCGTCACGTTAAATACGTGAAGGTGTAATATTGCACCCCTGGGAAATTAATTTCTCAGGGGGAGGTGTACAACAACAAAGACGCCCTCAAAATAAACAGCAACCATGGATGAAATTAGCTCTCTGTAACATTAGGTAACCCAATAGGAAAAGAAACTGCCATAGGGTCAAAGAGATAGAAAATCTCAAAGAGAGAAATATACTCTGATTATAACCAACTGAGTAAAACATTTCTGATATGACAGCAACAGAAAAAATACTCTTAAAGAAAGGACCCTATGAAAGACACAAAAGCCTAATAAGGGACCCAATGAATGATAACCGCTCATCATAGGTTGCTGTTTATTTTTGTATTAGAAATATGTAGCGATTATATAATATGAATCCTGAAAATATCAATGAGATCAAATCTGAAATTTCAAAAAATACAATTGTCAGATGGTTTAAACTGTGATCAAATTATGTCCGACTTTCAAGATGTTGAATTCGCTACTATAAATAACAATGTCCTTTCAAAGAAGTATGCACTGATAAAACGAATCCGTGACTCTCTTGTATGTTGTGAAGATGTTAGCGTGTTTGTCCCGTTATGTACTATCGTGGAAAGGGTAAGAAGGGAATTTGGCCGGGAGTATGAAACTAAAAGGATGGTCAATTCGAAAATCAGAAGTATTGGAGCGCTGATCAGTCAAAACCAAAATACTCCCTCGGCCGAGTATACTGAAAACATCGACATGTATAAATACCTGAACACAATAGACAGGTATGTGCGTTCAACCAACAAGGTGGTTTTAGTCAACAATAGCGGTGAAATGCTATACTGGCATTTATCAATGAACGTGTTTAGTACCAGGAAGCTGTAAAATATCGTAGTAAAATAAAAGAAATTATTTGTTAATTCTGAAATATTTTTTATTGATTTTTGGTCGTTGTTGGTCATCGCTTGACTGATTTTAGTTATCGCTTGACTGGTTTTAGTCATCGCTTGACTGATTTCAGTCGTTTTTTGATGGCATAAACCCCCGGATTTCATTTAGAGAAAATCAACTTTTCAGTGAAATTTTCAATGATAGTGTCACTTGGGCGCGCACGGGATTTCTCGTATACTTTTTCCACCAAAAATCTTCGATGCTCCATCATTTTTCGGGCGACAAAACCACTGCATTTAGATTCAAATTGGAAAATTGCTTTACTGTTTCAATAATGGTAAATGAAGCATTAACAACCCGACTGGCTCGTGAGCGGCTATCTGCGATCAAAAAGTATATACCCGTACGTGATTCTGTACGAGAAAAACTTCAAACTAGACGGAGTCTTCAGACTGACTTTACCGCGGGATCTCAAGAGTTGTTTAAACGAATAACCACGGCAACGAAGGGGGCAATATCAGCCACTGAGCGAGCTACATGGGGAGATATCCCCAAAAAAGGAGAGCCACCAAGAGCAGAGAAACCTCTGATTAATGTACTCAACAAAATAGCAACGGGAACTGAAAAAACAACAAAAAACCCTTCTGATCCAAAAACAGTAGCTGGTTTACGCGCGAGATTTAACCAGGATTTAACGAGAAGGGGTTAGCAACAATTGATAAGACTGACCTAGCACAAACTCCTGCGTTTGTTGTTACGACTTATGAAAACAGGAAAAAAATGCTGAAACCAGAACAACACGGGTATATTAAAAGTATGCAACATTGGGCTGATGTATTATACAAAATCAAAACTAAAACAAATCAAATTGAGACAACAAATAAATCATACATTGGATATCTTCATGCGGTGGGTATAGTGTATAATCAATATGAAGAACTAGCAGTAAAAATAAAAAAACCACAATTGCAAAGAAAAAGACAACAACCGGCAAAGAAAATATCTTTCTCACCTAAAAAAACTACCACCCCAAGCTTCGCTTGGACCATTGTATATATCATCTGATCAAGATGATTCTTACATAACACCTGATCAAGATGATTCTTATACGGATCAGCTTGATAAATTTATAAAAGAAAACAAGTATTATGGTGATGCACAGCGTACAACTGGTACAGATGTAAAAACCGCTAGCGGATTTTCTGGGAGTGGGGGTATCAGGTAGTGGTCTTATTCATTGTCCTGGCAATATTCACAGCGATATAGCACGATTAGAAGTTCTCATAGGAGGGAAACGAGCTGGAAATAACTCACCGGAAATAATTAATGAAGCAGCTAATATCTGTAGGCGGTTATTTCAAGGTGGCATCATGGATATCAAAATATATCGAGATCTCCTTGACGAGTTAGCCGAGAATCATGGTTATCATAGTGACTAATCTGATGACTTCGAATTTCGCGATTAGATAAATAACAATTAAATAAGAATGATAGTATACTACAACCATGATAAACCAACCAGCGTCTATGTAGTAAACTCACGATTGCCCCAGTACAAAATGTACTACGGCGATGGTCTCGGTGATACCATTGCGGGTTTATTTACAAGAATGGCTCCAAAAATAGCGCCGATCACAAAAGAATTGTCAATTAAAGCCATTAATGTTATTCGTGATAAGGGTATTAGCGCTGTTGGAGATGTTGCCGGGAAAGCGTTTTCCGCCGCTCTGGATAAATTATCAGCGCTATTTCGACGGTGAAGGAAACCACCAGCGCGTTTGGGACCACTACCGTCTACAGCGGCCATGCCTGCAAATGTTAGTAAAATAATAAATAAAAAGTGGATCAGAAACTAGCGTCACTGGTGACTTCGTCGTTGACGACTCCGTCGTTGGTGACCAGCAACCAAGATAATATAACCGCAAATATGATAGAGGGAATTGGCTTCAAACCACGACGGGGTCGACGACGATGAAAACCGCGATTTAGATCAACGAATACATAATAAAATGTTCAAACGGTCACCTGATACAGCGTCTGATATGGACGCCTCAGTTCTCAAGAATGATTCCGTACGTGATTATCAATTTTATTATTATCATGCAGTACAACCGGATATTCGATCAAGAATCGAACTTCAAGTTCATGATACCAGTAAATACTTTCTACCATGCGAAGCGTTTATCGAAGTAGAAGGAGAACTCGTAACAAATGTTGCAGCTAATACAGCATACGCAGATGACCCAAATGTTCGAGTTGGTTTTGTCAATAATGGTATCATGGCGCTATTTTGAAAGTGCAAGATATCTCATTGATGGAAGATAAATTGAATCTATTGATCGTGAAGTTGATGTTGCCACAACAATAATCGGGTTAGCAAGATACTCCGACGATTATACAAGATCGGCGGGTCCATCTATGATGTATTCTAAGGATATCACTGAAAACGCTGATCACATTCAGTATATTAAATTACGAGCAAGACCAAATGTTCCTATCGATGCTGATCAACCAGTTAATCTGGAACACCAAGCAAGACCAGCTGATGCGTTTGATATTATAAGAAGCGTTAATGGTAATTACAATCTAGGATTTGCAACACGCGTAGCAACATTGAAGAGGCCTCGTCGACAGTTTTCATGCGCGATTCCACTGCATCATATATTTAGATTCTGCAGAAATGTCCGAAAAGTTATTTATGGAGCGAAGCATACAGTAGTACTCGTAAGAAAGGGTACTGATAATGATGCAATCTTTCGTAACGCTGGTGTTGCTGTCGGTAAAGTCATTTTAACAAAACTATCTCTGTGGATGCCAGTACTGACTCCGTCAATCACAACAGAAGAACGATTACTATCACTTATGGATCAAGGAGGAAAGTCGTTGCTGATTTGGCTAACAACGAGTACAGATACCAAGGATTCTGATGTTGATGGTACATTTACGTGGAACCTGGCATCAAAACAAGGTGTTTCGGCTCCACGTCATATATTTGTTGCGCTACAGAATAGAGCGCGATTAAACTCTCAAGAACACAGCCATATAATATTTGATAAATTAGGTGTTAGTGATGTCTCGCTGAGAATAAACGGACAACAGGAACCATCCGAGGATATACAACTGAATTACGATGCCAACCAAATAGCACGTGTGTATCATCGTCTGTTTTCATATATGGGACGCGATCAAAATGTTGATACTGGTCTGCAAATATCACAGTTGCATTTTAGGAGTCTGTATCCAATCTATTACTTTTTGCTGGAACATCTTGACTTAACAAGACAATCCGTCGTTGAAATACACTTTAGAGCTCGTATAGCCCCTGCTGGTGGTAATTATAGAGCGGTTGCTGTCATTATCAGTGATAAATCAATGCTACTCGAAGGTGTTGGTGGACGAATGAGAGTAATAGATGCACCAGTTGAAAACATGTAACAATTAGATCAATCTGTTATTGTATAATGTCATATAGTCATATTAGTGTCACGTTGACTCCTGGTCAACTCAAGAAATTGCAATCAGAATCAGCTAAAAAATGTGGAACCACAATAACGCTGAACCCAATCAGATGACCGTCGGTCAGAATAAATTGTCACTTACAACTCGTCAGATAAAACATTTCAATGACGCGCTCAAAGATAAAAAGGGTGTTCAGATCACTCTCTGCGAAAGCGATCAGCAACATGATAAAATCAGGTGGTATATTTCCGTTGTTAGCTGCGATTCCAATGTTGATTGCGGCAGCGGCCCCAGCGGTAGCTAAAGCGGCGGCGTTAGGAGCCGTTGGTACCGCGTCAGGGATGGCACTAAAGACAGCTACCGGGAGCGGGTGTAAAAAAAGAAACGAGGAAAGGGTCTAAGACTACCAGGAACCCCGTATTCATGGTACAACGAAAGCGATTTGAGAATACCGGGAACGGCTTATTAACACCGATAACGCCGATGTCAAATTTTGATTTACTCGATACCACTAAAAAATATTGGCGATTAAAAACTTCAGAGGTGTCTTTATGAAAGATCAGTTGCCGGCACAACCAAACAGCGTTGAAACCGGGATCATCAATCTTGATAACAGCACCGGACCCGGAACCCACTGGGTTGCATACGCGATTGATCCACGTGCAATCGTCTATTTCGATTCATACGGGCTAGCGCCGCCGAAGGAATTCATGCGTTATATAAACCGCTTAAACACCCCTCGTTGGTATTCTACGCTACCAACACAACAAATGAATGACCCACCAATATGCGGCAATGAAGTATTAAATGTCCTTGACGCTATTTCATCATCTGGAAAACCACCACATGTGGTTGTGAAAGAATACATGAGTAGTCGCTGGCGGCATCGATGATTTTAGAGAAATAATTACTTTTACAATAACATGATTGATATTTGTGGACGACCTCTATCATCGTCGAAGAAACCCTCCGCCGATGGCACTGCAACCGATGATATAAAACAAAACTCATCGAAGATGAAGTAGCTGAAACATTGAATTTAGCAAGTATTGACCTCGGTGAAATAGTTATATTTCAAGATCATCAGGGTAAATTGAAAACTAGTAATGTTTCCCTTGATGATATTTTAGTTAAAGAACGACACGCAGCAGAAAATGCTATCGCGTTGTTTTCTGATCAGGGTAAACTCAAACCGGGTGTACTTGTTTCAACTATTGTGGAACAAATTAATGATTTAAGACCATTAAAAACACTACGCGATGAATACAACGACCATGTAACTAAATTCAATTAGTTTTCTGAATTACAAAAAAATATAATTGACAATATTGACAAACCTCTATTAGATTTCCTTGGAAATCCACCAGTGACTACACCGAAGCTCACAGAGATAAAAACAACTATGCTGGAATTTGCAACACTTCAATCCAAATATGAAGAACATGTAAAACAGTTTTCAACTTTTCGTAAAAAAACATCGTAGATAAATTTCTTGGAACCACATTCGATAAACTCGACATAAAACTCCCGGATATTAAAAAAATCCATCGATGATATTAAAGCAGCCAGTAATGAAATACCCGCGATTAATCGGCGAATAGAAGCTATCTACGCTGATATTAAAACAACCAACGATATCATCAGGGATGATCTACCGAGGATGGTAAAAATACTTGAAAAAACAAAAATTTCCCATGAGAGATTCAACAACATATTATACACGATTCAACATGGATCATTTGCGTGGACACCTACAAACGACACATTAGATATCATCGCGACCGTCAAAGGTATTTATCGATTAACACTAGTTACACCGACTCAATTTAATATATCATCGTCGAGTTCATCTGGGGTCAATAATACGATATCAACGATCATTGACAGCGTACTCGCAATTATCCTCGATGATATCGTTGTCGCTCGATGATACATTAATATCCGATAGCGAGTTTTCATCGATGGTAAGTATTTATGATTCCGCGATGTCGAAATTAGAGCAGGACAATAATAATAATAATAATAATAATAATAATAATAATAACACCGCAAGAACTACTTCAACGAATAGTGGATAACACAACCCCGGTGAAAACCAACATGATCTCAATAACCTAAACGAATCCTGAATTCAGTGTGAATCTACCTACTCCGATTCCCGTGAAGGAGATAGCACTAGCAAAACTACGAGTGTATCACAGTTGGTCTAATATTAGGTCGGTAGCATTTGGTGGCCAACAACCAAATAACTCCAGACTGGAACGTTGTTTCGCTACCATCTGGGTCATACCAAATTAAACAAATCAATGATGAATTTCAGCGTAGAATAAAATCAATTACTACGCGAGAACCAAAAATCGCTATAACAGTTCACGAGCCGAGATAAACTCACCCGGGTACGCCGTAGATATCTATCAGAGTTCTATAAGGACAAAGGTGGCATAAAATCGCGCCTCGACAGGAAACCATTAATTTACCACCTGAACTAAAAAATTTGATTATATTACCGACAAGATAAAACCTAACAATCCAGTAAAAAGTTATAGCAAATACAACAAGTTTGAGGTTTTTTTTACACGTGTACGCTATGAAGGATTAAGATTTCCTGCTGGTGGTGCTGGAGGATATCGCATACCCAACAAAGCCCGCATCGCTGAAAATTTCACAGCGATGAATAATGATTTTTCGCTGTTGTCAGTATCTCTTAAATCCGGTACTCTCACCCGAGATGAATTTATCAGCGTCGTAGAAACATGTAACAAAATTATCGATGACATGGAAACATATCATTTGCGAATTATTCAAGAGGTATTAGACGACAATAATGAGCCTAAAATGAGAACAGAGTTTGCGACAATAAATAATATACGCGTAGAAGATATTCCCACATTCAAACTACACGGATATAATATCTCAGAACTAAATAATCTCTCAATGATGCCATTGACGTTGGTTTCAAAAGAATCCACGACGCATGGAAAAAAAATAACACAACCACAAACAACCATCCTCAAACATAATAATGACCCAGATGGTGGTGGTAGACATATCGCTCCTCAAAATGTGAATATATCCACGATGATTGCATTGAATTTAGTATGTGATGTCATCAAAGGGAGTTATCAAATAAATCTCGAGCGATCAAATCAAGCTCAACAGGGATATATTTTATACTCATTTGCACCAACAGCTCCTCCAGGGTTTCTAATTATTGAGGATCCAACTAATCCAGTTTATATGAGATGTCATAATGATTCATTAACAAGAATTAAGTTTAGATTCACTGACCAGTCCAATAATCTGATTGACTTACGAGGTGAGGTCCTACAAATTAGTCTGTTTGTGAAATCCTAACAAGAATTGTTAACCCCATAGCAGCGGGAGGAGGGGGGAGGCCAACCACATTGGCGTCCTTTTTCTTCGATTCTATTTTGCCAAATGAAGCTTTTTTTTACGATTTACGAGGAAGCCTCAGATTGCCGAATCGACGCCTATAAAAGTTGTCTGATTCGCCCCCCCCCCCCCCCCGCTGCTACAATAGCTAATCAAGAAACATTTTTAATATATCTAGCGACACTGCATATTTCATCCCATATTTTTCGCCAATTCAATCAGGAGTCTATGCTTCAACCTGATATCGAAAAAAGCTGTGATAAGTACATGATTGCACTCCTCGTTGTTTCATTTCTGTTGCGAGTTTGTGTGTAGGTGTTAAAACAACTATATAATCCAAACCCTGTCTAAATAATTCAATAACACGTGTTATTGTACCGCAGCCACCAGGCCCATTTAGATACACAGTCTTATGTCTGGATACTGGATCGGCTATATTTGACAATAATTCTGATATATGATTCCTTTTGCCTGATTTTATCAGATACGTATTCCTGATTATAGCATTTGCGAATTAAGAATAATTATATAACATTTCTTGTTTTATTCTCCACGAACCCCACGGTGCAACAGTCCTTGTAAATTGAGTCACTAATTCTTTATATCTTTTTCGATATAAAATTAATCCGTTGCAACTCTGACTGCAGTGGTAGGGAATCTATTTATCAACGATAGCAAGTTATAAAAACACAAGCTAGCATAGACGATCGTATTTGTATGTACTGGGCGATATATCATCGATATAGCCAACCATGATCCGTTAGACAAGTAGGCATTTTCTCGACTTACAAATATATTTTTCTTTGTTTGTTGCATCTCTTGTTTTATTCTCCACGAACCCCACGGTGCAACAGTCCTTGTAAATTGAGTCACTAATTCTTTATATCTTTTTCGATATAAAATTAATCCGTTGCAACTCTGACTGCAGTGGTAGGGAATCTATTTATCAACGATAGCAAGTTATAAAAACACAAGCTAGCATAGACGATCGTATTTGTATGTACTGGGCGATATATCATCGATATAGCCAACCATGATCCGTTAGACAAGTAGGCATTTTCGCGACTTACAAATATATTTTTCTTTGTTTGTTGCATCTGCCATTATAAAATCATATTCAGCATCATCTATAATAAGTCATGCATAATGTCGCCTATGATCATATGCACTACATTGAGTAAATTTACCGATTATTTTTCTACCGAGATCCTTTGCGGTTTTATAATCAAACTTCTGTCTGCTTCCGATATGATATAATTGCCTCACTTACTATCAGCGATATCAGTATTTTTCAATCAATCATATATCGTAATAAAACTATTGGTGCCCTGCGTTTAACTGAAAAGTGACCAAACATAACATAACATATCGGATGAAGACTCTTAGCAAACTCGAATGATATAATACGACCGAATCCGGTTAGATCAAAATCGGGTAGTGGTCCATTTATTAATACTCTAGTCATTTCGTGACTGGGGTGTCCAAATCTTTCCAAATATACAGAACATTCTCCGTAGCCCTGACAACTTCCTGGGTATCACGCGACCATATCCACAGAAATAACGTCGTTGTGATTATGCTTGGTATTACACAATCGACCGAGTCCGTGTTCACAACAACTAATTGTGCGTCTTCGAAAAGTTCAAATCGCATGGGCTTCAACTAATTTTTTCTCTGCAACTGACAAAACTGTAAAACAATTTGTTAGTAATTACTCAATATTTTCTGTTGAAAATTTTTGTGCAAGATTTTTAATTTTTTCTTAAAGAGATTCTTTACGATATATTTCGCCGTTAGGTCTTACAAATTGATCAAACTTACATTTTTCTTGGATGAAAATAATTCCATCGTCGTTTTCAGAGCTCTGAAATAGCCATACTGACATATGATCGTTTTTACTTATTTCGTGAATAAAATCAAACATATTTCTTCCAGAGTCTTTCTCTGGGCAAAATCCTACAATTCGATCTCTGATCTTTTATAGTGTTTCGAATCGTTTAAAATCTCCCCTGTTATTGTTTTTACCATTATTGGAGTTCGAGAATTTTCTATATCTTCATGTGATACAGTTATGTTGGAACCGCCAAAGAGTTCGAAAATGTTCTAGATTGGATTCCCAGAATGATGTTTCCATAATAACTGAAAGATATGGGATTCCCAGGCGGTTTTTTTTCTCCCCCCCCCCCCCCCAACCAAAAAAAAAAATGAACCACGTGATTATACAGAAACGTTTCGAACTCTTGGCCGTTTCCAACAAAACTGAATCACATAATTATATAGAAAATTCTCGAAACTATTGCGTTTTTCCATAATAACTGACAATAAACGCAACCAGTTAATGCCATTATTGTAGTTTAAAGAATCGTATTCAATTGATTTACGAGTTTCAAGTAATTGGTTCTACGCTTGGATATTATATGTGCATATTTTTTAAATCGATAGAAGTTACAGCCAAATCGATTCGACCAGCAGACATACATTTGACGAGGTTTAGCAAACTGATTATATAGCAAATAATTTAGTTATACTTGTCCCACTCCATGAAGATTTAGGTGAAGGAATATCATCGGAGTCACAAATCATCGGAATCATGAAAGATGGTACAATCAAGTAAGTGTACTAGACATTAGGTATTAGTGGATATATTGGCATGGTCCATTGCTAGTGACAAAATACATTTTACTTCAAACTAAGCAGAGAAACCAATGAGAAGTCCTCAATGCAAACAAAATCAACCTAGATTCTCAGTTGGACTGGAAATATTTTGTAAAGGTTAATGCTATTATTTCTACCATAAAAAATAAAATAAGATGGTATCAATATTCAACTTGATCCTGAAAAGATCATTTCTGATTTTGGATCATCAAAGTCGTAAATTTCAGGGTAGATATACGCTATTAGCTGAATACAGATTAATGAAGAATATAAACGAAATTATGTTACAATTTTTATCAACAGTGAAAGATATTAAAGTATACAAATTTGTACCTCTTTCTATCTATAATAAGATCGAAATTATCTGAGCAATTCGAGACAAAGACAAGTATAAACACGCGCATGAGACAACTGCAGAAAATTATATCGGATATTGAATGTGAAAATACTCTCGCTTATGAAAATAGCAGTGATTATAGTAACAACGTCACTAATGAGATTGGTTAGTAAATTATGTTTATGCTAAAAAAAATCTTCTGTTAATGAAGGATCGAAATGACACCCAAAAAAAACGAAATGGTGATGATATATGTTAACGTAACTGAGGAAACGGTACGTAAAACTAATATTATATAGCAGTTGTACCGTTTATTCACTCGCAAAAAATGAAAGGTTGGATTTTTGTTACCTCATTTCATGGTCAGATAGAACCCTTATTTCATCATTCTACCCTTCCATAACAGAAAAAGACACTCCCATTATAAATACACTTGTTCATTAATTGTTTTAAAAATCTTTTGATCTTTCAGATTTTATTTTCTATTCCAATGCACTAACAGGTTCTTATACTATTAAAAACCAGGAGGTAGTTAAGGGGTAAATGTATACAGAATAAATATATCCCTGCTGAGCCTGATTTAATATTTCAATATATGTCTAATAACTTCCATCAATTACATCGCATACAAGATTAATTGCGATCACAGATGTTATATTTACGATTCCCGGTGATATATGTCTACCATCACCATATGGATTATTGTTGTATTTGAGAACAGTTGCTTGCAGTAGTCTCTCTCTCCGATCGGCAGGTATTCGAAGAAAGAACTCATCGTTGTTATCAACTTATCATTGGTGTTTTTCTTTAGTATGTCTGCGTTATACCAGGGAAATTTAAATTCGGTAGACCAGCTTCTGTTATCAAATATTCATTTTCAAAAATGTGTTTATCGTGCTATCTGTAGTCAGTATGATCAATTATTGGCTGAATTACTCGCCGGTTAATATATTCCATGTCGAATACAAGATGATTTAATATTTAAATTGGTTTAATGATTTCACTGTGTGAACTTGCTATTTCAAAAATATATTTAGTGAAACTTTGTTATAGTTTTCCTCATTGTATTTTCTGTTCTTGATTAATGATTTTAAAATAATCAATACTTTCTTTTCTACTAATACTAGCTATAGATCCTTACATATTAGAGTCTTCCATAATAAAAATCCATTATACAGTTCTTATTAATAAAGCGAAAATTGCTACCCAACATTGCATTTTTTAAAGTAAATGATCTTTGTATCATGGGGTAATTTCCCAATGTGATTGTTTATCCATCGTAAGATAAGACCGATTTGGTTCTGCTATTGGTGGTGGTGCCTCCCGAGCAACATCAAGCCATCCTAAAACAGTTCTAATTGATGATTGATAAATATCAACGGCATAATCTTGCGAATATATTTATATCGCGGCTGATAATGTTGGTTCGTGAACAGTAATAGCTATTTAGATTTTTGTCCTGTTATGTATTTAATTATACGCTGAAATTCATCATTAATCTGTTCGAATTGCTAATTCTCTGTTGATATCCCAATAACGAACCAGTCAGGTGTTCCATCTGTTTATTTTTATCTGCAAATACCAGTGAATTATTTGACTGTAGACCTTCGAATGACTTTGACCGGATATTGGCCAACTGTCGTATACTAGATTGCAGTTGGAACATTTAAGCTAAATGCAGGGTTACTGAAATTTATTGATACCAGTATTGTCTTTGGTGGATTAGTATTAGTAACGCTCTGTTGCAGTAGTTCTTGCGAATTATTATTATTCTAAATCAGACTTCGTTGCCTCATCATAAATCCTAATAATTTCCGTTAACTCGCTATATGATAGTGTTCCGTCGTTAAGGCCTGATGATATCCGCGAGGATAATTGTGAATATGACTGAGCCGCTCTATATAACTTTATTATATACTTGTGTAGTTTATTCTGGATGCACGTGTATATTATTTTTGCAATTATATTATGAACATCAGCAATTGTTGTTGCAGCTGAAACACAAACTGTCACAACTGCAGGTGATGTTATTGCTATTGTTGATAGCAATACACCAGTTCCAGCTTTAACAGCTGACACCGAATATACAGTTTAATATATCAACGACAATTAAACGTCTGCGGTACTTTGTTATTTGTACTGAATACATGTCAATTATATAATTTAGTTTAGTTTGTAATTCACGCACTTGATTGTATCTATACTGTTGCACGTTGATTGGAGAATTCATTATTTTATGATCTTAAATTAATTACAAATTACGCATACGATGTGAGTGACGCTGATGCTAAATTGTCATTGCTGATGGCTATTCTAAACGTGTCAGTGGATCCATCTTCTATTATTACACTGAAAATATTAACGCCGGTGGATAAACATGGTGATACATTAAACTGTAAAGCTGAAATCACCGTTAGTCTGTATATACCTCAAACAGATGCGGTAAATTGAACGATGATATTTTGAGGTGTCCAGGTGAAAGATCACCACTGTAAAGAGAACACGATATTGATATTTTGTTTATGTGGTATTTTAACCTTTTGAGGCTTTTCAGCAATAGCAGGAAAATCGTTTATAATAGTATCGTGTGTTCGTTTAATCGTGTCAATGTTCGTCTTGATATCAGAAAGTTTCATGACAACGGTCAACGAAGTACCAAAGAAATTATCTGCGATTTCATCAACTTTTCTAAAACAATGTAACGAAGTTTTGCAAACGAGCTTACATGAACACCATACTCGGCCCGCAACGTTAATAGTTTATTGTTTACGGTGCTGTAGTTAACGTAAACGTAAATTTTTGGTTTCCGCGTTTTTGTCACAAGATTTAGTAATTTGGATAATTCGTCGTTATTAATTTTTTTACACTCTATTTTCGTATTCCGTCAGTGTGGTTTTTTCGAGAGAGATCTCCGGTAAATATATACCATTACAATTTAAGATCTATTTAAAACGATAGCGATTACTCGTTTATTGGTGTACAATTTTATCAGGGGGTTTGGTTGATTTTTATACAGCATCAAGTACAGCAATTACTTCTCGGCCACATATTATATCATGTTGAATACCAGATCCTTTTCTTGTGAGGAATATTTTCTGCACTGACATACTCGATACACTCTTTTGGCGGATCTAACTCGGACGAATCAAAATAAACAATTCCAAGTGGATCAATCGCGTATGCGGTCCAGTGAATTCTAGAGCTGATGGAATTATCGAGATTAATGATACCGGTTTCAGGGCTGTTTGCTCGTTGTGGTAACTGATCTCGCATAAAAACATCTCTAAAGTTTTTACAAATATTTTTAAGGTTTTAGCAGCATCGATTAAAACAAAATTGGACATTGGTGTTATTAACTGTCCGTGGTAGTCTCAGACCTTTTCTGTACCAATTGGTGGGGGGTGTCCCTAGTAGCCTTAGATATTTTCACTTTTTTTATATCACTGTTGTCCGGAGAGCCATAACGCGCCCGCTTTCGCGACAGCAAGAGCAGCGGATTATATTAATGCTGGTATTTCCGCGAGGAGTGGAAATATACTACGTGATTTGGTTATATCTGAAATAGAAACCGCGGATAAAGTAAGTCTGATTCCGGTTTTGTCATGTTTAGCATCATTGAATATTTTACGGTGGCGTTCCGTCAACGATAATTTATTTTCACCACCTGTAATGGTGGTTCTGGATTTCTGAACGAATGTGGTTTTTAGTTTTTTAATCAGACTGTTGTCAGAGTAACATTTACATGATGATGTAACATTAATAATATTACGAGTGATCTAATTGTGTTACAGTTTTTTTTTACTTGTGCATCAAAGACTCTCATTCGTCCACCAGCACTTTCAATTAACATCGATTTATCACTGAGTATAATTGCAATTGCTCTATAATTAATACCACCTGGGCTTAAAAGTGTATATAAATGACAGTTTTCCCTCTTAATTTAAGATGTTCCAGTGATAAACAAAATAGATCGAATATAGATTTTAAAAATCTAGTGATATTTGCAAACAAGTATCTATTATGATCATGTCGCATAAATGTCATCAAACTGATATATGCGTGTTACTGGATTATTTTCAAAACTCAATAATATATCTTCAGATGGTTCTTGTTGGCCATGTATTCTTATAGAAACATTGGTAACATCAAATTTGTCGAATATCATATGTCTATGTTCTTGCGAGTTTAACCGATTAACATTTTACGGCGCAAGAAAAAATATGTCGTGGTGCAGAAACACCTTGTTGCGATGCTATATGCCATGTAAATATACCGTTAATATTACTCTGAATACTATTTGTTGTTGTTGTTAGCCATGCTAACAATGATTTACCACATGTATCCATAAATGATAATAATTTATTTTCTTCAGTGATCGATAAGGGTCATTAATGGTATCCACAATGAGAATTATGATAATACTTCTTTACCAGTATCGCCTCTATGTCGCCATATAGCAATCATTATCATCACCTTTTTCATACAAGTACAACTGTATGTTTGGCTCTGAAAAAAAACCTTTCTAATATTTCTGAAAAATCCGAAGATGTATGATAGTTGCAAATCTTCTACGGTTAGATTTAGCAGCAGAGAGGGTGAATCCTACAACGTTTTTAGACAAAATTTGATTGAAATCCTAAAACGAGCCGTCCTATAATCTCATTTCAACCAAAAAAAGGGCGAATCCTACACGTTTTCAGACAAAAAAATTGATTGAATCCTTAAAACGATCCGTAGGATTTCGTTGAAATCTACGAAATCTCATTTAACTAAAAAAATGAAAACGGAGACTTTTACGATTTTTAATTAATTTTGGTCGCAACTTGTTGTCATCCACCCTCTCTGCTGCTATGGGTTAACAAAAAATAATAAATGATTTTAACCAGTCTTTATGATGAAAGTCTTTAGGACGAAAATCCTTTGAAATTGCAAAGCAATTTAGGATTTCACAAACAAACTAATCACTAACACCTCTTCTTGTAAATCAATCAGATTATTGGACTGGTCGGTGAGTTTGAAATTAATTCTGGTTAATGAATTATTATGGCATCGCATATAGACTGGATTAACCGGAGACTCAATTATTAAAAATCCTGGAGGAGCTGTTGGTGCAAATGAATAAAGAATATACCCTTGCTGAGCTTGATTTGATCGTTCGAGATTAATTTGATAGCTTCCTTCAATAACATCACACACTAAATTGAGCGCAATCACCGATGAAATATTCACGTTGAACGGAGCGATATGCCTACCGCCACCATCTGGGTCATTATTGTGTTTGAGGATTTTTATTTCCGGTGATGATGTTTTTTTCCATGCATCATGAATTATTTTAAAACCAACATCGATGGCATCACTGAGTAGTTTTTTTAGTTCCGGTACGTTATATCCTTGTAGTTTGAATGTTGGAATATCTTCAACGCGGATATTATAGATCAGTGCAAATTCTGTTCTCGACTTGGGGTGATTATCATCTAGTATAACTCGAATAATTTGTGAATTAAATGTTTCCATGTCATTGATGATTTTGTTACATATTTTTATAACGCTGATAAATTCATCTCGGGTGAGAGAGCCGGATTTAATGGATATTAACAATAGTAAAAAATCATATTCCATCGATCTAAAATTATCCATAACTTTAAGATCGTCAGCAACATAATATCCTTCTTGATTCACCAACACATCCTCTTCTTCAATTGGGGTGTAGAAGAAATAAAGAAAATCACTGGTTTGGTAATCTTTATAACTTTTTATTGGATTATCGGGGTTTATTTTGTCGGTGATATAATCATTTTTTTGTGGTTCTGGTAATTTAACGGTTTTTTCCCGGGGTGGGATTTCAGGCCATCCCAGTACGGTCCTTATTGAGCTTTGATAGATATCTACGACATATCCTTCTGAGTTTATTTCAATGGCAGATGATAGCGTCGGCTCATGAACTGTTATAGCGATTTTCGATTCTGTTCCAGTAATCGATTTTATTCTACGCGCGAATTCATTATTGATTTGTTCGATTTGGTATGACCCTGTTGGTATCGAAACAACTTTCCAGTCTGGGGTTCCGTCGTCTTTATTCTTATTTGCAAACACTAAAGAATTATTGGGTTGTTGACCACCAAATGATTTTGATCTGATATTAGGCCAACTGTGATACACTCGTAGTTTTGCTAGCGCTATCTCCTTCACCGGAACCGGAGAGGGGAAATTCACACTGAATTCTGGATTCGTTGATGTTATTGATATCATGCTTGTTTGTACTGGGTTCGTGTTCTCCACTATTCGTTGAAGTAATTCCTGCGGTGTCGTCATTATATTCATGTTGTATTTCTAATTTTGGTATCGAGGAATCATAAATACTGACCATCACCGAGAACTCACAATCTGGTAATGTTGATATTATTGAGATCATTTTGTTTTTTGGGTTTGTTTTTTCTGATTCCATCTGTGTTGTCATTGTTATTATACTCATGTTGTCGCTCTAATTTCGATATTGCAGAATTAAAAATACTGACCATCTCTGAGAATTCATAATCTGATATAATTGTATTATCGAGTGACGATGATATCATCAATGATAACTGCGAATATGCGGTTGATGCAATATGAAATTGAAGTAAGTAATTCTGCAGTTTACTCTGGCTGCATGATGATATCCTTTTTGCTATCCCGGTTGATATACCCCCGATTGTAGCCACCGCAGAAATGCAAATTGGAACTACGACCGGGGCAATCATTGTAACCGATGCAAGTATTATTCCGGCGCCAGTGAGAACGCTTGACACCGAGTACATAATAACATCAATTGCGGTGATTCTTCGTCGGTATTTTTTCATTTTTATTTGATACTCCTCAGTGAGGGTTTTGAGTCTATTCTGAAATTCTCTGACCTGATCATAGCGACATTGCGTCGATGACAAAGTCATTGTTGTTATTTTAAAAAAGCTAGCGTTTTCAATTGTGAAATCCTTTCAATTTAGTTATTTACTTAAATCCGCTACGAATTCCACATACCAGGTTACTGAAACCCCAATCAAATTTTTATCAGTAGCTGTTATAGTGAACTTTTCAGTTGTATCCTTGTCGATGATCGTTGAAATCGTATTATTAACCCCGGATGAACTCGACGATGATATATTAAATTGAGTTAATGGTGTTACTAGTGTTAATCGATAAATACCCTTAACGGTTGCAGTGATATTTAATTTGTTGTTTGTAGGTGTCCACTCAAATGATCCGTGTTGGATTGTGTATACCACGTTGTTGGTTTTCTCATGAGGAATTTTTGTTTTTTCAATGATTGTTATCATCCTCGAAAAATCACCTTTGACGGCTTCGATGAAGTTTTTCGTCTCATCGATGGATTTTTTAATATCAGGGAGTTTTATTTCTATTTTATCCAACTGGGTTCCAATAAATTTATCAATGATATTTCTACGAAATGATATAAACTGTTTTCCGTTTTCTTCAATTTTAGATTCAAGTGTTTTTAGTACAACTATAGAATTGTTTAACTCATCGTTGATAGTTTTTAATCGATCTGTAATCGTCGAAATGAGTACACCCGGTTTGAGTTTACCCTGATCGGAAAATAACGCAACGGTGTTCTCGATTGCGTTTTGTTGTTTAACTAAAATATCATCCAGAGAAATATTACTGGTTTTCAATTTACCCTGTTTGTCCTGAAATACAACTATTTCATTCGGGTCAACACTTTTTAAATTTAACGTCTCAGCGATTTCATCTTTAATTTTTTTTGTTATATCCTTGATAGAATCAGGGGTTGCTACGCCATCGGGTTTGGGTTTCAAAGATCTCCCCCAAATATCAATCATGTTATTGTAAAACTCTTTCTCTCTCTAAAAAGCGATTACTAGTGTAGTCATTTACGACAACATGTGGTGGTTTTCCGCTTGGGTTACTCAAGGAGTTAGAAATAGCGTCAAGGACATTTAATACTTCGCTGCCACATATTGGTGGGTCAATCATCGTTTGTGTTGGTAGCGTAGAATACCAAGTCTTCATTGGAAGGGTTTTTATATAACGCAAAAACTCTTTTGGTGGGGCTAATCCATATGAATCGAAATAGACAATCCCACGTGGATCAATAGCGTATGCAACCCAGTGAGTTCCAGGTCCGGTGCTGTTATCGAGATTAATAATACCGGTTTCAACGCTGTTTGGTTGATGTGGTAATTGATCTTTCATAAAGACACCTCTGAAATTTTTAATCGCGAGTTTTTTAGCAGCATCCATTAAATCAAAATTGGACATAGGAATCTTCGATTCCCGAATTAATAAATCGTTCCTGGTAGTCTTAGACCCTTTCCGCTGTACCACGAATACGGGGTTCCTGGTAGTCTTAGACCCTTTCCCTTTTTTTTATACCCCTTCCCCGTTGCTTTCTGTAGTGCCATCCCTGCTGCAGTACCAACAGCCCCTAACGCCGCCGCCTTAGCCACTGCTGGGGCTGCTGCTGCAATCAATGCTGGTATCGCAGCTAACAACGGAAATATACCGCCTGTTTTAATCATATTTTTGATAGCAGCCGCAGAGAGAGTAATCTGAACACCTTTTTTGGCTGCAAGTGCATCATTGAAATGTTTCACCTGACGAGTTGTCAGCGATAGTTTATTTGCACCACCAGTCATTTGGTTGGGTTTCAACGTGATTGTGGTTCCACATCGCTTAGCCGATTCTGATTGCAATTTTTTGATTTGACCAGGAGTTAACGCAACACTAATAACACTATATGACATTATACATAATTGATTGATTCTAAATCGTTTACAATTTCAATTACATGTTTTCCACTGGTGCATCTACCACTCTCATTCTTCCACCAACACCTTCAAGTAGCATTGATTTATCACTGAGAATGACAGCAACCGCTCTATAATTCGGGATAAGGATAGGAGGTACCCCACCAACTGGTGGACCAGTCGGACGGGTTACACGGGCTCTAAAGTGTATATCAACGACAGATTGTCTCATCAAATCGAGATGTTCCAGTGAGAAGTAATAGATCGGATAGAGGCTTTTAAAATCCAATTGTGATATTTGCAAACCAGTATCCACATTTAGATCACGTGCCATAAACGACAATAGGTTATGATACACGCGTGCAATATGATTCTGACCGTAATCAAGTTGTATATCCTCAGATGGTTCCTGTTGGCCGTTTATTCTCAGCGAGACTTCACTAACACCTAACTGATCAAATATCATATGGCTTCGTTCTTGATTACCAACTCGCGCATTATTCTGTAACGCTACGAATATATGACGTGGAGCTGAAACACCTTGTTTTGATGCCAGGTGCCATGTGAATGTACCATCAACACTGTCTTGTTTAATATCCGTGGTCACTGATAACCAACTTAACAACGACTTTCCTCCTTGGTCCATAAATGATAACAATTTTTCTTCTGCTATGATTGATGGAGTTAACACTGGCATCCACAATGATAGTTTTGTTAAAATAACTTTACCGGCAGCAACCCCAACATTACGCCAGATTGCATCATCATCAGTACCCTTTCGTACAAGCGCTACTGTGTGTTTAGCTCCATAAATAACTTTTCGGACGTTTCTACAGAATCCAAATATATGATGCAGTGGAATCGCACATGAAAATCGTCGATGCTGCCCATGCAACGTTGCTACACGTGTTGCAAATCCTAAATTGAGATTACCATTAACGCCTCCGAGAATATCAAACGCAGCTCCGGGTCTAGTTCGACGTTCTGGATTAGCTGCTTCCTGTTGATCGGCTTCTGCATTATCTCTTGCTGTTAACACTTTAATGAATTGAAGGTGATCAGCGTTATCAGAGGTATCCTTTGCAAACATCATAGATGGACCCGCTGATCTTGAATAATCATCAGAATATCTCGCTAACCCTATGATTGTTGTTGCAACATCAACATCACGGTCAATGGATTCAATTTCTTTTCCATCAATGAGATATCTAGCGCTTTCAAATAACGCCATTATGCCGTTATTAACAAAACCAACTCGGACATTTGCGTTATTGTCATATGGTGGATCATTATGAGCAGCATCATTTGTTATAAGTTCTCCTTCTACTTCAATAAACGCTTCACAAGGCAAAAAGTATTTACTGGTATCATGAACTTGAAGTTCAATTCGTGATCGGAGATCTGGTTGTACTGCGTGATAAGAATAAAATTGAAAATCGCGTACAGAATCATCCTTGCCAACTGGGGCGTCTATATCAAATGCTGGATCACGTGACTGTTTGAACATTTTATTCTATTTATCAGAGTCTAAATCGCGATTTCCCATTTCATCGTCGTGTTTTTTTAAAGCCACTTCCTGCTATCATGTTTGCTATCATGTTATTTTGGTCCTCTTGATTTATCAAGGGAGTCACCATCGACGCTAATTTTTCATCTACTGCGTTATTTATAATTCTACTAACACTTGCAGGCATTTCTGCTGTAGACGGTAACGGTACCGGTTTCTTTTTTCGTCTCACTAATGATGTTATTTTATTCTTCGCAGTTGAAAACGCTTTTCCAGCAAGATCTCCAACAGCACCAATACCCTTATCACGAATAACATCAATTGCTTTCATTCCTAATTGTTTAGCCAACGGCATCACTTTTGGAGCCATTCTCGCAAATAACCCTGCAATGGTATTACCTAAACCATCTCCGTAGTATGCTCTATAAACCGGAAACCGTGAATTAACTACGTAGACGGGGGTTGGTTTATCATGATTGTAGTGTATGATCATTATTTTAAATCAGAAACAATTTTTCAATTGTTATTTATCTAATCGATTCAGTCACTATGATACCCACTTTCCACTAACTCTCCAATGAAATCTCGATATGTGCTGATATCCATGATACCACCCTGAAATAATCGTCTACAGATATCAGCTGCTTCATTAATTATTTCCGGTGAGTTATTTCCGGCTCGGAACCCTCCTACAAGAACCTCTAATCGTGATATATCACTGAGAACACTACCAGGACATGAAACGCTAGCGTTTCCAACTAGACCACTCCCCGAAAATTTCTTCTCGTCGTATGGCCGTCTTATTTGGAGTTGAAATTTTCTTTTGAAGTCTCTGTAGTCCTTCATCCTTCTATCTAAACTCCCAGTATTTATTTCATACACTATATCAGCCCATTCATTATGTGACATTCTATAATCCGAATAATTGTCCCTGAAAAACTTCTCTTGTGAATCATAGCTGTTAGCAGCGAATTCACCTAAATTGTCTATATCCTCGTTGAGAATTTGTTGTTTAGCGCTCTCGGTAAATATAATTGATCTAGGTAGTCCACTAACTAGTTCTTCCTGAAATCCTTTAAATTTTCGTTCTGAAGCGGTTGATATATCCTGAGGAAGTGATTGCAAGGATTTTTTTGTTTGTTTAGTTCTTTTTGCTATTTTTTCTAACACAGGAATAAGACCCTCTTCTTTTCTTTTACCGTCAGGATCATCTCCCAGTATAGCACGCTCTATCTCCTTCGTTGCTGTGGTTACTGGTTTAAACAATTCTTCAGATCCCGCAGCAAAATCAGTCTGAATACTCTGTCGTTGTTGTAGTTTATTCCGTACAGAGTCACGAATTGGTACAAATCTCTTAATTGCATCTAATCGTTCACGAGCCAATCGGGTTGTTAATGCTTCATTGACCATTATTTGAAATCAGAAACAATTTTTCAATTGTGAAACAATTTTTCAATCCCGACCTAACACCATCGGATGGTCATGGAAGTATTATTTCATCCTATCAATGATGGCGAAAGTGTGGAAATTGTATATAAAAATAATTAATATCACACTTTCGCCATTCTATTTTTGATCAATCCGAACCAGCCATCAATTTTTTATTCACTGTTTCTGACATTATCAATCAAAAAATGCTAAAAAAAATTAAAATCTCTATGAGGGACGGTCACAATCAAATAATGATAAATGGTTGGTCAATCAAATAATGATAAATGGTCAATCAAAATTGTTCATTTTCTTGAATTAACGCCCGTAGGTTTCTAACTTTAGAATTAACCTCCTTTTTCAATTCGTATTCGTATCCCAATTCTTTTCGTATTCGTTCTACGATGGTATACAACGGAGCGAACACACTTACGTCACTGGAAAATGCGAGAGAGTCCTTAATAGAATTCTGAATTCTCTTGATGAGCGCATACTTCTTTGGCAGCATGTATTTATTGTTGTTAACTCCGTATTCTATATCCTGAAAATCAGACATGATTTGATCAGAATTTAACCCATCTGATAGTTCAATATCCCAACCTTTCAATTTTGAAATCTCGGATATGATGCTATTCATGTTTTCAGAATTCATTATTCTATAGCAATGACATATTTCTAAATGAAAAATATGACGCATCAGACGTAACTAAATCGAATTTTTTGTCCAGTCCACTTTGAAATAGCCGTCTTGGTTATTCCCTCTGCAACGAATCGTACTGAGGATATACAAATATCGAAGTGCCTACTGGCTTCATTCATTGATTGAAATATTTTTTCTTCGTTAGTTATCGTATTCAAAGATTTCACAGGTCTCGCTTTTTTCGAGTATTTCCCAGTCCCCCCTCGTTCGGAATTTTCACTTTGTGTGATAGCCTGCAGATTTGATAAAGAATTGTTTTTCGGATTAGAATCGATATGATCAATAACAAAATCATCCTCGATCAATCCATTGAAACACTCGTACACGAAACGATGGCAGTAATATTTCTTCTTTCCAGCACCAAACATCAAATACCCCATACCATTATCCCACCCAACTGGTTTCTTCAGTCTGCGGTTTCTTACAACACCATCACTGGATGCTTCATAATTTGTGATCACAGGGTGTTGTCTGAATTCTTGGTTCATTTATATATTATACTATTGTTTGTCTAATTCATTGTTTGGTTTAATGATAAATCTTTCGATGTAGTCTTGAGGAGTTCTTATGATTTTATCCTTGATACTGACTTTGTCAGCGTCAAGAATACTGACTTTGTCAGCGTCAAGAATACTGACTTTGTCAGCGTCAGGGTCATAATTTCTGATTGATTGTCTATTTTTTATTCTTTTATCATAATAACGCTTCAACTCCCTGTATCGCTTACCACCGCAATTTAGACACAACTGCGATTTCCCCCTGACCCCAACCCCACATAGAATACAAGGTAACGGACCAAGGCTTCCACGTCGAAAGCTTTGCATATGATACCCACAAAACTCACTTCTGCATGATTTGTTACACGGGATTACTGATCCAATCATAAGCCACTTGCAGTGATTCATTATATAAAAATCTTTCATTTAAATGCTTGTTTTAATTATAGCATGAAGGAATTAAGGAAAACGCCTTCGAAAAATGCTGAATTCAATGTTGATAAAGAGTTTAAGAGATTATTAAAAATCAATCCTAGATTTAATCTCGATAGACCCAAAAAACGTATCAAACGTCCAAGAGACGGAAACATGAAAGAGTTTAAGAGATTATTAAAAATCAATCCTAGATTTAATCTCGATAGACCAAAAAAACGTATCAAACGTCCAAGAGACGGAAACATGAAAGAGTTTAAGAGATTATTGAAAATCAGTCCTAGATTTAATCTCGATAGACCAAAAAAACGTATCAAACGTCCAAGAGACGGAAACATGAAAGAGTTTAAGAGATTATTGAAAATCAGTCCTAGATTTAATCTCGATAGACCAAAAAAACGTAACAAATTTAATCTCGATAAACCCAAAATCCTTCGGATTTCAAAAGCGTCCAAGAAATTATCCTGGAAAGATGCTCAATTCAATCTCGATATAGTTTCTAATACACCCAAGAATACAATTCTTGATAAAGCCATGATTAGTAAAATCAGAGATTGTTTCAATGAATTTAAGCGTGATGGAGCATCCTATTGTTGGTCAACATTTCGAATTGATGGTGTTGTTGACGCTACCATGAATGATGAAAAAGCAGCAGTGATAATTTCACGTGTTGGGGAAAAACGGTATTTTTTCCGAATCAAATTCATTATTGAAGTCGATGGCAAGTGGATTATTAAGGATAAATTTGAACCAATCCTCAAGAATAAAAAAGCTGTCATTGTGAGTAGAGATTCCAAACCAGGGATTCTAACCGGCATTGACAAACCATACTACGAAAGATCTTATCCCGTAACAGCAATGGTTTATGGGATATATCCGTTAAATGATAAACCCGATATCGCAAAACTAGCTCCTATGAAATATTCGTCAGGGCTTAATTGTGTAGCAACACGGGTAATGGAGCACTTCACAAATGCATCCCGAGGAAATAAACTAACTGATCTAAGACGAAAAAAAATAACCGAGTGGGAACTGACAGTGAAACAGAACGGTGCAAAGATTTCTGATATAGCTAAGTTAGAAACATCATTAAGATTTCCAATAACAGTTATGACGATAACCGGAGAGGTTTTATACGAACCGAAATATAACAAAAATGGAGCACCAATACAGATTATTGATCATAACAAACACGCGTGGACACCTGCGGTAACAGTATTTCCACGAGAACGAACCGTGAAATATATCCCTAAGGAGTTCGTCGGGGATGTTTTCTATGAAGAGAGATTATTTGATGCTATTAATGCGTTGTGTAAGGATGATCCTGTGTCAGTGTGGTTACTTAGAAGTGATGAAGGATTCGATCAATTTGTAAAACCAAATGGTGAATTATATCGCGTTGAAGAATTAGATAACAGAATGAGAAAAATCGCTAATGATTTTTCACCGGAGAGTTTCCATGAAAAACTACTCACGGATAGTTTTACTATTCCATCAGTGGTAGCTCACTTCGCAAGAGAAAAAAACTCATGGCGTCCAACACGAAGTGATTTTCTTGAGGATGTTAAATCGAGTTGCGTCGAATTTGGTCATGGAGGATTGTGGAATACGAAATACTCACGTGATGGTATGATTTCAATTGATATAGCCGCGTGTTATCCCGGAAGTTTTCTCGGGTATGGGGAATGCGCTGAGTACTTCAAACGATTTGGACACCCAACACATGAAATGACTCGTGTTGCGATTAATGGACCATTACCTGATTTTGATTTAACCGGATTCGCTCGTGTGATATCATTTGAATTAGCTACAGGGTTACATCCGTGTAGTTATGTTTGGCTCGGTAGACACCTATCTGAAAAGGCCTGGATGCCAATAGTGTTACTACGATATATGATTGATTGTGGTATGCTAATATCGTTGATTGTTTCCGAGGCTATTATATGCTATCGAGCTCAGAAGGAAGTTTGGCTACCACAACCCGATCTAGATAGAATAATCAGCGAACTACGAAAACAATTCCCTGATTTCAATGAAGAAGAAATCATAAATTGGTCTAAGAAGTTATTTGAAATTAAAAAAGAACAAGCAAAAGATCTCGGACGAAGAATAATCGGTAAATTCACTCAAGGTGGACGGTACGACAACGCAAAATATTCTTCGCGGTTGATCATAGATGTCGCTGAATACGATTTTCTTGTAGCGGATTTAATGAAGCAGGGAAAACTTGTATCCCGTAAGGATGCTTTTCTATCCAATGGTGAGAAAATGGGTACGGTTGTTACCTACTGTGATGGATATAATTCCCAGTACACACATTTGAGAAGTTCAATGCTAGCCTATGCTTCTATTAATCTATTTTCGATGATAAATAGATTTCCTAATACCGCGGTTAGAGTGGCCACTGATTCGATGTATATACACAATAAATACAAATCAGCTGTAGCTAAATTCACAGATCCCGAGGAAGCGTGGGGGCGTTGGCGATTTAAAAGGGAGATGCTACATGAGTATTGTGAATCCGCAGACGTTGCCATGGATGATAAATATCTTTGTTGTAACCGCGCTGAAAATCAATCAGAATTTTCTAATGCACCACCGGTATCTGATCCAATATGTCGATACAAGACAGTTTATTTAAACGGTTGTGGTGGGTCAGGAAAGACAACTCGTGCAATTGAATTATTTCGTCGGTCAACCATGATTGTGCTAACACCGACTCACAGACTCGCCAGAGAGATGATACAACGAGGGGTAAATGCCTGCACCTACCATAGTTTCTTTCGATGGAAGGGTGACAAATGGACTCCTGATCGAATGGGTGATAAATTCATTCCTGAAATCATAATCTGGGATGAAATATGCACAGTGTCATTAGATGTATTACAAACATTTCTTGAGTGGTTGTTAAACAAAAACACAAAAGTCGTCATGTGCGGTGATCACGGTCAACCACCACCATTTGTCGGTGCATCTCCACATGAATGGCTAAAGGGTTTTGTAGACTACTATGAAGAAATCACCACTGATTATAGATCACTTGATGAACGATTACGAGAATTTAAGAAACTAATTAGATTACAACCGGATAGAATCCAGTGCGAAATAGCGCGTGAAGTGATTTCAGAAACTCAAATAAACGATTTCTGGGAAACATGGAGACCAAATGATTTGATAATTGCAAGTAGAAAAATAGTCAGGGATACACTTCAGATGAAGTTATTTGAATTGCATAAAGAAAAATTTGCAACGCTTCCAGTACCCCTTTGTTATAGGCCATCGGATACACGAAAACAGAACACTGAAGTTGATATTCCAGGACAGAGTGAAAAACAAATTCTGGTATTAAATGATATTGTGCTGGTTGATATCAATGTCGTTGAAGATGCATTGCGTGCTAATAAATCCCCGTGGACTCTAGGATACGCAGCAACAATACACTCTTCACAGGGATTGACTATATCGGATACAATTGTTTGGATGGTGGATAATCACATCGAATGGTCGAATTTAGTCTATCTCGCAGTATCCAGAGTACGAAAAATAAATCAGCTTCGAAGAATTGTTTTCGATGATAATGACACCACAATAAATGATATTGATGTTAGCATCATTAATAAAAAACTCTCCGGTTACAAACAACAGGACAAAAAAAAACAACGAGAATTTGATATTGATGCTGAATCAATAATTACGCTGAAGAAACAACAGAATAATCACTGCGCGAGTTGCAATTGTATAATGCGTTGGCAGTATTCGGATAAGGATCCTCGCCAATTCACCGTAGACAGAAAAAATAACAGTCTCGGTCATGTCAGAAATAATGTGATGTTGACTTGTCTTGAGTGCAATAGACGCAACGGTGCTAGTTAAGACCATGCGGTGGCAATTGAGTATCCTCGGGAATTACCTGTAGTTGTTGTCGAGTAAAACCCCGCTGAGGGGCAGTTGAATCCAGTTTATAGACTGGAGGTCTACCAGTTGATCGTGTTATAGTAGATATCTTATGCGTAGTGACGCTCCAAATAGGATCAGTAGCCCTTTTTCTACCCCCTTCAAGCTCTCCTGGTTCGTATAAGTACCTCACAATGACATTACTACCAAGAATTGGTTCTTTGAAATCTTTTTGTGGTTGTACGGGTATTGACTTCTTTTTAATCGCGTTGATAGGTTTCATGTTGATTGTTCTAGTAATCTCGTTATTCAGTGCAGTAATCACAGATGGTAATCTTTTAACCCATTCACGGGATCGCTTTTCTTGAATGAATTCTTTTGCGTATTGATATCCAAATAACCGCTCAGCAATCGTCCGATTAAATCGTTCTACAATGGCCTGATCGCGATGTAGCGCAGTATGCCCTCGTCGTATGGTGACATTATGATGTTTCATTGTAGATAATACTGCACCCTGAAATTCCTTGCCAGGATCAACCTGCAATAGATTTGGCCAGTGCAGAGGACCTCGTCGATAAATCCTTTCAAATGCAGAAGCAACTTCAGTGGCTGATTTTGTTTTTAACGGTTCTGCTTCTTTGTATCGACTTGCAATATCAACTACGGTTAGCGCGTATTTGTAACCACGATCATGTGGCAGAAATAATATATCAGCCTGATGAACTTCATTAGGAGCGGTCACATCAAAATGCGAGAATTGAATTTGTTTAGGCGGTGGTAGATAAATTTGCCATAGTGCCTGTTTGGATAACCAATTAGCAGCAGTGGTTTTTTTCACTTTTGCAGCGCTAGCGAGTTTATGGACTGCTGATTTACCCCTCCAGTATCCTCTTGGGGAATAATAAATTGATTCCATATTATTAATTACCGGCACCTAACATCAATTTGCTTTTCATAGCCGATTTTATCAAAAATGAAGCCAATTTTTCTTTTAAGGATTTATCAGGAATAGCATTTAACGCATGAATTAATTTCACATCTGCTAGATGCCTGTGTTGCAAATTGCTGCTTTTATAAGCAACATCATGAAGGTGACAGGCCTTATCAATGGCGTTTATTGGTTCTTCACCGGGGTTGGGTTGATTTTGATTATTGAGTCTGATATCAAGTCTGGTTCCCGGTCCACAGTAGCTATATCCTGGGAGGTGCTTTTCTCCGGGGTACTTTGCCCATGGGGTTCCAGGGAGCTTTGCCAATTTGGCTGCGATATCACCTCCTCGTTTTTTTTTAAATCAGATTTCATTGACACAAATCTAAATTTCTTTGTACCACATTGCATGCATTTACCAGAAAGCGCTGATCGGTTATTTTTAGTTGTAACCGTCGTCACATCATCTGTGTCAGTACGCGTTTTGCACTTCACACAATATAGATCCATAATTTATGTATAGAGATATGGATATAATTGATTTTTCAGCGACTAAAAGAAGAGAACCGGTTAAGCATCATGCAGCGCTACCAAACTCTATCCGGATGATTATAATCGGGCCATCTGGATCCGGTAAAACGCAATTGTTGCTCAATTTAATAATGAGATGGATGAAATGGGATAAGTTGTATTTAATTGCCCCTAGCGTAGATGATCAACGATGTTATGAAGTGCTAAAAGATTTTAACGACAGCGCGGTAGAAAAATCCGGAGAGGGTATTATTGAGTTTATAACCGATATCGATGAAGCACCGAGCATTGATGATATTGATGGAGATATTAACAATTTAGTCGTATACGACGATATAATGTTGGATAAACAAAAAAATCCTGCTAGAATATTTTCCCGTGGGCGTCACAAAAACACTGACGTGATATATGTCACTCAACGCTACACTCAGGTTCCAAAAGTCATCAGAGATAACTGCAATATTCTTTCTGTATTCAACGGCGTTGATACACATACGCTACGAAATATTTGGCAGACATGGTGTTCTGATATGGACTTCAATCAATTTCGAGATTTCTTTAGTCATGCTCAGTCAAAACCACACGGATTCGCAACAATAAATTTGCATGATCCTCGGACACGATATCGTATCGGACTGGATCAAATATTCGGTTAAAATCATTTATTATTTTTTGTTAACCCAGTGATGAAATCACTAAGCAGCAGAGAGGGTGGATGACAACAAGTTGCGACCAAAATTAATTAAAAAATCGTAAAAGTCTCCGTTTTCATTTTTTTAGTTAAATGAGATTTCGTAGATTTCAACGAAATCCTACGGATCGTTTTAAGGATTCAATCAATTTTTTTGTCTGAAAACGTGTAGGATTCGCCCTTTTTTTGGTTGAAATGAGATTATAGGACGGCTCGTTTTAGGATTTCAATCAAATTTTGTCTAAAAACGTTGTAGGATTCACCCTCTCTGCTGCTGATTTTTTAGCATTGATTGACACATTTTAAATCCAAAGTTGTAATTGTCGTTGTAGATATTGAAAACGCAGCGACAGGCCTTATCATTCCAGTTGGTTCTGAATCAGCTGCAGTATCCCGTGGTGTTTGTACTTAAAAAAAACTGCATACCAGGATAAGTTGAGTCATCTTTGTGAAACATCATTGTCGGACCAGCCGATCTTTTGTAATCATCAGAATATCTTGCTAGGCCAATTATCGTTGTAGCAACATCAACATTTTTTTGAATCGTTTCAATATTTCTTCCATCAATCATATATGTAGCGCTATCAAACAGTGCCTTAATCCCATTGTTAACAAAACCGACTTTGACAGCACCCGCATTTTCTGTATCATCTTTTTTTATAATTTCACATTCTACTTCGATAAATGCTTCAGCGGGTAGAAAATATATACTTGTATCCTGAACTTGTAGTTCAATTCTGCCTATTTGATTTGGCTGCTTTGCGTCATAAGAATAAAAATGATAATTTCGTATAGATTGATCTTTGAGAACCGGAGAGCCTGTGTCGAATGCTTGGGTCAGATACACGGTTAAACATTTTATTATATATTTCTCGATCTAAGTCAACGTCGCCTACGACGTCTACCTCCAGTAGAGCTAGTATTTATACTTTGTTCTGCTTCTTGATTCATCAAGGAATCTAGTTTGTAATTTTTTAAATACTCGGCTTAATTTAATATTTTATTGACATTCGCGGGCATACTTTCAGTAGTTGGTAAATTTACTGACTGTGGTTTCCGTCGTATTAATCGTACTAGTCTATCATTGGCTGCAGAAAACGCCTTTTCCGGCAATATTACCAATAGCACCAGTATCTTTTTCACTAATAGCTTTCATTAATAATTGTTTTGCGATTGGAGCTATTTTGGGAGCCATTCTTGCACCGGAAGTTGCTTTATAGAATTTGTGAGTTTGATACTCTGACCATTAAAGGTCCACGGTGTTGTTGATGTATGATCATCTTATTTGTTATCTATATATCTAATCAGACAACTAGTCACTTTGATAGCCATCAACGAGTTCATCGATAAGTTCCCGGTAAGCACTAATATCTATGATACCACCTTGAAATAATCAGCGAAAAATATCAGCAGCTTCATTATTTCTGGCGAGTTATTTCCAGATCGTTTCCTCCTATGAGAATTTCTAATCGTGCTATGTCGGAAAGAACATTATTAGGGCAGGCAATAAGACCACTTCCCCCAGTGCATGAAATACCACATGCAGTAGCACCGGGGGTGGGTGGGGGTGGGGGTCATAATTAATATTCTTCTTGTTCTCGCTTTGTTTTTAATTGACCTACTTTTGCAGAAAACTTTTAAAAATCTGGATCATCCCTACTAATACTACCCATATTATGACGAATTCTAAAGATCATCGTACGATAATCATCCTCACACAATTTTTGTATGTTATGATAACACATCAGACGAATAATTTGAATATCAGCTGCTGTATATTTAGGTAATTGATCATCATCCATATCACTCCATGTCTAAGTTTATCAATTAATTTTTTAACACATGGAAGAATTCCCTTCTCTTTTGGTTTCATTTTTCTTTGTTCTGTCTTTCGTTGTCTTTGTTCTCCTATTTTTTTTTATTTTTTTATTTTTTTTTTGGTGCTGATTATGTACTTTTGTATTTGACCTTACTCATCGTTTACCGCATCGATGAATTCTATATATGATAAATTTGTTGTGTCGATTCGACTTTTGTTAGCTTTAATTTTATAAAACACATCAGTCCAGTGTTGTAGCATGAAAATATATATTCCATATGACGGTTTCAACATTTTTTTTCTTCTATTTTCATAAGTCGTAACAACATGAGCTAGAAACTTATTTGAATCAGTTTTATCGATTACTTTTAAAGCATCTTCAGTAAATGTATTACGTAATTCTTCGATTATTTCTTAATGGGTAAATGTATTACGTAATTCTTCGATTATTTCTTAATGGGTAAATACATTACGTAATTCTTCGATTATTTCTTAATGGGTAAATGCATTACGTAATTCTTCGATTATTTCTTCATCAGTTTTTCTCTCTTTAGTAATAGATTTTGCTAGTTGAGGCATTCGGCCAAGAAGATCTTGTAAAAGTCTTGATGTCTTCAGTTTTTCCAGCCAGCTATTTTTTCAAGTTGAGGAAGAAGAGGTTTAGTTGTTTCAGTAACAGGTTTGAATAATTGTTGAGAACTTTCTGCATAATCAACCTGAGATTCTTTGTGTTCTTGTAATGTTCGCCTGACAGAATCACGGACTAGCAGAAATGTCTGAATTGCTTAGAAGCAATCGTGCTAACTGCGTGGTATACGCTTCTCCAACCATTGTTAATATAACAAAGATCTTATTCACAGTAGCAGAGGGCGCTATCTCAAATAAGTGTCCTAACATAAGTATAATCGGCCAACGATGCGTTTACCTTCAAAATGAAGCACATGTTTGTTTCTTTTTTAACTCTCGGATTGACAAATGAACGCTTCTAATCTTTGGTTTCTTTTACGCGGCGGGCTCACCCTCTCTGCTGCTGAGATTGTAACCACCGCTGTGTAAGTCAACAGATAAAATGTAATAACTCGACACAGAAAATGGAACTCTCAACCATCGTTATGAACCAAGAATATTAATGAGCGTGTGAAATTTAATATTCGACGTATGACATTGAAATTTCAAATGCAACGTCATTCGACGAAGGCTCTAGCAACGAACCACGAAAAGGTGCAGTTTAAGGAAGATCACGTGACTGGTATGTCTGCTCATAGAAACAGGAAATAAGTCAGTTGGATAATCTCTTCAACCGTAAAACGGAGTTTCGTGACTGTAACGAACTGTTTCTTTAAAAATACATATATATATTAAGCGTCATTGAAGTTGAGTTTAAGCAGTTTGTGCCAAATGTCGTCCCTCATACCGATTCTGCACTCTGAAGACGGAGATACGTTTCTCTTCACATCGGAATCACTCAGTTGGAGCACAGGAGTCAGACTCCTGTGGTTGGAGAGGGTCATCCCGGTATCAGTACATTTTAGTTGTTCATTTAGTTCCTATTAATATTGTTAGCTCTTAACATATATTTCTATTTTAGTTGGGTATTACAATTTAATATATTTTAATTTTTGTATTAAAAAAATTACCGTTTACAATTTAGAATGGAAAATGATAAGAGAGCGTGAAATTGACCAAGGGAGATAACTTGCATACACCGTTTCTATGTGGACATACGGACATAGACCACAAATAATTTTACTACATGTTCTCTACATATATTTCTCAGTACTGACCTTTCAACTGTGTGACAATCAATACAGATCATATGTTAATCTAAAATACATCCAAAGATTACTTAACAGTGAAGTTCTTGTCAGGGGTTGATCGGCATTTTGTTTGAGCGGCTGCACTGTAAACAGAACAGCATGTACACAGAACACAGATTTCACTTCCGGATCATCACCAAGGCCTTATTACTTCATGTGCACTGTCGCCAAATTACACACTGACAACCACTCTCTCAACTCATATTCTCAAGAATAAACAATTACCTTTACATCCCTACCAAAAATGCATCAATATAACTCTTCTATTACTACCGAAATGAGAGAGGAAAAAAATGTTCTTAAAAAAGACTAGAACTACGTATTAATTGTGATGTGATTCCATGTGTAGATACTCTTCCTTCACATTTTAGATCCTGGAACTACAAATATATTTCTATTTAAAAAGAGAATTAAAATAAAACGCTTCATGCAATCTACTGCAAATGTATGTGTAATTAACCATCATGGCTAAAGATTTCATCATAGCTAAAACACTGTCAGTCATTAAATGTAGCTAAAAGTACTGAATATTATTCGTTTTATTTACATCATGTGAGACTAATTAGGTGTTTTTTAGCTACATTTATTTATAAAGCTTTCATTGTTCTTTGAATGCAGTTGCAAAACACACCAATTAGTTAGTAACATGGATACTATTAAAGTTTACATTTCAAGATCTGTTTTATGGCATGTAGGGTGTTGATACAATTATTTAGTTTGGACATTTTTTAAAGAAGATCACTATTTGTTTTACGTTCAAGTCAGAGGCATTTAATTTGTTGGCTAAATGTATGGTTGGAGAAGATATACAATACGGGCACAATAAAGTTTTGTTGGTTTCCTTTGGGCCAAAATTATAAAAATCATCTTGACTTTTAATCCCACACAACTTGGATGAATGTATTTAAATTTTGAAGGGGTAGTTGTGTTTGAAAAAGATTTACATTAATGTTGAGTTTTTTTTCCTTTGGTCCATTTTGGAGAAATCTCATGAATTGTGGAAAAAGGATATTTCATCTCCCATGCTGCATTAGAAGTTTGAACATTTTAATGTTTTCTCTGGCCTGTTTTGTGGGAGATTTTGTGAAAATTTCTTAAAAAGATAGTATTTTCAGAATTTAGCATTTTCTTTCTTATAGGTGAACAAACCTGTCATCTTTTCAAACTGCCAAGTAGGGAGATTGGGGGAAAAAAATAGGGATATTGCAACCTAAAATTTGGAGGAGTTTGTGGCATTTTTAAGCCTTGTTTTCACTAATATTAAAAGATCTTCTGGGTTCAATATGCATCAAATGCTCAAAGGATGCACCATTTCTCCCTGTGAAATGTCTTTTTAACTCTCTCCAGAAAGTGCCCTTTTCATATTCTGTTCAGCTTTGGCCAAACTGCACAATAGCTAAATGTAAGTCTAAAGTAAGGAAGAAAAAATACAACATGATTAATTAACAGTTCTTATTGCAATATCTTTTGAGAAGGAATGGTCCTCTGACATAAATCAAAGAAAACATGTTCTACAGTGTGTGTTATGGAAGCACCAACAACTGATTGGCAAATAAACAATGTCCTATTTTTTTTGCAACAAAGATTGCATAAATACAGTCTCAAGCTACTGTACATGTGGCAACTGTTTTCCCATGCTTTTTATAATACCATTATTTCCTTATTCTCAACTTGAAAGGAATTTGATAATGTTTACGAAATAATGTATTTATTTTGAATTAGTTTCTTGAGGGCACATATGTTGCATGGTATGTTTCTTCATTCTTTTAATTTAATGATGGTAATTAACATTGGTATATATGGTACAGTAATAACAGGTGTTTAGTCATGTAATTTTTTTTTTGGCAATGGAGATGCTACAGCATTCATAATGATGATTTTGATTAATCTTGCACCAGGGATCGAAACTGATCACTGACAATTTTATTGTTGTAATTTATTTTCTGATTATAATATTGGTGTAAGGTTACAGAAATTCAAGAGTTGATGTGAATAATGTTTTAACTTAGCATTCTATTACTGAAGAAAAAAATTATTTCATCACAACAGTATTCCTGGGTGATAAAATAGAACATGGCTTCTCTAGATTGCATAAGATATACCTATTTTTTATGCAGATTTTTTTTAAGTAGAACTGTAAATTAGTAGACATAATGTAATAATCAAGAGTTATCTGCAAAAATTTGGAGATGTGAAATCCAGAAGTAGGCTTGGAATGACCCCAAAGTAAATGGGAGCTAAGTGCATTTCCCAAGAACATATAAAGCATCCCAAAATTTTAATGTCAGCTCTTTTTATTTGCAGACAAAATTTGTGATCAGGTTAGTGATGCTGTATTAGATGCATTTCTTAGAGAAGATCCAAATGCTAATGTTGCTTGTGAGACTGTAACCAAAACTGGTATGATCCTAATATGCGGTGAGATTGCATCAACATCAGAAGTCAGCTATCCACAGATCATTCGAGACACCATCAAGCGTATTGGATATGACTCATTCAGCAAAGGTATGTAACATATAATCTGTACCTGCATATTTTTGGATATATTATTTTCACAACCATTGATGTGTCTATTAGTTCACTTTGTAACTTCATGTGCACTATTGGAGAGTCAATTATGACATTTTGCATGATGTTTTACAAGAATGAGAAGATAAATTATAAAGTTTTAGATCCAGGTTAGGTTGCACATTGCTTTCTAGTGATGTAGGCAAACAATACTATTGCCTGCACAGACCAGTTGACCCCAGGGTTAATTTATTCTTAAGAGGTCATCTTATATATATTTGTGTTGAAAATTGGTGAAACATAAAATAAGTTAACAAGAACAGTGCAAGAGTTGCTGGCTGAAGTCAAAACATTTATATGGTTTCCACTCATTGTTGAGATTTCCTTGAACAATGAGGTTAATCCAAAAGCAGGAATTTCTGCAAGAAGTTTTGATAATTTGATCTGGTAATATTGGCATTTCAAGAGAATTGAGACCATCGTCGGCAATGCAGTCTGATCGTTAATGCAATCCAAGAGGTATTTGACTTAGTTTAAAATTAAATTTTAAAAAAAAATGTGAATACTGACTACAGCTTCTGTCTCTAGTTCTGAATTTTTATTAAATTTTTTATGTAGGTGTACAAGTAATTGGAGATTAAAGATGAATTTTAATTTTTCTAATATATGAAAAAATGTAAGTAGCAGACATTTGTTAGATTAAGTCTTTATTTCAAGCTCCCCATCTTAATACTGTTTTACAGTGGTTCTTCTTTCAATGAAAATTATCATGAACAAGCATAAAAACGTAGAGATACAGAGGTAATATCTTTTATTTGTCCTCTGGGGCAAGTTCTTTCTTACTCCCAGTAGATCTATTGGAAAACATTCAAAGGTAAAGGAAACATTGAAAGCATTGTGCTATGGACATTTGACACACAGCAAAGGCTTTGGGATATGTTGGTAGATTTTGAATATTATATGCCTGAACTCACTATTGCAAGTAATACCTAACTGTTTTAACTTTTATTTACAGTTGTTCTATACTCGTCTTATTTGCCCAGGTGCAATATATATCAACCCCCCTTCTCTCTCTCTCTCTCTCTCTCTCTCTCTCTCTCTCTCTCTCTCTCTCTCTCTCTCTCTCTCTCTCTCTCCCCCCCCCCAACAGGGTCCACGAACATAGATTGCACTAAATTGAAGACTTGAGTTACCAAGGCATCTCCCAAAATTGAAAATCTCGACTTTAACATCGAGCAAATTGTGCAGGTTGGGAAGAAACTGCTTAGTTTAATGAATCCTTGTCACATAATCACATCGATTATAATTGTTAATGATGCTCTTTTTCTAATGAAGTTGCTCATTATGCTTTATAAATAACATTTGTTTACAAATTGTCAAACATTTATGTGGTAAAAATGTATTTGCTATGGAATAAAGCATATGAAATTTCTATATTATCAACATTGGTAAGGAAGATGTTTGATAACAACACAATACACAGCTTGAATTTGTGCAGATAGTAATTCCAGAATTTAATGATCTATTTACCTTTGATCATTTACATTGATGAGTAGGGAGCAAAAACGGATCAGATTGCAAAATGACTTAAAAAAAAATAATCTTGAATTTTAGTCTACCATTTCACATTGTATACATGAAGCCAATGATGTAGCATATAACGTACTGCATAGAACAATGCCCCCAAACCACTCCATTAAATGGACAATATAAGGGAATATGTTTAGAACAATGCCCCAACCCCAACCCCAACCCCATTGAATGGACAAAATAATGGAATATATTCAGAACAATGCCCCAACACCGCCCCAATAAATGGACAAGATAAGGGACTGTATTCAGAACAATGCCCCAACACCACTCCATTAAATGGACAAGATAAGGGACTATATTTAGAAGAATGCCCCAAACCCCACCCCACCCCCCATTGAATGGACAAAATAATGGACTTTATTCAGAACAATGTCCCAACACCGCCCCAATAAATGAACGAGATAAGGGACTATGTTCAGACAATGCCCCAACACCACTCCATTAAATGGACAAGATAAGGGACTAAATTTAGAAGAATGCCCCAAACCCCACCCCACCCCACCCCCCATTGAATGGACAAAATAATGGACTTTATTCAGAACAATGTCCCAACACCGCCCCAATAAATGGACAAGATAAGAGACTATGTTCAGACAATGCCCCAACACCACCCCATTGAATGGACAAAATAAGGGACTATATTAAGAAGAATGCCCCAAACCCCACCCCACCCCACCCCCCATTGAATGGACAAAATAATGGACTTTATTCAGAACAATGCCCCATCACTGCCCCAATAAATGGACAAGATAAGGGACTCCATTCAGAAATTGCTGAAGCAAAATGTTATAAAGAAATCAACCAGACCTATTGCACCACCAGTTGTTATTGTTCAGAAGAAGGACAGCAGTATTACTGGCAGGATTTTACATTGATTATTGACATTTGAACAAACATGCAATCAAAGATGCATATCCATTACTAAGAATTCAAACAGCTTTGGAAGGACTACATGGTTCAAATGTTTTTAGTGCCATAGATCTACATGTAGCTCAGAGCTTTCAGAGTTACTAGAAGGTTACTAAGGTTGAATGAGTTTGTTGTCAGAATGGGAGATAATATTAAGACACAAGTTTATCAAAGTATCCAAGTCCAGCTACATTAAGAAGATGAACAGAAGCTTGTTTTGATGATGTAGATTTTTATATTCTTTTGATTTATTTTGATGATATTTTAGCATTGTTTCGGACATTTAAAGAACATCTTCAGACTTGGGTTTGCGTTCAACAAACTCAGGAAACATGGCTTAAAAACTGAATCTCCAAGGAGTCATCACTTTCAGAAAAGGCACAATATTTGGGTCATCTTGACTCAAAAAGTCAAGTTGCAACTAACCATGATAAAACCAATATAATCAGGAATAGACAAACTACAAACCTGATGCTGGTCAATCAATAGTAGTGGAATTTTTCAGCAATCTGACTTACTTACACCATTAGAGGATGTAAGTGGTGGGAAGGGGTGAGGTAATGGTGTCCTGAAGAATGGACATCAGTCTAAGATGTCTGTAAAGATTGCACCAACATGTCATAAACATATGCAAGACTGCATATCTTGAGCTGAGACGCATCAGCTCCATTCACAAATATCTTTCAGTTGATGCCACTTAAACACTTGTGTGTTCATTAGTACTTTTAGTACATTGAAATTAGACACAAAAACACAGTAATCCCTTTCAAGAGTGCTCTTAAAACTCACCTTTTTTTACTGCAAGAACAAACTTAAAGACCTAATAATGTTTCCTACTTCAATATTTTCAGCATTTTTTTGTTTGTTTTCCAATTTCATGATTTTTGTTTTTTGTTTTTTATTTTTCTGTAGTCATATCATTTTAGATGTTGTAAAGTGTTTAGAGCTTCAAAAGATTAGGCGCTATACAAAGTCCTCATTATTATTATTATTATTATTATTATTATTATTATTAATATTATAAAATGGCTGTTGAATAAAAGTCTGAAATTAACAGCTGTTAAATTGCACAAGTAATTAAACTGTCCTTATCATGTACACTCACTTTTTGACTTTGTTCCTGTAACAGTGAATTCCAGAACACCATTCTGGATGGTGTGAATAAAGGGGACTAAAAGCTGAATTGTTTTCTATTTCTGTCCAAAACTTGGGCTACTTTTAAGTTAAACAAATTTAATTAGCCTATGAATGAATGTAGTTTGTCTGAGTTATATGTATTTAGACTAGGTAATTGTCATCTTTGATGGCCACAGGTAAAGAAAGTTAGAGTTTGAATGAATTAAAACAGATTATGCATATCATTTTTCGGGTGACACATCATATTAATGTGCTTATACTGTACTGATATGACTTATTGACAAATTTCATAATAGTAATTGTTTCATTTTCATCTTTAGAGTACCACGATCAGAGCATACCTCCCCACTGCTCTGTACCCTACATTGGCAATCAATTCGATACAGAATCAAACACAAAATTTGTTCTCTGTGCTATGTTTCAATGACAGACTCCAGTCCAACATACCTATCCAGCCTAACCCATGTGTATACACAAGCTAGATCCTTACGCTCTTCTTCTGATAATTGTATACTCATGGTTCCCAAGGTGAAAACAAAGTCATATGGACAACGTTCGTTTGCACACCAGGGCCCGGCGACGTGGAACGAATTGCCCATTGAAATTAGACACAAAGACACAGTGGTCCCTTTTAAGAGTGCTCTTAAGACTCACCTGTTTCGATTGCAGGGACAAACTTAGGGACCTAATCATGTTTTGTATCTTTAATGTTTTCAGCATGTTTTTATGATTTCCGATTTCATTGTTTTTGTCATTTGTTGTTCTGTAGTATAGTCATATCATTATTGATGGTGTAAAGCGCTTAGAGCTTCGTAAGATTAGGCGCTATACAAAGTCCTCATTATTATTATTATTATTATTATTATTATTATTATTATTATTATTATTATTATTATTAAGAAAGAAAAAAAATTGACAACGAACAGTACAAAACTAGTTTCTAACTAGCCTGAGCGCTTTCGACACTAAATGTGTTGTTTTTCCAAAGGCAAACACAAAACAGAGTCAAGAAGAAAAAAAAAACAGAAAAATCGTTGAGGTTATAAAAAAAATGTATGAATATTCCCACAGAAATATAAGCTTGATTTTATTTTTAGTGTTTAACCTAGACGGGTCCTGAAAAATATTTTGTATTAACCTAGAAATCCATGAGTCATATGAATATAGAACACTACTAGTTCTACTATATATTATCTACGTTTGTTTCTCAGTAATCTGTGACAATCAATGCAAACCATATGTTAATCTAAAATACCTTCAAAGATTACTTCACGTTGAAGTTCTTTTTATTGGTTTACCAACATTTCTTTGAGAGGCTGGACTGTAAACAAACCAATGTGCAATGGAGGACAGATTTTACTTCCGGATCATGAAGACCTTATTACTCACTATACACAATCGTCGAAACGCAATCAGACAACCACGCCATAAGCTCATATTCTAAAGAATGAACAATCACCTTTAAATCCATACCAAGAATGTCTATATATGTGTTCTTCTACTGTACTTCTGTACAGCTTCTTTGTCATCCTATCATATATATGGAGTACAATCCTTTTGTGTAGCTGTCCAGTTTCCCCGACATACTCAGGGCTACAGATCCTACATGAGATGAGATCAATTTACATTCTCTGTTATCCACGTTATGTTCGACCATGTTTGTGAAGTTTGTTGCTGGGCTAGAAAATGTGCTGGTCGCTATATGTTGACAGGTCTTTTATCTTTCATCGCTACATGGGCCATATTTAATATGGTGGTCTTGGTTAGTGATTGGCGTCAGCTTCTCCCTGACTATGATGTCTTTGAGGTTTTTTGGTCTCCGGTATGCTACTTCGGGTTTGTTCGGGAGGATTAACTTTAAGTTTAGAGTGTCACACGATTCTTCTATGGGCAAATATTTACTGATTATTATTATTTACCTACTTTGGGATGTCTGGATGGTGGGTCAGGGTAAATGGGATCCTATGATCCCTTTATTCATATCATTAATTTGAATGTTTCATCGTCGGAGCAGATTCTGCGTATCCTCAGTGCATGACTATATGGGATGTTCAGAATGCAGTGTATTAGATGACAACTGGTTGGGAGAAGATACTGGTGTTTAGCTGCCAAACTACCTAGTTTTTCTGGACACAACAACCAGACTGTCAGAAAACAACCACGTTTTCCTTGACAAACACAACAGCCAGACTGTCAGAAAACAACCACGTTTTCATGGACAGACACAACAACTAGACTGCTAGAAAAGAAACTCCATATAAACGTCTACTCAAAACCAACTGGTAAACAACGGTATCTTTGCACTGTTTGTTTTCAGTCTAGGGCATGTATGTGTGTGTGTATATATATATATATATATATATATATATATATATATATATATATATATATATATATATATATATATATATATATATATGTAAACCGCTGTATTACCTCTTCTTCCGCATCAAATGGTACACTGATTGCAAGGCTATGCGGATAGAGAACTTTACAGAGTTCAATAGGCGACTGTATGGTAACTCAAAACTTTTAAATCAAGCTATATTAAATAAAAGACTTGTCAACTTGATACCGGAAGCAAATGTTGCCAGCGAAGTTATAAGTTCATCTGCAAACGCTGGTAAATTAAATTACAAAACTAAAGGACGATGAGATTAATATTTATTTGGATTTTTATATATATAAAAAACACACATGCGAAGAAATTCCAATAGAACATTGCATGCATCAATAATGGCATGCTTTTTTGGTAATTACTAAATTAACTTAATCGTGTTACATGGCACAAAAGATGACTGTAGAAAAATTAACAGTATAAAGTAGATTATCTATACCCATCTGTGTAGAGTCCAGGTACCGGTAATCAAATTCTGGTGTAAAAGTTTAACTGCGAATGGACGTATTTAAATTAAATTCATGAAAAGTCATACATTTGACTCTGTGTACCTATAATTAAGGAAATATTAATGTTTCAAAAACATTTTACAGTTTTAAACAGAGAAAACGGAGAAACAATAAAAAAAATATTAGTTTAATAAAATACTTTCCATTGGAGATTAAGTCGGATTATCTATGGCGGAATGATACCATGGTCGTTTTGTGTGATTTTGTGAACACAAATGTTAAAGCGTTTTGATAAAGGTAAACTCGGCTGACATGGAATCAGTTTACACCTGTGTTGGTAGGTGACAAACTTTTATTACCTGCTAATTAAGCATTGATCACTTGTCCACATTTAATTACATAGCCTTGGGCTTTATGTTGCTTTTGATCACACCATTTCGACTCTTTCATCATGCTGGGTTAGTTGGAATCTCTGTATGATTTGGACATAACGAAGCTTTCTTTCTTTGTATGTCCCTCTCTCCGACCCTCTCTCCTAAAATGTTTTTAGTTATGCATAATGCAATTAACTTATAATTGTGGGTGATTATTTTAATTGCTTTTGTTTCTGATTTATGTTGCTCTGTACTTTTTTGGTGTCTAGATCGTCAAACGTAGCTTCGTTTATAGATACATGGCTATTGTAATTAAATACAAATTGGGGATGGGGATACGACAGTAGTCGGTGCAAGTGAATAATTGGATAAATGACGTCCGGATAATCGATATTCTACTGTATATTCATTTTAGATTTTGCACAGATAATCAGTATTTTCTTTTCTTTCAGCATTTAATTTAGTTACACTTGTTAAACTGGACAGTTTCATTTCTTTCAGCCTCGATGGACAACACAATTTGAGCTTGGGATTACACCAGAGGCATTCAGATAGTGATGTTCAACATGCATGGCGTGATCCTTGATTTTGTTATGTCCAACACCGCACACCGTATAATTGTACAGCTGGCAAATATTAACAAGCTGGCCACACTGTGTCTACATAATACACCGGCCACTGAGAAAGATAAACACAACGCGTACGGCAATGTCCAATTACTAAACACATGTGATGACATGAATGATAATACGTCAGGTAATAAAATAACATAACGCACCAAAGACAATGTTCCCTCTAAGCGAATGATAGGTGTGCGCGCAGTGCTCGCTGCACTGTGCAAGCATTACGGAGACGAGCAAAATTTAATGTTGGATTGAGCTAAAATTAACAATTCACCTACGCTGGGATGCCTAGCAACTGCGCGCACACGTGCACATGCAGCTTAGAGGTAACGTTGACCAAAGAATATTTTGGTAGAACAAAGTACAGCATAACAGCGTAACATTGCATGACACACCATTGGATGGTTTTATGATACTGTTTTCTCATTAACTCTTAGCAATGTTGTTTTCCCTGATCAGAAGAAAGGAGAGAGAGAAAGAAGAAGAATAAAATAGTTCATGTTCTCTTAAAAGAGAGGTCACTCATAACGGTGTAGATACTGGTAGATCTTTGGGAATTTGGCAATGTGGAGGTACAGTGATGCTGTAACGATATGTCTCCTCTGAGTTCCGACGAAATGAACTAACTCTATTGAACTACTCAACATATAAAATTACATTCCTATATCACGCTACATAAGCTTAAATTACGGATATAAGAGATACATGTAAAACTAGGATATTACTTCACTTGCCAACATCATACATTTGTATGAATATCTGCAGTTTTGAATATAATCCAAATAATTAAATCTCAAATAAATTCACGATAGCTTAAGAATCTACAATTCAGTATTTCAGACTAATACCGCAAGCATTTAGTACAAATATATTTTACTGAATTGAATCTAAAATACCAACATATTAAACACTTTTATTCAAAGAGTATTTTATTTCTTAATTAATTATTACTGAGTATGAAGTTGGTAGCTAACGTCATATTTTACTATAATCAATAATATAATTGCAACTAAATAGAAGTTCTTCAAACAATTAAACTTTCCAATCCATTAAATCAAAGAATAATAAAGAAATATTAAAATAGCGCAATGTTGCAAATGTACCTATGCAATTTAATGAACATTTACTTTTAATACAATTTAGACAAAATTTCAATCTTATACTTTTACCCAAAAAAATCCGTTTTAATAATAACATAGCAAAGTGATCGGATGTAAAATTACAAACAGTATGTATTTACAGACACACATACAGACAGACAGGCAGATAGGGGAGAACCACATATGTCCTAATCATGACTAGTGTGTCTAACATAGATATTTCTCCAAATTGCGTACTCTAAAATTTCCAATCGTTCAGGGAAATAAATTTAATAATCAACAAGGACAGATGACATTCGTGCATGTTGAAGAAAAAAAACTCAAAAAGTTATTTCATGAAAAAAATAATTAACATTAATATAAATGTAGCAGTCTAAATCAATAATAAAAGAACCTTAAGAAGTTAGAGTTATTTTCGTTGTTGTTCAACCTCAATTTACTGCTATGATTGAAGCTGTAAAAAAAACAACATATTTTCCATATTCTAAAAGCGAGATAAATTGCAAGAACTTTTTATGCAGCGATATAGTTTTGCACAATCAAATAATACAAACTAGTACATAATGTAGTAATGCAAAGACAATGAAGATCTGAAATGGGCAGATAACATTTGTTTGAAAGCTGTCTGCAGCGCAAGTTAGTGTAAACAATAAAAGATGATAAAATATTGAGTGAGATATCGATCCTGCTTGCAAAATGTTAGCGGGTTGTCACATTTTCTTTATCTACATCTGCCATCTTTAATTATTGAACTATCCGGAAGTGAGATGCGCTGATGCACCCTCTGGTGAGATAGTAACCGTGAAACCCCCTATAGTATATAGTACATGTATTAGGTGTTAATATATGTTCTGCTTCTTACCAATTGATTAGAAGATTTTCATTTTTCACAGATGCAGACACCGTATACGAAACAGGTCAACAATATAATTATATTTTGAAAATCTCAATACCATTACAGAAGTTGTCAACATGGGACACATGTCCATGATGCTTTTGATCAAAATTATCGATTTGCATTTCATCAGATGAGACATTTCAAATAATGTGATCGATTTTAATTGTTATTATCTTGTAAAGCATTTAAACTAAAATGTGATATCATTGACAATGCTTACATAAATGGCTAAAACTGGTGTTTATTTTCTTTCAATGCTGGTATATTCATGATTTTTTTTCTTCTTCTTTTCTTTGATTTACAAGTATACAGTAATATGCCATTATTACAATGGTGTATGTGTAATGTACAGTAATATGTTCCTGCTGTAAACGCTTAGTTCCTATATGCCATTATTACAATATTGTCTGTGTAATTTGCTTCAAATACCTACTTAACATGTTTCAATATTTGCAATAGTATGCCTTCATTATTCAAATGAACCTCAATATATGAGTAAGTATTGTTGCCAAGGTGAGAGTTTAAAATTGTTATATAGTATGTACTTTCTACGGTGACTTCTGCAAATAAATACTGTTTAAATCCAATTCTTTTATAAGTGAATAACAGTTCACACTTTCTGTCTGATCAGTATAAAGATGAAGTATTGAATATTACTGATCTTTAATAGAAGAATCACCAACATTGCCCATCAAACCGAAACCACTGATGATGCATTGTGTCTGCAGTCTATCAATTGCCAGTTCGCCGCCGCCGATGTTTGTCTGAATCGAGTGATCCCCAGATTATTCAAGTGGGTAACAAATATTCCAATGCATATAGATATATTTGCTTGCTTTTTTCTTGACTATCTACCAATCTGCTTTCAAATACATACATACATACATACATACATACATACATACATACATACATACATACATACATACATACATACATACATACATACATACATACATACATACATACATACATACTGACAAATATATGAAAACAAAATGGATGATATCTAGTAATGATCGGTATAGAAGCGACTTCCCCTTTTATTGAAAATAAAAATGGCGTTGTGTAATAGCTGAAACAGGCTTGTCACACTATACAGTACTACTTCCTGTTACTCTCCCGACAAAGCTATAATAATTCATAATTGAAGTTTAGTATCCGTAATTAAATGTGCCAAGCTCAGACTAAACGTGGTGAATACTGTCATGGATACGGAAATAGTTACATATTGCACTGTAAGGTGTGTGCATTTTATTAGTTATAAGTAATATCATTTATCTAGAGGAACATGGAGACAATATCGAGCGGCTGTAAAACCGCAACCTTCAGGACTTTGTAACATTTTGTGATAAGAGGATAATCTGTAAAATACAGTTGCTGTTGTTTCTAGAACATAACGCAAATCTGACAGAAACCGCACAGAACCATATATTGACATTGAGTAAATCCCTTCATAATCAACGTCTTACCCATCCATTGTTTACAATCATAAACACAGAGAACAGAATAAACTTTTCCACGGTTACCCTTAGATGCATGTTTTACAAAGGCAAATATCAGCAAATGACAAACGATGAGAATCAGAAAAAGTTTTTTTTTTTAAATTTATGAAAGAATTGGTTATCTGTATGATGGTATTGTTAAATAAACGATGTTCAATGAGATTTCTGCCCCTTCCGCCATTACACTTTGTTCGACTTCATCATTCTTCACAATATTGTGACCAATTATTTGTCGATTTCAAGTCAGACTTCTAAGAGTGATATTGATGACTCGAAATGAGGAGCAAAGTTTTATAATGGATTGGCCAGATTTCTTGACTTAACATCTCAATAATTTTTTCCTGAAATTAAACATGTTTTCTACTGCTTAATTTTTAAAAAAATTTTTTCTTCAATAAAAACTAAGCAGATTTTAAGGAAGATTATAATAGCCTGCACATTCCGAAATGAGTCTTATTTATATCTTTGAGAAAAACTTGGTGTGTGTGTGTGTGTGTGTGTGTGTGTGTGAAAATATATAATATTGTCAGAAATAAAAGCTAGATACTAAATATCTTAGATTGAGAAAATGTTGTGAAACCGAGACTGTACATCAAGGCATGTATGTAGACTACCAAATTGTCAAAGCTATTTCAAATTCGAATAAATCCTTGTACATTATCTAGCTGCCATTTGTGTCTGTCTGCTTGTTATTCTTGCACTGTTGTCACAATTGCTAATGATTTTGAGGCTCGTAATCATAACAAAACATCGATTCTAGGTGACATGAGAACTATGTGTACACAATCTCAGAAGAAATGTGAATTACCGATAAACAATTGTACTCGGAAAATTATTGGAGCACATTTTAGAAGGTACATAATTTATCCCAAGCGGTTTTAAAATCTTTGAGACCATGGCATTTTTTAAATTTTTTATTATGTCATTACGACAGTATTGTGAACCGTAGTGGACACAAGTGTTATAATGAAAGAGAAGTCGTTGCAATTTCGATGTCGAGAATTCATATTTCAAATGTTGAATCAAGCAGTTGTTGCTGAAAGTTATACTTTCATATGTTGAATTACACAGCGGTGGATGAAACTTTCATTTTCTTCGTAGATCTCTTTAGTCTGTATCTTTCAAATAATACAGTGGTGGTAGAAACTTCATTTAATGTATGTTGAGAACTAAAATTTCACATGTTGAATCCATTTGGTTGTGTTGTTGTTATTTGGCATTCATACATTCGTTTGAATATTCTCCTCAATGGTATGTTAATCTTTTGTCCATAAATGTCAAGATAAGATAAAGTACTGCGTGTATTCTAGAAATTATGATATTCAGAATGTTTGTCAAAATCAGAAGCCTAATAAATATGACCAGATTTAATTGCACTTGATTGTTACTATATTACTCAAATGTTTATGCAAAGAAAATTTATTTAGCTAATAGTAGTAGTAGTCGTAGTAGTAGTAGTAGTAGTAATTTTGTTGTAAAACTGGAACTCTGCAAGAAAAGTGATTGATTTATAAAAATCAGAAAATCCAATGTTCAACATGAAGTTTAACGTTTACAAAGACAATTTATATTTGCTTGTTTCTTTTAAGCTGCATGACTGTCCGAATGTTCTCCGCTGCATGCATACACCACCAAAAGCAACAATTTTAATCAATAAAGACCTTTTTGCATCACTGCTTGGTGTTAATGGTGCTCTGCTACGCATACATCTAAGCTTTGGGCCTATATGCATTTGCTACTTAATATCTTAAGAAGTGTCAAATGAAGCAATTAAGCGAATGTTTAATTTCCTGAAAAATGGGCCAGAGAAACTGAAGTAAACGAAAACCTAAAATGAAGTAACTTGATCTATTTTCTGCAGCCTCTCGTTGTTTCGATTTCATTGATGAAACAAAACATATATTGTAAAGATAGTAAAAAGATACTTTAGACCAGGGGTCTCAAACACAAACCAAGAGGGCCCACAAGAGGGCATTTTTGATGGCCCAAGGGCACAAGGATGCCATTTCAATTTTGTTTCAGTGGGGAGGGGCAAAACTTGACGGACTTGTTAATTTTTGTATATAGGCTACATCATTTTTACAGCACCTTCCCCTACCCCCCCCCCCCCCCCCGCAACAAAAATGAGGTCTCTGCAAGGGCCACACCACCTTTGTTACTTCTCATGACACCTTTGACACTAATCATGTTACGGGTCACATAATACGGCTTGGCAGGCAGTATGTTTGAGACCCCTGCTTTTGACCTTGTTTAGTCAACTTTTTGTGTGGGGCCAGTCATTTGCTGTATGAAAATAAAACATATAAACTTAAAACCCCACCAGGTTCATCTGCGAGAAGCGCAGGATTCAAATTTATTGAAAATATTGTTTTCGGTGTGCACGCAGTTTAGAAACAATTATGGATATCCTATCTGCAATAAGTAAATAAAATTAAACTGACTGATTTAGTTTTTTGCAATTGAGATGTTACTCAAAGATTGGTCAGTCATAGACTGCAGTCTAATGTACATATTTGTTTCGATGCCATTGGACTTGCACTGAAAAGTATTTAAACTCAGACACGTAAAATACATTAGCATCACATGAAATTAAAACAGCAGCCTGTGAACATTGATAATTCTCTACTATTTAATCAAATACGATCAGCTAAACATGAGACTATATTAATATCACCTGAATGGACTATTCATCACAATGATCTACACAGACGTGTATGCGCTAGTTTCACCCTCGGCTTGAACAAAAACTGGGAATATGTGAGAAAGCTTGCCAGTAGCGAAACGTAGGTTTGTGGTTCTTCTCGGGGTTCCTTCAGATTCTTTCCTAATCAGAATATACTGGCCACATGTATAGTCTATCCTGTGATGAAAAATGGATTTAGCCCCAGAAAAAGACTCATAAGTCCATGTGCGTCCTTAAAAATAAACCTCAATCATACTCTCTTCAACCCATATACGGATGTATTTAGTCCCATGTGCAGATGTATTTAGTCCTATATACAAACATATTTAGTCTGAGATACACATGTATTTAATCAATCTGTTTTTTATAAGTCTTCCAGTACATTTTTGATTATTACATAATGATGCTCTTTACAGCATATTCAGTTTCAGCTCCATCTCGACGAATCTGAGAATGTTTACATTAAAAAATGAAGTTACTTGTACATTTCACGTACTTTACATATTTTTCTAAAACACTTTATCACATACTGCATCAGTACTAATATATATATATATATATATATATATATATGTATGTATGTATGTACGTATGTACGTAGGTAGGTAGGTAGGTAAATAGATAGATAGATAGATAGATAGATAGATAGATAGATAGATAGATAGATAGATAGATAGATAGATAGATAGATAGATAGATAGATAGATAGATAGATAGATATATACCGGTAGATAGATAGATAGCAGATTCAATAGAGCAGCAGAGAGGGTGAACAGACCACGATTTCGAGCAAAAATAAGGCTTCCAGATAACGTTTTCGAGCAAAAAATGGCCTATACACTACGTTTTCAAGCAAAATATAAGACTTCCAACGAAATCTCATTTAACCAAAAAAAAAGTCTCCATTTTTGCAAAAGGGAGATTTTACGATTTTGCTCACAACGATGTGGTCATCCACCCTCTCTGCTGCTACATGTTAATAATTCTTTATAGATTAATCTGCCACAACTTATAACATTTACCTACTAAGTTCCCTTGTATTATGACGTCAAAGGAATTTGTCGCCTGCTATATTACCTGTAACTAGGCGCGCCCACGTGACTGTAATGGAGAACATGAGTTTCGAGAATAAAACTTTTTATTGTCGCTTGTGGGCTAAAACTGAATTATTTAAATAGCTGTATTTTTATTTATCTACATATCTCATGTGTGGGGGTGGGTGGACTAGCAGTAAAGCAGACAGCTAACTCGTTCTTTTCAGTACAGACATTTCTTTATAATCTACGCATTACCTATGTTCGCTCAGCCGGAACGCGAGTGTTTCCTATTCATTGAAGTAGGTGGGCGTGGTTAAAATTCCTTGTATACAGCTCTTTATGAATGTATTTTATCTAGAGAATTATAACAGAGTATATAAAACGCTGTTTTATTTAACAACTAAAATGTTGCAGCATAAAATTGTCTATTTTAAAAATCTCTTATTGTTAAGTATATCAGAAGATATATATATATTAAAAAATCTCTATTCTGTATGACAGCTCCGTGGTGTAATGGTATATCGTGTTTGTCTTGTAAACATAGATCTATCAACTACGTGTGTTCGGTCCCCATAGCAGATACATTATTTGATGGCGAAACGGAAGATGTTTTTTTCTATTAATTGGGGGGGAGGGGCGATCCCCCTCAGCCAAACCAACATTGTAACTCATGCTATCGCATTCTCGGTAGCGTGGGTTGGTGTTTTTTCCAACTCATGCAACCATGAATTAGATTTCATGGGTTGCCATGTTGGTTTGGTTTACCACGCCCACATCATACCATCATCGTTCCATTGAATTATAATCCATCCTTAATTAAGTTAATTAAGTACATGTTATGCCTAAAATTTGCCGCAACACTCGAGCGGAGATATATATGGCATTGTGCCGTCCATGTTGTGACGTCCCCCCAAGCATATCTTCTGGGCGGTCTAAGATGGCGTTTGCCACCTTAGGCCTCCCGCCGGAGATGTATGTTTCGGGTCCCCTTGGGCTTACTTGGATGCGAAGGCACCCAAGGAGTTCCAAGATGTGTTGTCGTATATGTAATGTTTTTTTTTTAATAATTAGAGATACAGTATACTATATTTATATAAAACTATAAATAATGGATATCAATGATGTAAATGCTATAATTGCTGAAATTTCAATTTTAAAAAATAAAGGGGTATTATTATCTGAAAGTCTCGACGCTGACAAGATTACCTCGGAATATGAAGATATTGAGTATCAGTCTAGTAAGGGTCGTTATGTTTTACCTAGGATGTACAGGCTCGTGAAAGGAATTCAAAAATCCATCAATGCTTGTTTGTACGGTAACGACATTAATGTATTCATAACGCTATTTAGCACCGTTGAAGCAATACGTCAAAAGCTCGGCCAAGAGTATCAAAAACGAGCTGAAATTAGTTCTAAGGTTCGTGATCTTAGAAAAATGTTAAACGAGGAAAAACCCGTATCTTAACCACGTGAGCGTTACTATAAAATAGGCTTTCAGTAATTTTTATTAAAAATAAATTTTTTTTAGCGTTTTTTGTAACACTTACATAGGATTTTCTCCTGAAAGGATACTCATCAGTCTGGACTTGCTCATGCAGTTATGTGCATAATGGATGATCTGGTCGTAGTAGCAAGTAATCACCGCGACGCCTCCATTTTCACGTAATTGTTCTTGTTGCCGCGTCGTTAACACAAATCGTTCATCGCCATTCTCAGATATTACAATTCTGAAATCCCCAGCGATGTTATTTCTGAAACACTCGCGGATAGCGTCGTACAGTTTAACCCTGTCGAAGATGAATACGTTAGCTTGATGGTACATTATTTAATAACTAAGTTATTTAATAACTAAGCTTTTAATTGTGATAGTTTTACATTTGAAAATTCAGTTCATAAACAATATATGGTAGGTGAATCGCTTACAACTAGATTAGCCCGAGAGCGGCTAGCAGCAATTAAAAAGTTTATACCGGTTCGAGACAGACTTCGCGAGAAACTTCAACAACGACAACTTGTACAGAAGTGCCTGTTCTTGGTGTGCTTGAAAAGATAGCAGCAGAGACCGGACAAACACGCGCAGGGATACAACAGTTATCCAGTGATATAAAAACTCAACGCGAAATTGAAGAACGCGAAGAAGCAGCTGCAGGAAGAGACTATTCACCTGAAAGTATATTTACAATCGCAGCATTAAATAGAATTGAAAAACTCGGTACGGATTACGAATTAGCTGATTTTGCTAGAGAAAATTTTCCAAAGGGTATAAGAGAGAATTTATTAAAAGACGAGTTTAAAAGTTTTATAAAAAGCAAAGACACTTGGGCATCAAAAATATATTTAGCGAAACATGGCGGGAATAAAATCACAGCGTTGCAGCACCCTGGTTATAATAACTTTCTAGCTGTGGTTAAAGGCGGTCTACAACCACCACCTTATATGGAGGATCCAATCCCGGAACAAATAGACATAAAAGCAGAAGCCGGTTCTAAGAAAACAAGCGGAAAAGGATATTCGATTAAAAATCCAAAGGATGTCTTTCACTCTACAGTGACATGCCCTGGTAACATTCTAAGTGATATATCAAGGTTAGAGGTTCTCATCGGAGGGAAACGAGCCGGAAATAATTCACCGGAAGTAATTAATGAAGCAGCTGATATCTGTAGACGATTATTTGCCGGCGGTATCATGGACATTGATGTATATCGAGAACTTATTGCTGAATTAGTTGAAAATCACAGAGACGCCCAACGTTATGATGAAAATCTTATGGATGTAAGCGATTGATCATTAATTGAAAAACTACTAGTTTTATAACAAGATGATTATACACTACAACCATGATAAACCAGTAAGCGTCTACGTGGTGAACTCACGATTGCCTGTTTATAGAGCATATTACGGAGATGGTTTCGGCAATACCATTGCGGGGTTATTTACAAGAATGGCTCCCAAGGTAGCGCCGTTAGCTAAACAATTATCAATGAAAGCCATTGATGCTATTCGTGATAAGGGAATCAATTTCGTTGGAAATCTTGCAGGAAAGGCATTTTCTGCCGCGAAAGATAAAATAGCATCATTGGTACGAAAGAAACCAGGAATGACTTCGTCGGTGGTGAAACCACTAGTGCTGCCATCAACTACAGTGATGCCTGCAAAAATCAGCAAAGCAATAAATAGTGCAGTGGAAGAAAAACTAGCGCAATTGACTTCGTCACCACCGGTAACAGATAGCGCTATCATGAACGCGATAGCAGGAAGTGGTTTGAAACAAAAAAGAAATTCGAAAAATTTTCAACGACGATAATTATTGCTTTGCAATTCACCAATTGAAAACACTAGTATTTTAATAAAATGTTTAAACGAACAGCTGATCCCGCGTTAGATATGGAAGCCCCAGTGCGCAAGGATGATTCCGTCCGCGATTATCAATACTATTCCTATCATGCAATACAACCCGACCTACGATCGCGAATTGAACTTCAAGTTCAAGATACCAGTAAATACTTTTTGCCATGTGAAGCATTTATTGAAATCGAGGGAAAACTTGTAACAAATGTTGCAGCTGATACCCTATATGCAAATGATCCAAATATCCGAGTTGGTTTCGTCAACAATGGTATAATGGCGTTATTTGAAAGTGCAAGATATCTCATTGATGGAAAAGAAATTGAATCAATAGACCGTGAAGTTGATGTTGCAACAACAATAATCGGGCTAGCAAGATACTCCGATGATTATACAAGATCGGCTGGTCCGTCTATGATGTTTGCAAAGGATACCTCTGATAACGCTGACCACCTTCAATACATTAAAGTGTTAACACCGCAAGACACTTCAGTTGATAATCAACGAGAAGCAACTAATCCAGAACGTCGAGCTAGACCAGGAGCTGCGTTTGATATTCTTGGAGGCGTTAATGGTAATTTCAATTTAGGATTTGCAACACGAAAATTAGCATTGCAAGAACAGCAGCGATATTTTTCATGTGCGATTCCACTCCATCATATATTTGGATTCTGCAGAAATGTAAGAAAAGTCATCTATGGAGCCAAACACACAATCGCATTAGTGCGAAAAGGCAATGACAATGATGCAATTTGGCGTACTGGTGCCGATGAAGGTAAAGTTGTTTTGAGTAAAATAGTATTATGGATGCCAGTAATGACTCCATCAATTACCACGGAAGAGCGGCTGCTCTCATTTATGGAAACCGGTGGTAAATCATTGCTAAGTTGGCTAACAACAACGACTGATGCTAAAGAGGATAATGTTAATGGTACATTTACATGGCACCTGGCATCAAAACAAGGCGTTTCAGCTCCACGTCATATATTTATAGCGCTGCAGAATCGGAATCGATTAGGTTCCCAAGAACGCAGTCATATGATATTTGATCGGTTAGGAGTCAAGGAGGTTTCACTGAGAATAAACGGACAACAAGAACCATCTGAGGATATTCAGCTTGATTACGACACTAACCACATAGCACGTGTGTATCATCGGATGCTGTCATATATGGGTCGTGATCAAAATGTTGATACCGGTTTGCAAATATCGCAACTCGATTTTAAGAACTTGTATCCAATTTATTACTTTTCACTGGAACATCTTGATTTAACAAGACAATCCGTTGTTGACATACATTTTAGGGCTCGTATAGATCCTGGCGGTGTTGATTATAGAGCGGTTGCTGTTATTCTCAGCGACAAATCAATGTTGTTAGAAGGGGCTGGCGGACGAATGAGACTCGTTGATGCACCAGTAGAAAATCTATGATTGAAATCGTAAACGATTTTCACAATTAGATCAATTGAAAGCATAAATGTGTTTTACAATAAAATGCCATATAGTGTTGTTAGTGTCAAGCTGACTGATGGTCAGGTCAAGAAATTAAAATCAAAATCCGCTAAAGAATGTGGAACCACAATAACGTTAAAACCAGCGCAGATGTCCGGCGGTACACATAAAATATCATTAACGGATCGTCAAATAAAACATTTTAATGATGCAATGAAAAAACGGCGAGGAGTTCAAATAGAATTTTCAAAAGCCGCAGTCGCGAACATGATAAAATCAGGTGGTATATTTCCATTGTTTGCTGCGATTCCAGGATTAATTGCAGCGGCCGCACCAGCAGTTGCAAAAGCGGTCGCATTGGGGGCAGCTGGAGCCTTGGGAACAAAAGCGATAGAAGGCATTGCTAAATCATATGAACCGAAGAAGGGACGAGGATATAAAAAAAAGGGAAAGGGGTTGTACCTACCAGGAACCCCGTATTCATGGTACAGCGGGAAATCCGTGAACGGATCGGGTCTAAGAAGAATACCAGGAACGGTTTATTAATTGAAAAATCTTCGATTTACAAACCTTCGATTTCCGAATCTTCGATTTCCGAACCTATGGTTCCTATGTCCAATTTTGATTTAATTGATGCTGCTAAAAAACTAGCGATAAAAAACTTCAGAGGGGTTTTTATGAGAGATCAATTACCGAGAAAACCAAATAACGTTGAAACCGGTATTATCAATCTTGATAACAGCAGCGGATCGGGAACTCACTGGGTTGCATACGCGATTGATCCACGTGGGATTGTCTATTTCGATTCATATGGGTTAGCTCCACCAAGCGAGTTTATGCGGTATATAAATTCTTCGATGAAACTCAAAAAGTTTCCGATTTTTTATTCCACGCTGCCAACACAACAATTAAATGATCCACCGATATGCGGCCGTGAAGTATTAAATGTCCTCGCGGAGATTTCATTAAAATCCTTTAGTGAAAATTCAAAGAATTTTCCACCGTGGAAACCACCTCATCTGGTTGTAAACGAATACACGAGTGGGAAATTACAAGGATCAATAAATTGAAAACACAAGTTACGATAACAATAATGATTGATATTTGGGGACAATCTCTGTCAATGTCGGAACCCACCGCGGAAACATCTGCGGGTTCTATCGAGGATGTAAAAAAAATAATTGAAGATGAAATCGCTGAGACGTTAAATTTAACAAGTGTTGACCCGAACGAAATAGTTGTATTTCAAGACAAACAGGGTAAATTGAAAAGCAGTAATATATCCGTGAATGACATTTTGATACGGCATCGCGCTGCCGCTGAAAACTCTATTGCACTGTATTCCAACGATGGACAACTTAAACCAGGCGCACTTGTGTCTACGATCACCGACGCGATTGCTACCAACGAACGTGAGCTGAATGATCTTATACGAGGTTATAATAATTTTCGCAAAAATGTCGTACATAAATTCTTTGGAACCCCGCTTGTGGTTGGCATGACTCTAGCTGAAATTAAAGACTTGTTGAATTCATTCTTCGCTAACAAGGAAGCTGGAAGGATGATGACTGCTTCAGAAATCAAGGCAAATTATCTCGAGATTTTTAAACTAAAAGAAGATCAAAAACCCACTAATGACATTGTTGGGAGATTCTTTGGAAACCCGCTTGTGGCTGGCATGACTCTCGCTGAAATCAGTGAGTTTATCGGCAAGCACACTCACAATGCCTACATCGCTAATAGTTTCTTTGGTGTCCCGGCTACATCTACGATGACTCTCAAAGATATTAATATGTTTATGGTGAGACAAACAACACTTAATACCATCGTTGATAGATTTCTAGGGAGAACACCTGTTTCTGAAACCACATCGTTGACAGGCCCGACCCTCGCTGAAATTAAAAGCGCTATTGACGAACAAAAATCCGCCAGTGAAATTGTTAATAAGTTCTTTGAGGGCAGTAGCCTCCAAGATATCACGACAAAATTTTCTAACATCGACCGGTATATTAAAAACCAAGCAGAGCTTAAACCAGAAGGTCTTCTGGTTTCATTATTCTTCTCTAACAGGGAGACAAGGAAGGTAATAGATCCTACCAGAATCACGGTAAATTATCTCGATATTTACGACGATCTTTTTAATCTGAAAACAATATCTGAAAAGGTAAAGATTCCACATCACCACGCGGGCGTTAAAAATATCGTGTATACGGTTAATCATGGAACCATGGATTGGATAAGAGACGTTTATACTACATTATCCATCGGTATCTTGGGTCTCCCCGGCATAGCGGGCCCTGACTACAAGCCAACATTGGCCGATGGTATCTACAGGCTAACGTGGATCTCTATCGATCAATTTAATATGATCGCGGACGGTAAAACCTACTCTGGTGGCACCGCGACGTTAATTATGGATGGTCGCAGAAAAAACTTTAATGTCGTCGCGGTTGATAGCTCCATCATTAGATCAAAAATAGCCTGGTGTTTAGAACTCGTAGCTCATTTTTCCGACTGAAGTACTAGCAATTCCCGCTAACGATGGTAATTAATTGAAAACACTAGTGTTTTTAAAATAACAATGACTTTGTCATCAACTCAATGTCGCTATGATCAGGTTAGAGAATTTCAAAATAGACTCAAAACCCTCACTGAGGAGTATCAAATAAAAATAAAAAAATACCGACGAAGAATCACCGCAATTAATATTACTATGTACTCGGTGTCAAGCGTTCTCGCTGGCGCCGGAATAATACTTGCATCGGTTACAATGATTGCCCCGGTCGTAGTTCCAATTTGCATTTCTGCGGTGGCTACAATCGGGGGTATATCAACCGGGATAACAAAAAAGATATCATCATGCAGCCAGAGTAAACTGCAGAATTACTTACTTCAATTTCATATTGCATCAACCGCATATTCGCAGTTATCATTGATGATATCATCGTCACTCGATAATACAATTATATCAGATAGTGAATTCTCAGCGATGGTCAGTATTTTTGATTCAGCGATATCAAAATTAGAGCAACAACATGAATATAATAACAATGACAACACCGATGGAATCAGAAAACACAAACCCAAAAAAAACCAAAATGATCTCAATAATATCAACATTACCAGATTGTGAGTTCTCAGTGATGGTCAGTATTTATGATTCCTCGATACCAAAATTAGAAATAAATCATGAGTATAATAACAATGACAACACCGCAGGAATTACTTCAACGAATAGTGGAGAACACGAACCCAGTACAAACAAGCATGATATCAATAACATCAACGAATCCAGAATTCAGTGTGAATTTCCCCTCTCCGATTCCAGTGAAGGAGATAGCGTTAGCAAAACTACGAGTATACCACAGTTGGCCTAATATCAGATCGGTTGCATTTGGTGGTCAGCAACCCAATAACACACTGGTGTTCTCGTATAAGAATAAACCCGATGGTACTCCAGAGTGGGAAACTGTTTCGTTACCAACTGGGTCGTACCAAATTAAGCAAATCAATGCTGAAATTCAGCGTAGAATAAAATCAATCACTGGAAAAGAATCAAAAATAGCTATTAATCTTCATCAACCGACTCTCGTCGTCGATCGAAATAAGCACAGAGGGATACATTGTAGATATATATAACAGCTCGTTAAGAACAGTGTTAGGATGGCCTGAAAAACCACCGGAAAATTCCACCGCCGACTTAACCACGGACGTACAATCATATCATGAAATCAATCCCAGTTATCGAGATAATTTATCTGATATAAGAAAAGGAAGAATCGCCGATAGATTTATATTTACCAACAAAGACACATTGCAATGGGATTTTATCATTAAAAGAACAACCGACTCATCTGTTACTATTTCATTTACGCTAACTGACGTCCGTGGTTATTTTAATGAAATTAAACAATTATATGACACACAACTAGAACAACTGCGGAAAACAAAATCGCAAAAACACGTTGAAATAATAAATCAACTTATATCGGACATGGAATATATCTATGAACTAATTATTCAAACAATAATTAATGACAACAGCGACAATAAACAACGATTCCTAACCGATTACAATATCACAGAGGACAATCTGCGTAATTTCAAGTTTCCCGGGTACAAAGCTGATGAACTAGCAAGAATTGTTAAAACCGATATCAAGGCGCTACAAAAACAAGATCCATCTGTCCTCCTCAAACATAATAATGACCCAGATGGCGGTGGTAGGCATATCGCTCCGTTCAACGTGAATATATCCTCAGTGATTGCGCTCAATTTAGTATGTGATGCAATTGAAGGAAGCTATCAAATTAATCTCGAACGATCAAATCAAGCTCAGCAAGGATATATTCTTTATTCATTTGCACCAACAGCTCCTCCAGGATTCCTAATTATTGAGAACCCAATTAATCCTGTCTACATGCGATGCCATAATAATTCGTTAACGAGAATTAATTTCAAACTCACAGACCAATCTAATAATCTGATTGATTTACAAGAAGAGGTGTTAGCGATTAGTTTGTTTGTGAAATCCTAAAAATCTTCGATTTTCAACAAAGGATTTTCATCCCCCCCAGACAAGGTCTGGGACACGATATCGTATCGGACTCGATCAAATTTTCGGTTGAACTCGTAAAAGAATTATTAACCCACAAATGAAACATTTGCAGCAGCAGCAGAGAGGGTGATGACCACATCGTGCAACCTTGAATCGTTTAGGTGTATACGAATTTTATTTTATGACCATTTTTTTTAGACAGAGCAGTTTTAATTATATTTTCTGAAACAAATCGTATTGAAGCCCTACAAATGTCAAAGTATCTACTGGCTTCATTTATCGATTGAAAGCTTCTCTCTTCATTATTTTCTAAATCAAACGATTTAACTCTCCTAGGGGGTTTTGCATGTTTGCCAGTTCCACCTAATTTTGCATTCCGACTTTGTGAGACGGCTTGAAGATTCACAAGACAATTATCAGTCTTCACGCCATTTATGTGATCAATCACAAATCCGTCTTCGATTAATCCATTATGACATTCAAAAATAATTCTGTGACAGAGATATGTTTTATTTCTAGCACTAAACAACAAATACCCCATATTATTTAGATATCCAACCGGGTTTTTTAGTCTGCGGTGCCTGACAACACCATCACTGGAGGCTTCGTAATTAACGAGCACTGGATGAGGTCTGAAATCTTGGCTCATTTATATAATAATATTACTTGTCTAATTTATTATTTGCTTTAATTATAAGTCTATCAATGTAGTCTTGAGGGGTTTTGATGATTTTGTCCTTGATTTTATCAAGGACGTTAGGGTCAATGATTCGTTTGTCATAGTAGCGTTTTAGTTCCCTGTATCGTTTACCCCCACAAGCAAGACACAACTGCGATTTTCCTCTAACGCCCACCCCACATTGGAGGCATGGAAGAGGGCCAAAACTTCCTCGCCTAACGCTTTGTAAATGATACCCACAGAATTCGCTTCTGCATGATTTGTTACACGGGGTTGTTGATCCAATCATTAGCCACTTGCAGTGATTCATTATACTATATTTTTCTATTTAAATACTTGTTTTAATTATAACATGGAGGAATTCAACAGATTATCCAAAATTAAGCCTTCGAAAAATGCTGAATTCAATGCTGATAAGGAGTTTAAGAGATTATTGAAAATCAGTCCTAGATTTAATCTCGATAGACCCAAAAAACGTAACAAACGTCCAAGAGACGGAAACATGAAAGAGTTTAAGAGATTATTGAAAATCAGTCCTAGATTTAATCTCGATAGACCAAAAAAACGTAACAAACGTCCAAGAGACGGAAACATGAAAGAGTTTAAGAGATTATTGAAAATCAGTCCTAGATTTAATCTCGATAGACCAAAAAAACGTAACAAAATCAATCTCGATAAACCAAAAAAAACGTCCAAGAAATTATCCTGGAAAGATGCTCAATTCAATCTCGATATAGTTTCTAATACACCCAAGAATACAATTCTTGATAAAGCCATGATTAGTAAAATCAGAGATTGTTTCAATGAATTTAAGCGTGATGGAGCATCCTATTGTTGGTCAACATTTCGAATTGATGGTGTTGTTGACGCTACCATGAATGATGAAAAAGCAGCAGTGATAATTTCACGTGTTGGGGAAAAACGGTATTTTTTCCGAATCAAATTCATTATTGAAGTCGATGGCAAATGGATTATTAGGGATAAATTTGAACCAATCCTCAAGAATAAAAAAGCTGTCATTGTGAGTAGAGATTCCAAACCAGGGATTCTAACCGGTATTGACAAACCATACTACGAAAGATCTTATCCCGTAACAGCAATGGTTTATGGGATATATCCGTTAAATGATAAACCCGATATCGCAAAACTAGCTCCTATGAAATATTCGTCAGGGCTTAATTGTGTAGCAGAACGAATAATAGAACACTTCACAAATGCATCCCGAGGAAATAAACTAACTGATCTGCGACGTAGGAAAATAACCGAATGGGAACTGACAGTGAAACAGCATGGTGCAAAGATTTCTGATATAGCTAAATTAGAAGCATCATTAAAATTCCCAATATCAGTAACAACAATAACCGGAGAAGTATTATACGAACCGAAATATCAATCGCGAGGAGCACCAATACAGATAATTGATCATAACAAACACGCGTGGACACCTGCGGTAACAGTATTTCCACGAGAACGAACCGTGAAATATATCCCTAAGGAGTTCGTCCGGGATGTTTTCTATGAAGAGAGATTATTTGATGCTATTCATGCGTTGTGTAAAGATGATCCTGTGTCAGTGTGGTTACTTAGAAGTGATGAAGATCCCGAAATAGGATTTGATCAATTTGTAAAACCAAATGGTGAATTATATCGCGTTGAAGAATTAGATAACAGAATGAGAAAAATCACTAGTGATTTTTCACCAGATAGTTCCCATGAAAAACTTTTCACGGATAGTTTTACTATTCCATCAGTGGTAGCTCACTTCGCAAGAGAAAAAAACTCATGGCGTCCAACACGAAGTGATTTTCTCGAGGATGTTAAATTGAGTTGCGTCGAATTTGGTCATGGAGGACTGTGGAATACGAATTACTCACGTGATGGTATGATTTCAATTGATATATCCGCGTGTTACCCCGGAAGTTTTCTCGGATATGGGGAATGCGCTGAGTACTTCAAACGATTTGGACATCCCACGCATGAAATGACTCGTGTTGCGATTAATGGACCATTGCCTGATTTTGATTTAACCGGATTCGCTCGTGTGATATCATTCGAATTAGCTACAGGGTTACATCCGTGTAGTTATGTTTGGCTCGGTAGACATCTATCTGAAAAGGCCTGGATGCCAATAGTGCTATTGAGATATATGATTGATTGTGGTATGCTAATATCGTTGATTGTTTCCGAGGCTATTATATGCTATCGAGCTCAGAAAGAAGTTTGGCTACCACAACCCGATCTAGATCGTATAATCAACGAATTGCGAAAACAATTCCCTGATTTCAATGAAGAACAAATCATGAATTGGTCTAAGAAGTTATTTGAAATTAAAAAAGAACAAGCAAAGGATCTCGGACGAAGAATAATCGGTAAATTTACCCAGGGTGGACGATACGACAACGCAAAATACTCTTCGCGGTTGATCACAGATGTCGCTGAATACGATTTTATTGTAGCGGATTTAATGAAGCAGGGAAAACTTGTATCCCGTAAGGATGCTTTTCTATCCAATGGTGAGAAAATGGGTACGGTTGTTACCTACTGTGATGGATATAATTCCCAGTACACACATTTGAGAAGTTCAATGCTAGCCTATGCTTCTATTAATCTATTTTCGATGATAAATAGATTTCCTAATACCGCGGTTAGAGTGGCCACTGATTCGATGTATATACACAATAAGTACAAATCAGCTGTAGCTAAATTCACAGATCCCGAAGAAAATTGGGGGTGTTGGCGATTTAAAAAGGAGATGCTACATGAGTATTGTGAATCCGCAGACGTTGCCATGGATGATAAATATCTTTGTTGTAACCGTATTGAAATTCAATCAGAATTTTCTAATGCACCACCGGTATCTGATCCAATCTGTAGATATAAAACAGTTTATTTAAACGGTTGTGGTGGGTCAGGAAAGACAACTCGTGCAATTGAATTATATCGTAGTAAAAATCCTACGGATTTCACAAACATGATTGTGCTAACACCGACTCACAGACTCGCCAGAGAGATGATACAGCGAGGGGTAAATGCTTGTACTTACCATAGTTTCTTTCGATGGAAGGGTGACAAATGGACTCCCGAGCGTATGGGTGATAAATTCATTCCTGAAATCATAATTTGGGATGAAATATGCACAGTGTCATTAGATGTATTACAAATATTTCTCGAGTGGTTGTTAAACAAAAACACAAAAGTCGTCATGTGCGGTGATCACGGCCAACCACCACCATTTGTCGGTGCATCTCCACATGAATGGCTAAGGGGTTTTGTAGACTACTATGAAGAAATCACCACTGATTATAGATCACTTGATGAACGATTACGAGAATTTAAGAAACTAATTAGATTACAACCGGATAGAATCCAGTGCGAAATAGCGCGTGAAGTGATTTCAGAAACTCAAATAAACGATTTCTGGGAAACATGGAGACCAAATGATTTGATAATTGCAAGTAGAAAAATAGTCAGGGATACACTTCAGATGAAGTTATTTGAATTACATAAAGAAAAATTTGCAACGCTTCCAGTACCCCTTTGTTATAGGCCATCGGATACACGAAAACAGAACACTGAAGTTGATATTCCAGGACAGAGTGAAAAACAAATTCTCGTATTAAATGATATTGTGCTGGTTGATATCAATGTCGTTGAAGATGCATTGCGTGCTAATAAATCCCCGTGGACTCTAGGATACGCAGCAACAATACACTCTTCACAGGGATTGACTATATCGGATACAATTGTTTGGATGGTGGATAATCACATCGAATGGTCGAATTTAGTCTATCTCGCAGTATCCAGAGTACGAAACATAAATCAACTTCGAAGAATTGTCCTCGATGATAATGACACCACAATAAATGATATTGATGTTAGCATCATTAATAAAAAACTCTCCGGTTACAAACAACAGGACAAAAAAAAACAACGAGAATTTGATATTGATGCTGAATTAATAATCACTTTGAAGAAACAACAGAATAATCACTGCGCGAGTTGCAATTGTATAATGCGTTGGCAGTATTCGGATAGGGATCCTCGCCAATTCACCGTAGACAGAAAAAATAACAGTCTCGGTCATGTCAGAAATAATGTGATGTTGACTTGTCTTGAGTGCAATAGACGCAACGGTGCTAGTTAAGACCATGCGGTGGTAATTGAGTATCCTCGGGAATTACCTGTAGTTGTTGTCGAGTAAAACCCCGCTGAGGGGCAGTTGAATCCAGTTTATAGATTGCTGGTCTACCCGTAGATCGTGTTATACTAGATATCTTATGCGTAGTGACGCTCCAAATAGGATCAGTAGCCCTTTTTCTGCCACCTTCAAGCTCTCCTGGTTCGTATAAGTACCTCACAATGACATTACTACCAAGAATTGGTTGGGAAACGCTAGAATCTTTTTGTGGTTGTACGGGTATAGACTTCTTTTTAATCGCGTTGATAGGTTTCATGTTGATTGTTCTAGTAATCTCGTTATTCAGTGCAGTAATCACAGATGGTAATCTTTTAACCCATTCACGGGATCGCTTTTCTTGAATGAATTCTTTTGCGTATTGATATCCAAATAACCGCTCAGCAATCGTCCGATTAAATCGTTCTACAATGGCCTGATCGCGATGTAGCGCAGTATGCCCTCGTCGTATGGTGACATTATGATGTTTCATTGTAGATAACACTGCACCCTGAAATTCCTTGCCAGGATCAACCTGCAATAGATTTGGCCAGTGCAGAGGACCTCGTCGATAAATCCTCTCAAATGCAGAAGCAACTTCAGTGGCTGATTTTGTTTTTAACGGTTCTGCTTCTTTGTATCGACTTGCAATATCAACTACGGTTAAAGCGTATTTGTAACCACGATCATGAGGCAGAAATAATATATCAGCCTGATGAACTTCATTAGGAGCGGTCACATCAAAATGCGAGAATTGAATTTGTTTAGGCGGTGGTAGATAAATTTGCCATAGTGCCTGTTTGGATAACCAATTAGCCGCAGTGGTTTTTTTCACTTTTGCAGCACTAGCGAGTTTATGGACTGCTGATTTACCCCTCCAGTATCCTCTTGGGGAATAATAAATTGATTCCATATTATTAATTACCGGCACCTAACATCAATTTACTTTTCATAGCCGATTTTATCAAAAAGGAAGCCAATTTTTCTTTGAAGGATTTATCAGGAATAGCATTTAACGCATGAATTAATTTCACATCTGCTAGATGTCTGTGTTGCAGATTGCTGCTTTTATAAGCAACATCATGAAGGTGACAGGCCTTATCAATGGCGTTTATTGGTTCTTCACCGGGGTTGGGTTGATTTTGATTATTGAGTCTGATATCAAGTCTGGTTCCCGGTCCACAGTAGCTATATCCTGGGAGGTGCTTTTCTCCGGGGTACTTTGCCCATGGGGTTCCAGGGAGCTTTGCCAATTTGGCTGCGATATCACCTCCTCGTTTTTTTTTAAATCAGATTTCATAGACACAAATCTAAATTTCTTTGTACCACATTGCACGCATTTACCAGAAAGCGCTGATCGGTTATTTTTAGTTGTAACCGTCGTCACATCATCTGTGCCAGTACGCGTTTTACACTTCACACAATATAGATCCATAATTTATGTATATAAATATGGATATAATTGATTTTTCGGCGACTAAAACAAGAGAACCAATTAAGCATCATGCAGCGCTACCAAACTCTATCCGGATGATTATAATCGGGCCATCTGGATCCGGTAAAACGCAATTGTTGCTCAATTTAATAATGAGATGGATGAAGTGGGATAAGTTGTATTTAATTGCCCCTAGCGTAGACGACCAACGATGTTATGAAGTGCTAAAAGATTTTAACGACAGCGCGGTAGAAAAATCCGGAGAGGGTATTATTGAATTTATAACCGATATCGATGAAGCACCGAGTATTGATGATATTGATGGAGATATTAACAATTTAGTCGTATACGACGATATAATGTTAGATAAACAAAAAAATCCTGCTAGGATCTTTTCCAGAGGCAGGCATAAAAACACTGATGTGATATATGTCACTCAACGCTACACTCAGATTCCAAAAGTGATCAGAGATAATTGCAATATTCTTGCTGTATTCAACGGAGTTGATACTCATACTCTTAGAAATATATGGCAGACATGGTGTTCTGATATGGACTTCAATCAATTTAAAAACTTCTTTAGTCATGCTCAGTCAAAACCACACGGATTCGCAACAATAAATCTACATGATCCTCGGACACGATATCGTATCGGACTGGATCAAATATTCGGTTAAAATCTATAAAGAATTATTAACATGTAGCAGCAGAGAGGGTGGATGACCACATCGTTGTGAGCAAAATCGTAAAATCTCCCTTTTGCAAAAATGGAGACTTTTTTTTTGGTTAAATGAGATTTCGTTGGAAGTCTTATATTTTGCTTGAAAACGTAGTGTATAGGCCATTTTTTGCTCGAAAACGTTATCTGGAAGCCTTATTTTTGCTCGAAATCGTGGTCTGTTCACCCTCTCTGCTGCTTCATGTTATGGATCAGTTGGGCTTAGATAAAAGCTTTTTGAAACCCTTTACCCCGCTTGGATTTGGTTAATACTTGGTTTATTGGATGCGCACCATTGGATAGTACGTCACCATACTTTAAAACCGGTTCCCACCATTTTTTTCAGCATGACTTTTGATGAAAAACGGACTTTTTGGTTTTTCATGTTATGGATCAGTTGGGCTTAGATAAAAGCTGTTGAAACCCTTTACCCCGCTTGGATTTGGTTAATACTTGGTTTATTGGATGCGCACCATTGGATAGTACGTCACCATACTTTAAAACCGGTTCCCACCATTTTTTTCAGCATGACTTTTGATGAAAAACGGACTTTTTGGTTTTTCATGTTATGGATCAGTTGGGCTTAGATTGTGCAACACAGACAGCCTGTTTAGGAGATGACATGTATACAATTTCAAGCGTGCTTATACTGATAGACCACTTGTTTAAAAATTGCCCAATGTACTGCACAGTAATATTCAATTGATGTCTGAATGACCAGAGTGGTGGAAAATCATGCAGTAAACAGCTGGCAGTAATTTTTCAGTGAGGTCAACATGAAAAGATAACTGGTGCCAGTAATTTTCCATTGAGGTCAACATGGATAGGTATTAGGTAAACAGTGCCAGTAATGTTCCATTGAGGTCAGAATGGACCAGAGTATGAAAAAATCAAACTGTATTCACTTGACAGTAATTTTTACTGGAAAGTAACTGGTGCCAGTAATTTTCCATTGAGGTCAGCATGCATAGTAACCAGTGCTCCAAGCAGGCTACATATGAGGCTGGCATTGGCTTTTAGTGATTAATTGGTCAGCATTTTTACAGGTAGAAGTAGGACATATCATAAGTTGTGGATTATTGCATTTAGATCAGGATGAGTTTGACATAATTTTTATTATATTCTTAATATTTCTCTAGAACACTGACACGTTTAATTAGATTATGTTTCTCTCTAACGTGTCTCTGTAATACACATTTATTGGCGTTTGATGTAGTCTTTTATAACTAAATATGTTTCAGTTATGTATTCTTTTATTTTTGAACCACAATAACTTGAATTTATATGTAACTTTCCAGATGTTTTAAAACTTCCATTTAAAAATTTTTTCAGGAGAAATGTATGAAAATGATACACGTTTTGGGAGAAGTTCAAACAAAGAAAATGTATATGAAAATCCAGAAGCAGAAGCATCCAGAGAGAATGTGTCTAAAAATCCTGGGGCAGCATCAACTGGGACATTGGTATGTACAGAGTTATCCAAAATATTGCTTATGTATTGCTTATGTATAGTCACTGTCTAAATGAAAGTAAAGTAAATATTTTCATGAAGGCTTTAAGTGTATCCTGTTTTAATCATATATTGAATATTGTTCATTGGGTACAGGTGGTGCTCACTATATGACAATTTGATATAGGTACTTTCACTTTAATGTCATTGATAATAAAGAAATAACATTAAATTTGCACCACTGTACTCATTTCGACACCTTTTCTGTTGCCATGTACTTTGATTCATGCATTGTTCACATACATAAATAATTATTACAAGTAAACTGGGAGCTATAATTTACCCAATAACTTTCTTAATTTGCCAGTCCTATGGGAAAGGTTACATTCAATTTATGCAATAACCTCATGAATACTTATGTGGCAAAAATTGTGCATCACCTACACTTTAATTCATGGCTTTGAGAAATATTGAAACCACAGTTTGAGATTTCTTGTGTCTTAGTCCATCTTTCCATCTACCTCAATCAGTCTTTCCATTAGATTTACGCGGCTTTTATTAATGCATTTAGTCTAAAATTATTCAATGGATTTTTATTATAATCTTAATATTACCAAATTAGAGAGTATCACAACTTTTGTTTTGGTGTTCTATACTTAATAATAATTAATTAACAGGTAATACACACACACACATTACAGAATGCATTAAACAAACTGGAAAACTGGTGCACATGCAATAGCATGGTAGTAAATACTGGTAAAACTAAAATATTACTTATCTCAACAAGGAAAAAAAAGGAAAAATCTTGATAGCAATGAACTATGTCTGACATGGAAGGATACAAATTGGCAAATGGTCTGTCATGACAGACTACTTGGTGTTCTGGTAGATAATAACCTATCATGGACTGATCATATAAAACATATCAGTAAAAAGGTCAATTCAAGTTTATGGCTTCTCAGTAGGATAAGACATTTTCTCCCTGAAAGGCACAGAAAACTATTTTATCACAGTTACATACAACCATATTTAGACTACAGTAATACAGTATAGGGTAATTCAAATGATAAAAACATAGCAAATCTGGAACAACTTCAAAAAAGAGCATTTGGGCTAATATCAAACCAGAAAGAAAGCAAGGAAAATTTATCTGATAAGTTAAAAATATTACCTATTAAAGACTGAATCTGTTTAAGAAAAGCCAAATTAATGTACAGGATATCCAATAATAGTGCTCCTGAATATTTACAATCCCTATTCCAGTATAGGCTACCTGGCAATACACCCCACCTGCGATCCATGTCTACCAAACAGTATAAAATTCCTAAACCAAATAAAGAATTATTTTTTAAAAAAAGTTTCCAATACTCTGGAACTTTGCTCTGGAATAGTATTCCAGTTGGGATTAGAAATGCCAACTCTATTTCCATCTTCCATACCCAATATATCCAGTGGCTTCTGAGATGCTGCTGAATTAAATAAATTCCTTGTATGAGGGCCTCAAGGTAGATTAGATCTTAGCTAATTGTATTACCCTCTTGAAATAAAGTCATTATTAGTATTATCATTATTATTACCTAACAACACAGTGGTGTCGTGTAAGGATAGCATTTATTGTGATTGGGAATATTTGTATTCCTGTTTTCTGGCTGTTGTTTGTTTGTTTGTTTTATTACAGTATGATTCATCATAATTCATATTCCATTAAATCTTATTTTATTTCTCTCAAAGGCCACACACCAGTCTTTATTTTTAATTTTTGTGTTGCTGAACACCTTTCTTTCTTAATGGTCAATATAGGATATTATTCTTTTTTATTATAACTCTATCATTAGCATCTTTGCCAGCTGGTGCTTTGCTAAATATTTGTCTCTTGTACTAAAGCATAAGTATTCCTGACATTGTGATTAGGACATCAGTGTTGTGGTTGTTTTAATTCATTTCATTGAGACAGTGACCATGGCAGATAAGATCTTGCTGTTTAAATCAGGTTGACATAGATCCAAGCAAAATACTCTTGCATAACACTTCAGACAAGTATTACTTTTTCTGAGTTTTTTTTTTGCAGCAGTGTCTTAGAAGAAGAATGTGTGGTGTGTAGGCACAAGGCCCCAGTAATATCCAACCCACCCGCTATCTTCAATGAATTATAAAAGGGCAGATTGTTGTGCAGTTTGCAGTCTTTGGTCGGACAAGATATTTGACCTCACTGAAAACATAGACAAACATAGGAAGGAAGAAAAGCCTTCCTTGTCATCCTATAAATTTTCTGGATTTTTCCTTGCTATGCCTCTGAGATCGTGGAAGACAATTACAAAGGTCTCTTCATATATGCAATGGTGGAATAAGCTTTTGATCATTTGGTCTCAGTCTCAAGAGAGAAATTAGAAAATAAGTGGGTAGAGTTTGATTCACCTTTCTGTGACAGACACTGCACCCTTTCCAAACCCATAGGGCAGTTAGTGAGTCATGCCTGTTCTCTTGGTGAGAGAGGATCAACACCCACAGCAAGGTGTTAGATTTGGGTGAGTAGCATCCCCAAATGTGGGGGAGGAGCAGCATCATTTAAATAAGTGAAGCCTGCTTTTGGCAACAGGACGAAGCCATATAGAAATGAAAGAACTGGGACTATATGATCAAGTGAATGGTTTTCCTAAGGATTAGTGTCATTTGGCACTATTGAGTTCATGTCATTGATCATTAAAGCCCTCTCAAGCCAAAACCATCTACTTTACATGCTACTATTGAATCTTTTTTGAGATTGGAAATCGACATACAAATACCAGACTAGGAAAAAGGCACACCTTTATTGATATAGTCCCATAGTGATGTAGGACCTTACATTATTGGTTCTTCCTAGCATGCAGACAATGACTTCAGAGACTTGGCCTCATGATAGAGAGGTCAATGTTTCAGTCCTTGCCCTTTTACATAGAGGGTCAAAAAGTAAGAAGGCTGGCATATGTTTTTCCCCAATACACTAGGAGAGTTGAGAGTCCCTTTTGCCCGCTTGGAACAGACTGTTCATTGTGTGTGTAAGGAGTTATATGTGGAGGTCCACTTACCCCAGGTCTCCTCTGCATTCAAAGAGGCCAATTGGGTCATGAAGTCCTGCCTCCGAGGTGCAAGCAGAAGATGCCCTGTTGGTCCTCATGCCTGGTTAGATGTAAAACAGTTTGAGATGGCTCCTCCTCCCTTTGGGTCCATTGTTCTCTCCCAACAGACAATTAAGGCATCATACTAGGAAGAGATCTGGTCATTTGACACTTCACGTTAACAAGACCTACCCTGTAATATGTATTTGTGTGTGTGTTTTTGTGTGTGTGTGTGTTTAACAGTTTGGGAATGACAGAAGACAATTCAGTCACAGTCTCGATCTAATTATATTCATGCACCATAGCCAGTACAGAGATTATGCAGTACTGTTAATAGCTCATGAATGCAGAGAGCCATACACATGCACATTGAGAAAAATTATTAATAAGTAATCATTGTCTAATTTGTAGATAGTTTCTCATTCTGTAAGTGAATTCAGAAGTATACAATCAAATCCTGTTATCAACAATTAAACTTCTTACTCCAGTTAGATTAGCCAATTCCAGTAATTCCACTTCCCCATCATTTTCAAGTTGTCTCCATGATAGAGCGTCGTTTGAACTATGTAGAAAATCATGATATAATTTTCCCAGAAACTTACTTACTATATATATATTATGAAAGAATATTATTGTTTGTACAGAAATGTATTTACTCAAAATATCCATGTGTCATGATTCTCCCTCTCTCTATCTCTCTCTCTCTCTCTCTCTCTCTCTCTCTCTCTCTCTCGTACGTGTGTGAGTGCGTAGATGAAATTGCCATCATCGCATAGAAATTCATGATAAAATGTCTTAAACACAACACAACTTTCAATTTCTGCCACACATTGTGTGAACTAGTCCAAACAACACTCACACTGGAGCAAAGTTCAGTTCATTTATTCTATCTCTACTGCCCTCTTCTTAGTAGAATAAATAAGCTGACTGAATCTCTCTTTTTGGAGCAGTTTCCGAATCTCCTGGAGTATGGAAATTCGATAGGTGGCAACCTAATATTTCTTGGAGATTTCAACTTTCACTTTAACTGTCCTGGAAACTCATACACATCAAAACAACTAGATTGCGCTTATGTGTTCAGCCTCAGATAGTCAATTAACCTACCCACCCTTAAACATGGTCATATTTTTTACTGGATTCTTCATAGACCCAATGTTAATATTGTATGGTCCACCCTTGTATTCCACGAACTCGCATCAGATCACCTCCACATTATATGCCATCTCAACGTGTCAGTCACTAACCCTCGACCTTTATTTGCTACTGAGATAAACTTCCAAATGATAAATAGAACCAAACTAATGCATGACATTCAAGCAAACCTAACAACTTGCCTATCTCATTCAGCAGAGCAACTCGATAACTACTGCTTGAAAAACATGCCCCAGCCACCAAGTGCAGAGTATTAATAAATAAAAATGTTCTCCATGGTATAGCAGTTTTAAGGACCAGCTTTGCACTGCTAAAAGAGACTGCCATAAAGCAGAGAGGCTTTGGCTTTCCACCAGACTCGCTATTCATAAACAAATCTATGAAGCCACTAAGAAAAACGTCACAAACATAGTCCATTTAGCCAAATTATCTCACTACAGTACTAAGATCATGAGTTCCAGCTGTAAAGAGCTCTTCAAGATTACTAACAAACTAACAAACTAATGTCAAGGAACATATGTACACCACTTCCAATTGCCTTCTCTCCAGTCATGTGACCTTGATCAAATTCCAACATCACTGCTGCTTGAGTGCTTAGATCCAATATTGCCTTCACTAACTGATATTATTAATACCTTCTGTCATCCGGATAATTCTCATAATTTTTCAGAACTGCCATTGTAAAACCTCTGCTTAAGAAACCATAACTCGACTTTAATGATTTAAAGAACTACCACCCAGTTTCTAATCTCCTGTTAAAATAAAAGAATCTTAGAAAAAGTTGTTCTTACCCAACTTGTATCTCATCTGAATTCAAAGAATCTTTTTATCAATGTCCAGTCTGCATATCGCCCATGCCACAGTAATGAACTACTCTTCTGAAAGTCGTTAATGACATTCTCTCTGCTTTGGATAGCGAAAAGAACACAGTCCTCCCTCCCCCTTTTTTCATTTGTCTGCAGAATTTGGCTCAATAGACCATGATATATTACATCATTGTCTCCAGCATGTATTTGGCATTCAGAACACAGCCTTATTGTGGTTCGAATCCTACTTAGTCAACACGATACAAATTGTATATGCAGATATAATACAATCCAGCCCATTTGATCAATGTTGTGATCTTTCACAGGGTTCTTGGGTTGGTTCGCTCATTCTATACACTCAGCCACTCTCAAGTGCCATAGATCGTCACCCAGTGTCTCGCCAACTGTACACTCATGACACCCAAATATGCAAATCTAGCCATCCAACTGAAGTTCATGCTACCATTCAAGGAGTAGAGAGGTACATTTCTTATATCAAATCGTGTATAACATGTAACAAGCTGTAGATTAATGAGTTGATCACAACACAGACTTTCTCATTTACAGATTTTACCTCAAACAATAAATATCAGCAATACCAACAATAAATTCACAAAGTACAAACCTAGGTGATACTCTGGACAGTAATCTCACATTGCACCAACATGTTATGAACATATGCAAGGCTTCATATCTTGAGCTGAGATGCATTGTTGCAGAATAGAAACCGAGTGGGTTTGGGATTAAATGAATAACACAAACAAAATGTGTAAAAGATGGAAATTTATGAAGAGAATTAATAAATAAAAATATATGTATAAATACAATGATTCTCACGCTCAACATGTGATTGATCCAACCACTCTAAACAAATATTCACATATTGAAAATAATCAAAAAATTATGAATTCAATATGAAATACAGATTCAAGAAACCTCATGAACTGCATGTACGTTACAAATAATATTATGCACTGTAAGTGAGATTCACATAAAGTCATCTGTCACTGGGTTGTTGACATCGTCTGTTGTGGCTGTGCAGGCCTGTGCGCGAGTGGCAGTCCCTCTTGCAGTTGTGCAGACATGCTAGGAAGCCTGAGTTGCTGTGGATGCAGTCACGTGGCCCTTTCTTACACGTTTCTCTGCAGCCAACTGGCCTCTCCTCGTATCAGCGACTAATATACCCTTACTTACTGTCAGTCTCCAGGTGCCTCGGTCCTCAACCAGCACTTCCCAACCATCAGGTACGATGTCACATGCCTTCAGGTCCCTCTTGCATGCATCCTTGAAACTGAGTGAGGGGCTGCCAACTCTTCTCATGCCAGTGGCCAGCTGTCTATACAGGATGTCCTTTGGCAGCCTCCCATCCTCCATGCGTCGGACGTGACCCAGCCATCGAAGGCGACGTTTGCTGAGCAGGGAGAACATGCTTTGGGTATTTGCACGCTGCAGGATTTCCCTGTGTGGGACACGGTCTTGCCAGCTGATTTTCAAGATGCGTTTAAGGTACCGTATATGGAAGGAGTTGAGCCGGCGCTCTTGCCTCATGTAGGTACTCCAGGTCTCACTTCCATATAGAAGGGTGCTGAGAATGCAGGCATGGTAAACTTTGACTTTGGTTTGCTCTGTCAGTGCGTTGTTCTCCCACACCCTCTTCGTCAGTAGTGACATGATGGTGTTTGCCTTTCCAAGCCTTCTGTCCAGCTCCTTATAGAGCGAGAGAGTGTTGCTGATGGTTGACCCCAGATAGGTAAAGTTGTTGACTGCTTCCAAGGTCTTTTATGGGGTTTAGGTGTTGAACTGATAATAGGCATTAAGCCTGAAATGTCTCTGTAGTCCGTTTTGTCATTTTTTTCTCTTTCCTCTTGTCCCTCCATCTGTGTTTCTTTGCCCTCCAACACCTGATATCTATTGGATGTTTCTGTATGGAGTCTTAACTGTCTTATTTGGGCTAAGAAATTTTGATCCAGTTTTCCTGACTATCTGTTTGTCACTCATCTATCTGTTTGGGGTTTGTTTTGTGACTTGGGTTCCGGTCTTGTTCTTCTGTTTCCTTTCTTATTTGTTGAACTAGGTTCAGTATTTGATCCTCTGGATTTGTTGTTTCCACTGGTATTCTGTTCACTTTACTGGCATATGTATTCATTTCTTTATTGCTGTCTGCTGCTGTATCTACTTTCTTGCATTTCAATGGTCCATGACCCATTTGTCTACATTTTGAAAATGGTCTATCATTTTCCACCCACAATGATTTAATCCTAAACCCCATGACATAGAAGAACATGAGCACTTTCTTAGTTTCTTCCTTGGTCATCATCAGGATTCTATAGTCCCAGATGTTATAGGAGCATATCCTCAGATGGTGGCTGTTTTATGTGATGATACCTGAGCCTTCAGTTTTTTCCCACTTTGACTACTATTTCTTCCATCAGAATTTCCCATGGGAAGCCTGTTACATGGACCACAAGAAGTTTTGGTTCAATGTCTCTCACAAAAGGTTCTGCCTCCTCCTGCTGCCAACACTCCTTTTACTTCAAAAGATCCTACTGTTAGCACTTTGTTCCTCTCTTTTTGCTGGGTAGATCATGTATTTGTTAAGACCTGCATTTTGCAAGGCCTTAATTGTCCTCATGGTTTTTACACTTGCTTCTAGAGCTGCCAAGACTTCCCTTCCACTTCTTTGGGTGCTTTTCCGCAATACCCAATGTTTATTAGTTGGCATCCTTTTGGATGGTATGCCAAAAGTTGGTTTTCTCCAATTGTGGTGTCACAGTAATGGCTCAGCTTTGGGCTTCGCTGTCTCCCTTCTTTCATTATGTCTTCTGCGCTTCCTTGCATGTCTATGTTTTGTCCAGTCTGATTGTCTGGTTTGGAGAAATATCCTTCAGGTATCACTATACTGTTCAAAAATGGTATTTGTCGTCAAATGTCTCCCTTGACAAAAAATGCCGGTCAATGTATATCAATAAAATATTGAAACTATGTATTACTATGCAATATAAACAATAAGTAAATAAATTTAGTTTGTGCAAAGCACAAAATATTTTGAAAAACTTAATTTTTTTCATTGATATAAATCAGTTAAGTAATGTATCATGCAAAAAGCTGAAAAGTCAAAGCAAGCAAAAAAGCAAGATTATACACCTTTGGTAACAGTGTTCACTATTACCTTTGTTGAAAATAAATTCTGCTTGCTATTAGAAACACTTATTTTGTTTGCTTCTCAACAACAAGTATTAGAACATATGCAAGGCAGCATATCTTGAGCTGAGACGCATTAGCTTATTTCGCAAATATCTTTCAGTTGATGCCACTAAAACACTTGTGCGTTCATTACTACTTTCAAAACTCGACTATTGTAATTCAATTCTGTCTGGTTCGTCTCAATATCTACTCCAGTAGCTTCAAAATGTTAAAAACACAACTGCTCGGATCATGTTTAGAGTACCATGATCAGAGCACACCTTCCCGCTGTTCTGTACTATATATTCGATCCAGAATAAAACATAAATTTTATTCTCTGTGCTATGCTTCACAGACAGACTCCAGTCCAAAATACATATCTGGCCTCACCCATGTTTTGTTTTATCAATGATACAGTCCATATTCTCACAGATTCTATCTCCATAAAAAATACATGAAACCCTTATTCCTGGAATGATTCTTGGAAGATCTGTTACTAGCAGAAACAAACCCCAAACAGTAAAATAAGTAGTTTTATAGACGAACATATAAAATGATTCGTCAAATATTTTCACTGCATGTTTTATGGATACTATGGATTTTAGAAACAAAATTCAATTAGCTGTGTGTAATTTACCTGATGATTTCTTTTTGGTCACAATGAACGGTATTTCTTTATACACAAACATTTCCAACCACAAGAGTTTAATGTTAAAACCAGTATTATGTGGCTGCAAATAAACTAATATATTGTTTCTCCAGTCAGAGTATCTTACCCTATTAAAACTGGTTTTACATTTCAGTAATTTTACTTTTGATGACTCCAGTTAACAACAAATCAGTGCTGTGGGAAACAAAGTGGCCCAATAATATGCCAATATCATTATGGGTGATTTTGAATGGAAAATACTGAACTAAGCACCATATAAACCTTTTAGATGACATTTGTATGATTTGGAGGGAATCACATTCCTTGATACAATGATATTTATGGAAAAAGAAATGTATTATTTAATTTTTTACTGTAAACCTATATGAAAGTTTGTAAAATTCTGCTGATAAATTTTTTAAAAAGAAAAGTCTTTATATTTTACATATTTAATGAGGCTGGTTTATATATGTTTTTTACAGCAGATTCTGATCTATCATTAAAAGAAGCAATTTTAAGAAGAATAAAATAAACAAAAACAGAAACTGCTTAAGATTGTGTTTTCATTCTTCTCACTTTGTTTCTGTTGAATTATTCATTTATATTTTATCAGCAGCAGCAGAGACGGTGAACCATACAACTTTTTAGAGGCATCTATTTGGCAAACAAAGGCTTCCTCCAAAACCGATGCAAAATAACGTCGAAAAACAGAACTAAGGCTTCTGACCAACCGTGATGCAAATTCGTTGTCACATCCTCTCTGCTGCTATGAATTAAATCATATCATATTACAATAATGGTAGGAAAATCATTAACAACTAGATTAGCTCGAGAAAAACTAGTGGCGATTAGGAAATTTATACCCGTTCGTGATTCTGTCAGATAAAAAATTACAACAGCGACAGGAATCTCAAGTTGATTTTGCAACAGGTGCTGAACAATTACTTAAACCCATTACTGCAACTACTAAGGATATTATAGATGGAAAAGAAGGAGAAAGCGTATTTTAAAAAGGCGTTCTTCCTAAACTTGAAAAAGATCACTGAGAGAACCAGAGAAACATCTAGACTTTTACAAAATCTTCCTCCTTCAATACCTCAACCGGCAAGACCACAGTTTGATCTGAAAAATCAGTGAAGAAATAGTCGAATAATTACGTAATAAATTTACTTAGGAAGCTTTAACAGTAATTGATAAAAGTGATCCAAAAGGACGTCTAGGAATATATTCGAAATATACAACAGTGGGCTGATGTATTTTATAAAATTAAAACTAAAACAAGCCAAAACAAAAAGTATATCATATATGGGATATCTTGATACGGTAAGTAAAGTATATGATTAATATGAAGAACTAAAACAGGAAGAAATTAAAAAGCGAAAACAGCAAAGGAAAAAACAAAAACTTTCAAGCAAGAGCTTTCCCCATCTGAACAATATTTTTTGGGAAAGTTTGGGATTGGGACCTGAAGAAGAATTTTATGATGCACCTGGCGCTACTGAAAGTGGATTTCCTCTGAGTGGAAATCACGAAAGTGGTCTTGTTGTCTGTCCTAATACTATTCGCTCCGGCATAGCACGATTAGAATATATCATAGGGATAAACAAGCTGGATATAACTCATCAGAAATAATTAATGAAGCCGCTGATATTTGTCAATGTGTATTCCAAGGTGGTATCATGGATATCAGAGTATATCAAGAATTTATCGTTGAACTTGTTTATGGTTATCACAGTGACTGATCTTCACCGGTGGCTAATTTTTGTAATGCTACATTAAAAATCCAAATCACACACACACACACACACACACACACACACACTATTTCATCATAAAAATTTATTAAGATCATGGCAAATATGTATTCTTTCCATTTCCAAATCTCTTTAGGTTTCAGTGGAGGACCCATGTATTAAAAATCTACTGAATTCAGCTGAAAAGTAGCATCATGTTTGCAATGGAGCTCTGTGCATGTTTCTTGTGAAGAATTCCTTGCCGTTAACAATTACATGGAATTTTCAATTTGGGCTATATTTGTAATTTGATGATATGTATTTTAATAATTTCAGGTGAGAAAGGATGGCTTATTGTATGCTGATGTTATGCTGGATCCTCCGACAACCAAGAATGGCAAGCCATTCATCCGAGGACTGGAGAACCAAACAGAATATGCAGATATAGCCTATGGCAAGAGAGGAGAGCCACTCCCTGATAATGATGAGGAAAAGGAACATGGCAGCAGTAATAAGTAATAAAGAGATAACTGAGGGAGACTTGATACATTTGTATGATACAACTCAGCAGGTGGTTTGAGAGAAATTTCTAATTCAAGGTTTCATGATTATACAGGAAAATCCATGATGCAATACCCAAAGAAATAATTTTAAGCTTGCTGTATACAATATGAAATTCAGTTGCCTAAATGTGTGTCCTTTTTATATATAAAAACAACAATTATTTTAAAACTTCAGTTTAAAGCATATAAAATTTAGATTTATTATTTTAGCTAGCCAACCAGGCCATCTTTGTTATTTTAAGGGTGAGATTGCCAACCCTTTAGTAACTAATTTTGACCAGACTTTTATCAGAATTGGCAATTATGCTTACATCATCAAGCAGTTAGGTAAAGCAAGGAAAGTAACACATGATATTGCCTAGTGAGAAATCACTGGTTTGGGGTTACATAAGAGTTTTAAGAAAATTCAACCAAGCAGAAATAAATTCCACTCCAACCGTTTATAAATGTAAGTAAAAAAAGACATAAGAAAGTTTATAATGAATACTTTTAAATTTATAAACAGCAAAATATAAATATGTCTAAAGCCAATGTATAGTTGTTGGCTTACATTAATTATGTGCAGTGTTGTGATTGACATTCTGAATTTCTTCCTACAAGTATAGGTATTTTATCGCAATTAACAATTTTAGTATTAATTTTTTCTTTAGTAGTATCATGCTTTCTGTAGAAACTGCATCTAAGTTTCTTTGCTGAGAATTTTTTCGAAAATCTTGGTAACAATTGATGTTCATAAATAATCAGAAGAAAGTTTGATTTGTTTTATGAATTAGAGCTTGACGATTTGTTAAATAATGGGTCTGTTAATCAAACAAAAATCCAACTTTTCACCTTCTGCTCATGCGCCAGCAAACTAACCAATGAAAAACATTTTCGTTAGCACAACTAGCCATTTGTCTAATGGAATTTGCTTGGAAGTCGATGTATTAGGATTTATTCAGAAATAGTCACCAAATAGTGTTTCCTACTCGCATTTTATGCAAAAACAGCAAAAACATCTAGGGGTTAACGTTTTAAGGTGGAACAAATTGTTGTACACGAAATATTGAAAAGGATAATTATTGCATAATTAATCCTACTACCAGTCCACCCACTTGACTGCCACAGATAAGATGTTAGCAGTGTCTGCTGATAAATCCAAACGAACTGTGCACATTTAAGACTGGACATATAGACAACTGACCATATAAAATTAAATTATATAGATGTTTTGAAAATCGTTTTCTAAATGAATTAAGGGCTTTGAAACTCATTATCATTATCACTTTCATAGATGAACAGTTTCATCAGTAATTGTTTGCAAATATAAAAATGAATGTGCTTGTAAAATAGAAAGAAATATAGGTATTAGAAGTAGGTCAATTATACTTATATCCATATTAAACTTACATTCCAAATATTTCATGTGTTGCTTATTGTAATGATTAGATGTCACATGTAATGGGTGTTAGAAGTAGGTCAATTATTTCTATATCCATATAAAGCTTGCATTCCAATTATTTCATGTGTTGCTTATTGTAATGATTAGATGTCACATGTAATGGGTGTTAGAAGTAGGTCAATTATTCCTATATCCATATAAAACTTACATTCCAAATATTTCATGTTTTACTTGTTGTAATGGTTAGATGTCATATACAGTAGGTATAAGAAGTAGGTCATTTATCCCTATTTCCATAGAAAACTTACATTCCAAATATTTCATGTGTTACTTGTTGTAATGATTAGATGTCACATGCAAAAGGTGTTTTAGTTATTTTGTCTTCTAACTTGCACTAAAATAAGAGAACTAAAACTGTACATATTTACAAAAACTCAAATGGGTATAGTGATAGGTTTTGAATCAAAAACTGTCTTTTCTTAAAAACTGTGTTTTTAATTCGGTTCAAAGACTCCCAAATCCTAATCTCAGATAAGCTTTAAAGTGACGAATATATCTGGCTCTAACGTAAATGATATTAAATGTATATATATTTAGATGATGCTTTGATTTTAAAACTCGTTACTTGCCAACAATCTAATCTAATTACCTGTGCTTCATCTTTTTATATCTGTAATAAGGTTTTAGATTTCTTGTTATAAATATGTGTATTTGGTAAATTATTTTAAGATTCAATTTATTTGAGATTCATATCATGGCTTATTGACTTCAGAAGTTGAAATCTTGTTACTTCCAGCCTAAGAGGCTTTTTTTTTAATAAAGTTATATCTTTCAATACGTTTTTGTGGTTTAGGGTCAGATAGCATTAAAAGTGAGTCATTTGTTCATAATCAGGCTATTTTGCTGTTAAAATATGGCTATTAGACAGAAAGTTGTAAAAACATAATTTGTAATTGTTTGACCATAGAAATCTAGAATTATGAATTGAATTGTTTCACACAAATTATAACATATCATAATATAGTACTGTACCTTTTAATTACATCTTGTAATAAAGATTTAGGCTGAACAGTATATTACTTTCATGTTAATTTAGAACGAAGAATGTAGCCTCTCACTCACCCTTCTTTCTCATCTTATTTTTGCCTGGTTATTAGATGATTATTTTTGTGTAATTCTTATTCATCCTTCATGTCAGTGTACATATTCTTAGTGCCAATAGTCACCTAGTTGTTGTACAGAACAATATATGTTTCTATTTTCTTACTAGCTGATGCACAGAATAAGAAAGCAAATATTTACTGTAATATATGCACATCTCCCTCAATAACTCGTGAACAACAGGGTTCACAAATAGAGACCACACTATAAACAAGACACGAATTTTTAATTAACCTCCACAAAATGAGTAAAGTTGCTTTAACATGGAGAAAAACGCAGGGGCAGGGAGTGGCGTTAGGGAATTTGGCTGAATCATCATTTTGCAATCACATCATTAATAATTTTAAATAAGGAACATTTTCTAATGAAGATATTCATTATTCTGTTTAAATAACATTTATATTCAAAAGTCCAACATATGAAAGAATTTTCCAACTGGTTTCAACAACCATCACATTTACGCGAAAAGTCTGTTTTATGTCACTGAGTCTGGTTTTCGTACTGGTGTTTAATATTATCCTTCCAAACCAAAAGACCATGAAGCAGGAACTGTTGATACACTTGCACACAGGATTCCTTTATTTTAAAAAATACAACATTTATTCTATGATACAATCGTCTACATCGAAACTCTATGTTTGTATTGTTCAAATAGGACAGTATTGAATTCATGATTTCATTGGAAGTAATAATTAAATTTCTTATCATCCTGGAAGATGCCAGTTCAAGAATTCTCTGAAATTCGCTTGCCCACAGTAGTCCGTATATTTGAAATCAAAGCTCTTTATTTTATGAAGTATTCATTTAGCTTGGCTGCCTTGCTATCTTTGATCACTGTTATGAGAAAGTCAGTTAATTTAAGGTAGTTAATGTTTTACATGCACACTAACATTTATAACAGTATTCAATTGATCAAACGAAGTAATTTCACCCGACATATGACTGTAATCATTTAAATTTTTATCTTTTCTTTTCTTCCACTTCCTTTATTTGATTATAGAGACATAATTAATGTGATAATGCAAAGGAGGCCCATTTTTTTCAGCGTAATAATACAGCAAATACTTTGGCATGTCAGTAACGAGTAATGTCGTTTGGAACGAAAATGTAAAAAGTTGAATGACCTATTTTTAAATTTGATATTTTATAATGTAGATTAAAAGTTCCAGGCCATATCTACCATTTTTTATGATAAAACGAGCGATATATAAAAATTTCCGTTACCAATTTTGATCACAATTTTCTTCAAGTCCAACTACTAGTAAAAACCCCTTCAGAATTAGCAAATCGGCCGGTGTGGTTGGTTTTGTAAGGTAAATACCCTTTCAGAATGTATAAATCGGACGATTTTCGTGATTTTTACTAGTAAATACCCCTTCAGAATTAAACAATCGGTCGATGTGGTTGGTTTTGTAAGGTAACTACCCATTCAGAATGTACAAAACGGAAGATTTTCGTGATTTTTACTAGTAAATACTCTATCGGAATTAGCAAATCGGTTGGCGTGCACGACTTTAGTAGTAAAAAAATATATTCTACATGAGAATAATTCTGTGCTGACCTACCTTTACTGTGTTACTCAGAACCCGCTTTCGATACCAGGAACTGGGTTACTAATTTCGTTTTCTATAATCCTCTTTAGTTGTCTTAAGCGAGTGTTAATATTTTTTGCTTCATGTTCCTTTCAAAATTCGGATCTAATTTTGTTCTACTGCGGTATACAGTGGTACGCAGTTCTTTATTTCTTAAGGTTTAAGGTATAGAGAATTTGCCACGTTGGACGGTAGAAAATATTCCAACTGGTTGTCCCTCAGAAATTCAGGCCACGTGTACTGAGAGTGGCGCACGAGTCCAGTATGGTGGGTCACTTAGGCATGAGAGAAACAACCGACAGAGGATTAACTGGCTTGGCGCAAAATGTGACGTAGCGCGATTCTGTCGGTCGTGCGACGTTTGTCAGAAGACAGTGTCGAAGGAATACCAGAGTACTATTAGGTAGAATGCCTCTGATAGATACGCCAATATTTCCAATTACATATCGGAAAAACCGATATATCCTCACTATAGTAGATTATACCACTAGATTCCCAGAATACATAGTTTTACCATCAATTCAAACTGAACGTGTAGCCGAGGCGCTTGTCGACCTGTTCAGCATGGTAGGGGTACCTGGGGAAATTCTGGTAGATTGCGGGGCCCAATTTAATTTACCTCAGAACTTATGACATAAATTAGTAGATTGTTTTCAATTCACCAGTTGCTCACCACACCGTACCACCCGATGTGTAATAGATTGGTAGAGAGATTTAACGTTACGTTGAAACAAATGCTACGTCGAATGTGCGCGAAGAACCGCGACATTGGGACCGGTACTTGCACGCGATTTTATTCGCGTATTGCGAGGTACCGCTGGAGAGCTTTGGATTCTCGTCGTTTGCATTGCTATACGGTAGGAAAATTCGGGGTCCTATGCGGATTCTGCGCGAACTATGGTCGGATGATGTCGCAGAAGGAGAAGTTAAAAGCACCTACCAATACCCCGTCGATTTACGCGAGAGATTAGAAAGCATGTGTCGGATGGCACACGACGAACTCGAGAAGTCTGGTCACAAGTACGCGAAATATTACAACCGCGGAACGTGAAGTAGAAAATTCGACGTGGGTGATTGAGTGTTGGTGCTACTCCCGACTAGTAGAAACAAAATATCATGGAAATTTTGTGTAAATAACCATACGTATTTACAGATAGACCAGATAATACTGGTTTAATAACGCACGAGAAAAACTTGAATACCTCGGAACCGATCAGAATTAAGGGATATCCGATAACCTTTAATGCACAGGAGAAAATAGATGAGGAAGTTAGTAAAATGTTAGACCTGGGAGTGATTGAATCCTCAAACTCTCCATATTCTTCCCCTGTGGTATTGGTTGCAAAGAAGGACGTAACAAATACATTTTGTATAGATTTGCGACAACTAAACAGTCACCGTGTTTGATGCTTAACCGATGCCAGACGTAGATGGCTTGTTTTCGAAAGTGGCAGGGCATCAGTGCATATCTAAATTAGACCTAACTCAAGAATATTGGCAGGTCACCATCGCTGTAAAGTCTCGCGTATCTACGGCATTGGCAACCACTAAAAGTCTTTACCAGTTTAAGATTATGCCTTTTGGTCTAGTTAATGCGGGTGCGTCGTGTGTGCGTCTTATGCGAAAATCATTGAAAGCCATGACTAATGTAGATAGTTTTGTCGATGATATTCTTGTGGGTACGCATACCTGGGAAGAGCATAATAGTTTATTAGTCGATCTGTTTGACAGAATCCGCAAGGCAAATCTCAGCGAGACCCTCCAAGTGTAGTATAATAATTTATATTCTAATTTGGAATGCTTGGGTCGTCTAGTAAGTGGGTTAGGAAGTTAAAATCACATCCCAACAAAATTAGAGCCATCAAAGACTCCCCTAGGCCCCAAACCAAGAAACAGATGTGATCGCTTCTTGGGTTCATAGGTTTCTATAGGAAGATCGTTCCAAATTTCACCGCTATGTCTAGTTCATTGACGGATTTAACTAGGAAGGAGCAGCTCAAGAAGGTTTCTTGGGGATCATGCCAAGAAAGAACTTTTAACGCTATCAAGGACATATTTATCAGTGCACCGATCATAATGTTGCCAGAATTAAATAAATCGATCATATTGAGAAGTGATACTTCCGACACGGCATTAGGAGCATTTGTGCTACAAGAGCAAGAGGGAGTAACATTACCCATAGCTAGTAGGAAATTGCTGCCTCGGGAGCAACATTACTCCGTGACCAAAAAGGTGCTGGCTTGGGGTATAGGTAAATTCAACACGTACCTTTTCAGAAGGGATTTTGTCCTCGAAACGGACCATCAGCTTCTCATATATTCGAACTAGGCAAAAGATGCCAACGCAAGACTGATGCGATGGGCATTGACTCTGTAAGGATACCGGTGATACATAAAAAAGATGTATCAGAGTTAGAACAAAATCCCATTTAGATTCCCAATAATCGTTGCAACGATAACAGGACAATTATTATACGAATCTAAATATAAAAAATGGAGCTCCAATATATATTATTGATCATAATGCCCATTTGTGGACTAACGCAGTAACAATATTTACACGAGATCGAATTGTAAGAAATTACCCGACAGAGTTTTCTGGTGGCAGAAACATGTTCGATTTTATTTACGAGTTATGTAATAACGATCTAGTATCAGTGCGGCTATTTCAGAGTTTTGAAGATGAAGACGGTAAATTTGATCAATTCATAAGACCTAACTGTGAAATATACCGTACGGAATCTATTCATGGTGCAATGAGAAAACTAGCAGAGAAATTTTAAGGACGAATACTGAGCAATTATTAAAAAACTGTTTTACAGTTCCCTCAGTTACAGCCCACGCTGCCAGCAAGATAAATCTGTTGACGCCAACACAATTTGAATTTGTATCGGTTGTTCAAGCAAGTTGTATCGAATAAGGACATGGTGGATTATGGAATACAAGGTATGATTCTAAAAGTATTATCTCTGGTCGATATTGATATTATCGAAGATGCATTGCGCGCTGTCAGATCTCCCTGGACGCTATGATACACAATGATGATGCATTCATCTCAGGGGTTAACCATCGCTGATACAGTTGTTTTGATTGTACATGATCGCATTGAGTGGTCGAATCTAGTTTGTCTCGCAGTGTCACGAGTTAAAAAGATAATCCAACTTTGGAGAGTCATTTTAAATTATGATGGTACCAGTAACGAAATTGTCAGCAATGATATAATAAGAAGAAACAAAACTTGCTAGTTTATAAACTAAGCGACACAAAAGAGAGAATTTGACATATATGTTGAATTTATAATTATGCTGAAACAACAGCAGAATATTCACTGCGCGAGCTGTAATTGTATAATGCTATGGTCCTGGGCTAAAGACAAAAATCAACGCGAATTTACCGCAGACAGAAAAGATAGTCGTGGTCATACACGAGAAATTGTGATGTTGACCGGTCTTGAGTGTAATAGACGCAGGGGCACTAGTTAAGTGATCGTGGCGGTAAATGTGTATCCTCGGGTATCACTTGCAATTGTTCACGTATAAATCTACGCCGAAGTGCAGTTGAGTCTAATCCATATATTGCAGGTCTACCATAGGATCTTATTATGTTAGATATTTTATGTAAATTAACACTCCATATAGGATCAGTAGCTACTTTTTTATCACCTTCGAGCTCACCCTTCTCATATAAATATCTTACAGTCACACTGCCGAGTATTTGTTGTTTCGAAAGATCGTTTCGTCGTATCGTTATAAGCGAGCTGTTTGATTTCATTATTAGATTTCAACGCAGTTCGAGTTTTTCATTATATAATGTATTTGTCACACCTGGTAATATTGCAACCGATTCTCGAGATTTCTTGTCTTGAATCATTTCCTTCGCATGTTGGTATCCAAATAACCGCTCATCGAGAGTTAGATTAAAACGTTTAACAATTGCTTGATCACGATGAATAGCAGTATGTTCTCGTTCACCCGATGCTGGCATTGTGTTTTTTTCATTAACGGTGTTTCTCCTTGCCAGGATCAACCTGTAATAATTGTGTCCATTGTAGAGGTCTTCGTTTGATAAATTCGTTTAAACGCAGAAGTTACTATTTTTTCCGTCTTTGTCGATAATAGCTCTGCTTCTTTGTATATACTCGCAACATCCACAATAGTTAGCGAGTATTTGTATATCCGTCTTTTGACAGTATCGTGTGGTAGAAATAAAATATCAGCCTGATGAACTTCTTTTGGAACACCGACATCAAAACGTGCATATTCGATTTTTTTTAGGTTGTGGAAGATACATTTGCCATATTGCCTGTCCTGATAACCAATCTTCTGCAGTATCCTTTTTTACTTTTGCAGCTTCGGCAAATCTACTAATCGCTGGTTTAACTCTCCAGTAACCTCTTGGGGAATAATGACCAGTTAGCTAATGATTCCTTGAAAGACGTATATTTTATAGAACTTAACGCGTGAATTAATTTCACATCTGCGAGATCTATATGCTGCAGATTCTTACTTGTATGAGATACATCATGGCCATGACAAGATCGATCAACAGCGTCTATCGTATGCTCGCCCGGCCTTCGTTGTTCCTGGCTATGAAGTCGGTAATAAAGTCTGGTTCCAGGGCCGCAGTAATGATATCCTGAAAGATGTTTTCCCAGGGTATTTCTTTCATGGAGTCACTGGTAATTTTGTCAATTTTGCTGCAATATCACCTCCTCGTGTTTTTAAAGAAAATTCGTTTTGTCACCTGATTTTGCAGAAATGTAAATGTCTTTGTACCACATTCTGCACACCTACCAGCAAGTGCTGATCTATTATGTATTGTTGTAATTGTCGTTAAGTCGTTTGTGCTAGTACGCGTATTGCATTTCACACAATATAGATCCATACTTGATTTATAACAACATGAATGTAATTGATTTTCAGCGAAAAGAACGCAGGACCCTTTTTAACGCCATTCAGCGTTACCAACTTATGTTTGTATGATTATAATTGGATAGTATATAAGTGGAAAAACGCAATTTCTACTTAATCTGATAATGAGATGTTTCCAATTGGACAGGTTGTATTTAGTGGCGCCATCTGTAGACGATCAAAGATGTTACGATGTGTTAAAATATTTTAATGAAAATGCAAAGACGATACACGAAGATGGCGATATTATTAATTTTATCACTTACTTCAATGAAGTGCCAAGTGTTAATTATATCGATGGAAATATTAATAATTTAGTTGTGTATAATGATGTAATGCTGGACAAATAATCAAATCCAGCTAGACAATATTCACGCGGTAGGCATATAAACACTGGAGTGATTTATTTAACCAAGCTGTATACACAAATCCCTAAAGTGATCAGTGGAAATCGAAATATTATTGTTGTATTTAGTGGAGTTGATACCCATACACTTAGAAATATTCATCAGACCTGGTGTAGCGGTGAAATGGAATATAATCTATTTTTTTAGAAATTTCTTTAGTCGTGCTAAGTCAACCGGTTTATAACAATACATTTACATGGTCCCAGATCAAGATATCCCATCGCACTTGATAAGATATTTATATAATACCATAGCAGCAGAGTTCGCGATATCGAATATGCGTCACGCGGTAACCATCCACGCCCGTACATTTAGAGAAATACCAAGACACCCCCAAGAGGGCCTCTTAGACTCTTTGAGAGAAGACTATCGGTTAAATAGAAGCTTTGGTTTTGTGTTTTGACAATATTTTTTCTTCGGTTTTGTAGGAGGCCTTGGTTTACAAATTAGACACCTATATAAAGTTATCCGATTCGCTCTCTCTTCTGCTCGCCATGTATACCTTATATTGTGCTGAAAATGCCTTTAAATCATACAGCAATAACACCACTTTTGTAAATATATCATTCTCATAAGTCATGTCACAAATATACTTCACATTTCTAAATTTCCCTCACCTACATAATATTGGTATATTATTCACCCATACTTCCCTATTAATTTACATATTAGTACACAATACTTCTCCTCCGGGTGCCCACACTACTGGGAATTCATAAAAAGGTCGGGAGAAATGATAATTGTGTTATAGGACAACGCGAAAAGTCCTTGAATTTTGCAAATATTGACGAAAGTCTGGAAAAACCCAGGAATTTTCCTTCACAGCTTGACGTATGAAACAATTGCATAATTCAGTCATAACTGAACTGATCACGAGTTAAATTTATCATGTTCTAACCAGAATGTAAAGCAATTACAGTGTGAATCATTTGGGTGCTTGCTATAACTATATTTATTGAGAGAATTCAAACGCTCAAATGGATTTGATTCGTTTTGTAGGCTTTATGTTTTAAAGACATATCAATATCTGTATCACATTTTATATGGAAGAAATGAAAAACAATCGAGCATAACAATTGGCCCACATGGTGGCATTAACGCATAGTAGCTTAGCGGATCGGCTAGCAAACTTAAGCGTTGTCAAATCGAGGTATACCTGCATGAAATCCGTATGAAAATATTTATTTTCTCAGACATTATGAGTATTACAATTATGTCTTTAATCTGCTGAAAGACGATATAAATAACCCTGTGTCAATGAAATTTGAGCTGGTACTAGTAATTTTGATTGCTGATTGCTATTGGCATGAGCACATAATAATAATGAGGGCTTTGTATAGCACCTAATTTTTAAAAGCTGTAAGCGCTTTACACCATCAATAACGATATGACTACACTTCAGAACAACAAATGACAAAAACAATGAAATTGGAAAACATAAAAACATGCTGAAAATATATAAGATAGAAAACATGATTAGGTCGCTAAGTTTGTCCCTGACGTCGAAACAGGTGAGTCTTGAGAGCACTCTTTAAAGGGACCACTGTGTCTTTGCGTCTAATTTCAATGGGCAATTCGTTCCACGTTGCCGGGCCCTGATATGCAAACGAACGTTGTCCATATGACTTTGTTTTCACCTTGGGACCAATGAGTATACGATTATCAGAAGAAGAGCGTAATGATCTAGCTGGTGTATACACTTGGGTGAGGCTGGATATGTATGATGGACTGGAGTCTGTCATTGACATATAGCACAGAGAATAAATGTTGTGTTTGATTCTGTATCGAATTGATAGCCTTTGTAGGGTACAGAGCAGTGGTGAGGAGTGTTCTGATCGAGGAACTCTAAAGATGATCCGTGCAGCTGTACTTTGAACTTTTTGAAGTTTCTGGAGTAAATATTGTGATGAACCAGACAGAATTGAGTTACAATAGTCCAGTCTTAAAAGTACTAATGAACACACAAGTGTTTTGTGGCATCAACAGAAAGATATTTACGAATGGAACTGATGCGTCTCAATTCAAGATATGCAGCCCTGCAGATGTTCAAGACATGTTGGTGCAATGTGAGAGTACTGTCTAGAGTAACACGTAGATTCCGTACTGGCTGTGAGAATTAAATGTTGGTGTTGCTGATATTTATTGTCTGAGGTAAAGGATGTGGATGAGAAAGTCTTTGTGTTGTGATCAGAATAGCCTCAGTTTTATCATCATCCATCTGCAGCTTGTTCCATGTCATCCATGAGTTCACATCCGAAATGCACTTCACTACTCCTTGGATGGTAGCATCAACTTCATTTGGGTGGCTAGACTTGTATATTTGGGTGTCATCAACGTACAATTGGTGCGACACTGGGTGATGATCTATGACACTTGAGAGAGGCTGAGTGTACCAAATGAAGGGAACAAGTCCATAAGCAGATCCCTGTGGAACACCACAACATACGTCAACTGGGCTGGAGTGTATTCAATTTGCAGATATAATTGTGTCATGTTGACTAAGTAGGACTTGAACCACTGTAAGGCTATATTCTGAATGCCAAATACATGCTGTAGACGGTGAAGTAATATATCATGGTCTATAGTATAATCCTAATGGTCACATATAATCTTTCAGCCATCATTTTCAAATATTGTAGATTTTTTTAAATGAAAGTTGTAGACTGGTTGCATCTATCAGGTTTGACACGCATAGGATCACTTTCCATGATATGTTTAGTGGTAGTAGTTCACACGATGTCCTGCTGAATCGCTGAGGTCAAAGCATATGGAATCCTTGCAATCGCAATATATCGCATCGCACTCCACTTGAGAATCCCCGAACTTGAATGACGTATGTTTAAATGGATTCATCTTGTTTCGCTTGGTCGTTGTAGTGACAATGAACTATCGGTTTTGGACGGTGACCATTGTATATGCTGCCCAATATCGCTGTAACCATATTTTAAAGTAAAGTGATTGGGCAGCCTAACTCTCTTCTGGTACAAGATTTGATTGACTTTTTCCAAAGGTCAGTTGACGATTCGGTGTGTCGGTAAACGGACAATCTTGTGCGGTTTGTGGGTGGTCACTTTAACAGTTGCATCCTGTCGAGACTGTAAGGCTTCTTCTAGCACGCCAATGTCCAACAATCGACTGGTGAGATGCGTGAAAGTCAATCCTTTCACTTTACATTCGGTGTGCATTTCTCTTTGTGGGTCTCGGTCTTTGTAGCCGTAGTTTTTTAGACGACCACTTGCTAAACATAGAATCTTGTCGTCGAGTTGTGCATCTTTCCAGGCTCATAAACGGTCTCCTTTGATGTCAGGGTAACACGGTTCGGCCGAGCGATATAGATGCAGCTGTTCGTGTCAAAATACAACACACGATCTCCCAACAGTTCTAAAACTGTGTACAATTTTAAGGGAGCATGAGCTGTCACGTAAACCGCAATGATGACATGTCCAAATTTGTTGGGTTCTACAAAGTCTGGTTCTTCTTCGTAACTGACTAAGATCAAGTCCTCACGAATGACGTCCACGCGTTTCATGTATTTGGTTTTATCGTGAATCATTTGGAAGTATCGGGAAGGTTCGGACAAATACTCCGACTTGGGTAAAGACGGTCGTTGTGCCATTTACCCCATAAGGAATTGAACATCGCCTTCCATCATTTTTCTCGATGTAGCCTAACGTGATGCCTTCCTGCTTCCAATATTTTTCTTTGACTTTCTTTTGGTCTTCGGGAATGTGGCACCAGGAAGGATAGTCACTGGCTACTTGTTTTACTTTCAAAAAGGCATCTACTTAGTCTGCAAAAATACCTTTCTCTGTCTCGTCGCCCTTCTGGTATTGTAGTGTCTTGGGAAAGTGGTAACTTTCGTACACTTCTAAGAAATGGTATCTGAGGTCCAGAGCTTTAAACAATTCCACGCTAACCCACGTTCCTGTAAAGCGCGTTCTCCCTGGGTGTGCACGTTTCGGCACAAGTACAATACAAAAGAAACATTAGTTTCCCCTCACAGTGGTGAGGTAAAACGGGATGGTACAAGTCCGTTGGAGGCTAGACTTTGCACTTGATCAATCCGTCGTACTGTCGAATGTTGTCCAGGTCAATATGTTCCGTCATTAAATGTGGGTGTCGTACGAGAAAGGGATGATATTTGCACACGTAAGGATACAACGAACACACGCACGTCCAAGTATTTGATTTCTTCTCGCTTCTCCTCCTCGGCCTGCTACAGCAAACAGGTGGCATTCGTCTGTTCTCCGTACAAATATCCCGGGGGTTCAGTAGGTACATCAATGGTGATCGTACTCGTTTTCCCACATTTCCACCACCTGTTATTCGTGCTGTTTTAACTTTAAACGCCCCTTACTTGTGGTCTCTTGCAAGTCTTCCTTGGTCCGTTGTAAAAATTGATTTTTGGTTTCACATTGAGGGCAGCACATGTGGCATCCGTGAAATAATCATCTTTAAACTGGTACATGATTTGAGGGTTTTCTAAGTCCCAGCCATCCACCAAATACGTTCCGTTTGTCTTTTTGCCTCTTCCGTTGCGGGCGTGTTGGATCCATTTGTCTTCCTTGTCGCACAAGTAATGTAGCCAGCGTAAGGCTTTAACCGATTATTGACATTTGACAAAGTTCGTCGCTTGAGGGTTGAAAAGACAGCTAGGGTATTTTCGGGCATGACTCGTGTTCGGTAAACTAAGGAACACACTTTGGCGATAGTACAAGCTTCTTTCAAAGGATCGATCCCTCCGTGCTCCATGAACAATTCTCGAAATTTTTTACAGCAACGTCGTAAAATGTCCAAGTCAGATGGACAATAATTTAACATTTCTTCTTGAAAGTCGAGGGGGTCCGAGGCGTGAGTCTAGCACCAAGCGTATAAATCTTCTCCTTGTTCGGTACGCATGTTTTCAGGGTCGTGGTTGTCAGCCTCAGGCAAGTGGGGTAGAACGACATGTTGATTGGCTTCGGTATTGAACAAGTGTGGAAAATAACCTTTAGCGATTTCTGTCATTCCAAACGTTTTAGGCATGCGACTCAAAGGCATGGACAAGTAACTCATCGAATCTTTAAACTCCACTTGTCCTACTTGCATAGAAATGATTTTGGCTCCGTTCAAAGGCACTTTCGGACGTTCGGTACTTTGTTACGTATAGTGTCTGAGCAAAAATTGCCCATCGTATCCAGAAAAATTGTGACCCATTACCGTGGCATAGCGATGACAATCTTCGTAAAGTTTGATGTCTTCTTGACACCATGTTTCTTCGATGGAGTTTAAGATTCATTAGGCAAAATCGACCAAGATGTTTCACCTTCGAAATATTTTTTCACGTCCTCCAGAAATCTTGCTGCAGTCAGGGCAATGACTAAAGGCTCTTGGATACACTTCACGCACGCTCGGTGAGCCACGCAGAAATTAGGAATGTGAATACCTGTCTCTTGCATGCATTAGAAATCGAACAAGATCAAATTCCCTTTTCTCCGGTCATCTTGATGGAGCTGGTATTTTTGAATGAAGCATTCGTGTTCAAAGTCCACGATTTTTCGACAAATGTTACATCGTTTCTTCCCTCGACAAACGTGAAACTTGGCATTACTGGTACGTATACCTTGTCCACAAGTAGAGCACAATATCAGGCGTTTACAAGCCCTTTTATGCTGTGAACCTTGCATCTTCAAACGTTGTTGATAACATGTAGGACTGAAAAAAGTGCGCTGACAAAACAAGACATGCACTTGTTCTTGTCCTTTGTCTAGACAGGGTTGTGAGCCCAAACATCCCTCACATTTCGATTCACAATGTGTTTGTTGTTATCGATTGTTATAACCATAGTCACATTTCTCACAGAAATAACCGTATCCCGGGAATCCAGTGATGCTGGTAATGGTATCAAAATGTTCATCGTATGATAGACATGAATGTATTTTCGGTCTTTGAAATCGTGGCCTCGAAACAAAAGAGGACCACGCACTTCTTGAGGGTGCACTTTCAGGGTGTAACGTGGAGCCAAGACGTGTTGCAATTTTTGCATTACTTTGTTTTTGGATATCCCTGCTTGCTGTAACAGGAGTTCTGCTTCACTTCGCTGTTTGGCTCGGTCCAATTGTTGAATAGTTTTCCAGGCACTTTTCCATTCTTCAATGTCGGTTTTGTTGGCATATGTTCGTCCCACGAAGATGGCACGGGCTAAATACATCTAGTCTTGATAATTGTTAATTTGGACAAGACTTCGCTTAATGCTGCGACGGTTGTCGACCAATAACACTTTTGCGTTGTCCGGTCCCTTGGGGAAGAGACACATGGATCATGAACAGTATCGCTTTTCCATCGGTCATGTGAAACTTTTTGTTGGATCGTTGCACATGTTGAATATTGTCGATGACTTTGGAAGGTGTCAATTCTGATGGGATCCTAAACTTTTGATCCAAACGGGAGACCTCAAATTAGCGTAATGAATAGAAAGTCTGAAGCGATCGTCTTCTTTGGCTTGACATTGCTGTTTTAGTGCAGTTAACACAGAATCCCACACCTCGGTAATGAACCCTTCTGTGTTCGCCAAAGGCGCGTTGGACTTGAAATATTTAAACTTCACTGCGTACGTGTAAGCCGTAGTTCACAATGTTCGAGAGGAACGCATTTCCGTCTCTTGAATGTGATAGTACTTTTCAGGGTTTACTAAGGGTGGTGAACTTTGCTTGGACGTCGATTGTCTGGGTCTTGATTCGTCCTCACTCATGTGATCTTCAAACTCAGTGGCATGAATTTGAGTCAAGACTTCAGCTACATTGCGAGGCAATGAATCACGTTTCTGTCTCTTATTGTCTTCTCCTTTCTCTAGGAAATGATGCGATAGTTTCGTCTGGTCTGCAAAAGTCATGACCGCTATATATTCATGTCCGATCAGTGTATATATTAAGGGTCAGTGTCTAACCTTCCAGTATTCATTTCACTCTCACATTGACTAGAACAATAGAAGAGCCTACACAAGTTGAACTTCTCATAAGGGCTTTCCGTGGTGTCATACTTAAGTTCTCTTCAGACACAACGACGGCCTACTCCCCCAACTTTCGAGATGAAAGTCAACATACTTGCTATATATGTAAGCAGAAAGGACATTGGGCTACAGAATGTTCAGATCAGATCGTGGGGAAAAATGGGTGTCAGAAGAGACAAAAGTCAAGATACCTTTTATCATTGTCAAGAGAAAGGACATTGATCTCGAAACTGTCTTAAGAAACAATAGGAGCAGGAGGAGGGGGAGATGGATTGTGAACAGGAGGAGAAATAAGTATCCTCCCCAAAGGAAGAACCCGACACTTTCACAAAGGCAAGAAAAGAAGACGAAACGAAAGGGAGGAAGAAACAAATTGAAAAACCTGTGACAGTAAATAAATTAAAAAAAGCAACAGAAAGAGTAAACAGAAGAAGCTTATGAACTTTTAAAGTTGTATTTTGTTATGTTATGTTGTGATATTGGAGTGTAACATTTCTACCACAATACACCAGACAGAAAAGATGTAAGTGTCTCTTGGTTTTGATTTTATAGAATACGAACCTACACTCACACACTCATTCACTCACACGTACGTAATGGGTAAAAATGACATTTGACTTTCATTGAATTAGGCAATTTCAGTTATAATTTCTTTTAGATAGATTTGAGCGGCCCTGAATAGGACCGTTGGGTATTTGTTTCTTTATAAAACAAACTCAGGAACGGAACGAAACCATCTTTAACTGTCTTAAGCCTTTGCCACGGCCAAGGGATACTTCCGGACTGGTTCCTGTCAATGATTTGGTATAAAGGTGGTATGGCAGGCGTAGTCACAGTTAGATTGGGTTGTTTAGCTTGGGAAGGTCTTTTTCTCTTGGGACGTAATAAAGTAGTCTGATATAGTTGTTTCAGACTCCATAACTCTGCTAAAATGTCTAAAAGTACCGTGACCGTTTGACTTTCACTAGTCTCCTTCTGTCCATGGTCTTGTTTATTCACTGCTGCTTCTTCCTGGTATTTCCTTCTTACCTCTTCTTCTCGGTGTTGAAGGGGAAAAGCTTGTTCTGATTATTTTTGTTGTTATAAGAATTACTCCAATTCCTTTTTATGTCTCTTTAAAATCATCGACGTGTAAAAAAGGAGAAGGTGACCAAGGTTCTGTAACAAATTCTTGTGAAGTTAGAAAATCCACAATATCCCAGTTAAAATCAACCTATTATGGACGTTGGTTTGTTTTGACTTTGGTAATCATGACTATACCATTCCTTGCTGTCTCCTACGCTGTTTCACCCCAATTCATCAATTTCTTAGTTGCCGATATGATTGACAACTATGTCGTATGGATTGACTGCGCACAGACGCTAGTACATCTATATAGTGAATATGACGTCACAAACTGCTCTCTTCGGATTAAACGACTGTGACTGAATTTTGTAACGCGTGTTTGGATTGGTGAATAAATTCAATCCGTTCCGATCCCCTCGTCCTGTATAAATAACCGAAGTACACTGCATTCGCTTCACCTATTCTAGTCAAAAGATGTGGACCGACGTAGAAACCTCTACCCTTGTTTCATCAATGCTATTCCGTACTGACTTACCCATGTATGTCAGAGCATCGTGGACCATTATCAGGATCACTTAAACAAAATGTTGGATCAGACGAATGTATGTATAGAGACAATGTTGTTTGAAGAGAGTTCTCCTCTAGGGACCAGAAGTGAGGAGACGTTTGAGGAAGAAAAGAAGATCCGTGAGATGTCCTCTTTGTTAACGATATAATGTTAAACAAAACACCAAGGGCTCTTTTCAGAGCCACTCATATACCTCAGAAAGAAATTTGCTTTCTTTGCCTATATGTCCCTTGACGCTATATAGTCCCACCATATTAAATTTCCCTTGACGCTAGTTAGGCCCACCATGTTAATTTTCCCTTGTCGCTATAAATATTGACGCTATATCGTCCCACGACGTTTTAGACTAATATTTCCATTGACGCTATATCGTCTCATATTTCTACTTCGATGTAAGAGATGCCAAGGATGATTTTGTAGCAATCTCATTTCAAGTGCCTGGACTCTTCGTCGTAGTTCTGCTGTCATGGTTCAGGCCTCACATGAATATAAAAATATTGAGATGACTAGTACTCTCAATAGTGTGATTTTAGTTTTAAGACAGATAATCTTGTCTCTCCAGATGGTTCTTAGCTTTGACATACCTGCTGTTGTTTGTGCTGCTCGTGACAACATTTCTGCTCTTGGACCCTCTTGGGTGATTATAGAACCAAGCTATTTGAACTGGCCACTCTTTCCAGTTCCTGTCCTCGGACTGTAATTTTGACTTGGATTTATTTGCCACTATTTGTCATTAGCTTTGTCTTCTCAGCGCTTGTCTCCATGTCAAATCTAGAAGATGTTTCAATTCGTATGTGTTTCGTCATCTCTTTGTCTTGGAAACGATAACAATTATAATTTTCTCAATGGTCTTGTTCCACTACTACAATGTCCAGTGTTATTGAATAAACCGTCTAGAAGCTCTAAGCATTAGAAAACACCTATAACATAAAGAACATATATAATGATATAATTGCAAACATAAAACATCATGAAATTAGAAAGCATTACTGCTGAAAATATTTCAGGTAGAAAACATTATCAGGTCTTTAAGCTTGGTCTTGTAGTCGAAATATGCGAGTTTTAAGAGCAGTCTTGAATGGGATCACTGTATCCTTGTGTCATAGTTTAGTGGCAATTATTTCGTACTTACAGCAGCAGAGGGAGCGACCTCAATGAAACGCCATATTGGTAAACCACTGAACATACACACATTTAAAAGCCTTCCATATGAAGTAGACGATTTTGTCCTCTATAACACTTAAGATATTATCAGTCGAGCATTTGTTATATAATTTGTCTGACTATTAATGTAGGTATTTGAGACTTGTATTCGTTCCATTGTATTCAATGGAACGTACATCCATGTGTCAATGATATCTTCCACTTTATTTAAAATATATTTAACGTTTAACGTCAATGGAGTCTTTCCCATAGAAGTCTCATAATGCCTAATATGTTCTTTAATCAGGTGTGCGGGCAATCCCTGCTGATAGCCTCTCCAGTTTCCAATTAACAGTATTTCTGTGTTATTATGATTTATGGCAGATCCAAAATCAAATATTCCTTATTCAGTTAATTAAAAGTGTATATATTTCGGATCAAATTTGTACAATCATCCACATGGGTTTTAAATTCCCTCTCCATGCTAGGAATTCTTATACCTTCTATATTTTTATTTGTTGAAATATTTTTAGCTAATGCTTCAAGTGACAGTACATATTAAGATCATGGACCAGTAGATGTCCCCTGTCAATGTCCCATTAACCACTACTGTAGGTCTCACGGTTCTTATTCAGTTCCCAATGAAAACGTATGAAAACAAAATGATATTAAAAATTCACTAACTTAAATCTTTTAGTGCTCATGATGAACCTATATTTATCAGCATAGATGAAACCTGGATATCAGTTTATGTGTTGAGGATATGAGCCGCGGCATTAACTGGACCTGCATGTGTTTGAAACGTGTGCTTTCAATTACACATAAAAAAATCAGGTGCTAATTTTAGTAACGAGTGTTCCAAACTCAAGAAGTTTAAAAGACTGAAATTTTATCAACAAAACAATGTCTCTATATTTGTGTCACAGCATATAGGATAAGCTCTCAAAAGATTCTATTTCTTAAAACATAACTTACATTATTAACCAATTCTGGCCAACCAAACCCATATATAGCCATTTTTTGCTTCACTCGTTTCCGGGCTGGTTCCCATTTTTTACATAATTAGTATCATGTTTCCTATATCAATCCTTGATTTTCTTGACAGCCATAGGAATAGTAGTTCAATAGACATATATCAATGTTTTCCTTGTCAAAGATTACATTAGTGAATATTAAATTATATTGCATGTTCATGTTCACGTAAAAAGCAATGTTGCTATTCAGGCAACATTTAAATACTAGAGCTTTGTTAAAAAAATTAGAAAACAAATAATAGATTAAAGCTGTCTAATAAGAATAATGTTTCAAAAAAATATCACCATTTATCGATTTTAAATATAATGCTGAAATATATCACTAGCCTTGTCATACTATGTAATTAATGAGTGAAAAGTCTAGGTGACCATCTATATGTACATGTATTATTACAGTATTATTACAGAAAAAAAGAGATTTAAATGAAAACAAATTAAAATTCCTCGCAGACTAAAGTAAAGTAGATACAGGTCCATATAAAATGCAAAATATGAACTTTCAAAACATTCACTGACAAAAATTGGTGGGATGCAAAGTTCTAAGAGTTCTGACCATTAGGCATGGTATAAGATACCTATGTGATCATATTATGTTTCAATACACATCTAGAAAATATAATGTTGCTTACTGTAATTACTCTATAAAGGGTAAATTGTATAAATGCTATATATGTATTGCTTAGATGTAAAACAAAGTGCAAAACACTCCACCTAACATAGTCGAATCAAAACTCTGTTCTCTCTAGGTATAATGAGAAGTATACATGTGAAAAACATTTGACGATATAACCGTCCATTTTGAAGAACTATGGATAACAAAATTTGTAAGACGTGACTTTACATGATGGAGCAGTAAGAAGACTTTAAAGATGGATGCCTTGGCGGTCATATTGCACGCACGATCAAAACCATTTTAATTTAGGACCAGTTAGACATAATATGAAATCATTTAGTGAAAACACCATGTTGATATAAGGATCTAGGTAAGAAAAAAAATAGAACGTACAGAGGACTATCGAAGAAGCACAAAGGACTCAAGATCATACATTCACGTGGCCATCTCATTTAGAGGTCACATGAAATAGTAACAATATAATATAATCTTAGTACATATCATATTTAAAGTATGGACAGTGCATGTGCAGGGCTTTAGGTCGATAAATCAGTCCTTCACCCGTGATGATATTGATGTTGGGATTAGGAGCTGATTTCACATATTCATTAAAAGCTGCAATACACCGATAAACAGTTTCAGCAGCGCCGCCATTTTGCTTAGTAGGGCCCAGATATACGAGTAACCTTTCTAGCTGATACACCTCCATCAAAGTTGTTCGTTACAACTACGCTCCATCCACTACGAATTAAAAGACAACCGTAGTGTTGAAAGGTCAGATTTCAATGATATGTCGTTGAAGTTTAATTTATGGTCGACACATGCCTTGCAGCTGTATTTGTCACTCAAAAAAAAAAACAACAACAGTGATTAATGAGAATCTGGACGAGCTCTCCGCAAGGTAAGATCATTGACGGAAAATAGTGGGAATATATTTATTAATGTGCATGTATATTTGCTATGATGGTTGTCGGTTAATGAAATTGTGGGCTAAACGTTGCTATTGTTCATATTAGTGAATTTATTTACAATTTAACACGAATGTAACAAACATGGTAAAAGACAAGGCTTGCAAAGTGCTGTCTCCACCACGTCCGCTATCGATCCTTGTTATCATTATAAAAGCGACAATTTTTGAAACAGCAGTTATTTCGTATTTCGACAAAAAAAATTTTATTAATAGAACAAAAGGCTTGTGTTGTTATACGCTATTCATAAATAGGCACGTTCATCACCCACCCCCATAACGAAATCAAATCGTGTATCTTTAGCAAATTACCCTGAAAAGCAAATATTGTAATTTTACGAATTAATTAAATTGGTTACGGTTGAGACTGCCCATTATTCCTGGTTCGAATAATCAGATATTTTTATCAGTGATAACAATTTTACGGCTAGTAATTATCTACACATGTCCTCAAAGTATAGCTCGTATACTCTGTCGCTAAATTATCTATGGCATCAAAATTCGGTGAATTCACATGTAATCTTGTAAATCATTAACTAATGTAATACATTGAATATTTAGAACACATACAATATTCAAACAATATGATAAATTCAAGAATTAACGTAACACTTCCTATTCATACTCCGTATAGTGTGTTTTACGATATAAATTAGCACTACGTAATTCTTAACTAAGAATTAAGGTAAGAATTCAAATTCATAATTCTAAAGCACATTATTAAATTAATGTATCAAATGGAATCATGCAAGTACATCCGATTCATAATACAAAACACATTATTATACAAATGTATCAAACAAAATCATGCAGACATGTAAATGAAGCAAACTTCATATGAATTGCATCAACAATATACATAGAATTGCGACAATACCTTTGTGTTTTCGTGTGTCACTCAATCGTTGTTTTTGGTAGTTTTCCCCCGGTCTATTATTTAACGGATATACTTCTCTAAAATCCTATCCGGAGCCTTTACAAAATAATTCTACCACCGTCTTCTCTCTTGCAGAGAAATTTTCAAGACTAATTTCTAATTTAGCTAGGGCGATATTATATTCTAAGACCTTCGTGCCAAAACACACCCCTTATTTAACCGTGACCAATCAGAATCAAATGTATTTACTTCAGCTTCCTTCAGCTTCCTTCTAAAAATCGCTTACGTCATGGTCAATATGACATGCTTTGGTTTTCAGTAACATAATTTCTGTATTTCCTCAATTCTGACAACTTTGTGATTAAATGAAACTTTAAAATGTCGCCAGCAGTCAACCCTGGCTTCTGTGTAAACAACGTTTAATTAGTACAGCGGTCGCCTAGACTCTGCAGGCACATCTTTCTTGCACGATGTATCTCGTTAATCTAACTAATGGCTATCTGGCCACAACTAATGGTTTATTAATATATCGACCGAAGATTTGGCATTTCACAATGATGTATGGGGTGTTGTGAGAAGAGACACATATACTACTCTTTTCATTAATGGCTACTGCGCATGCACTGCAGGGATGCTAGGGTCTTGTAACCATATAGCTGGACTGCTGTTCCGGTTGGAGCATGCTCTAAAGATTGATGCAACAAAACCTTCATCGACAAGCTAACCATGTGAATGGAACGTTCATGCAACAAAAACAACTGTAAAAGCTCTACAAGTTTCAGATGCAGTATGGAAGAAGAAACAATACAACACAGTTGATTCAGTAATAAAGGAAAAGTTAAAAAAGAAGACAAGCTTTATTCCTCTGTCGAAGAAGCAGTATCAATATGTTCAAGACAAAGGACTGGTCAGATCACATATATATTCACTCATTAGGAAAGAAGTGTCCAATTCTTGCTTTTCATTACTAATGGAAAAAAGAAGGCACAAAGCTGAGAAAGGTGTGACTTTCTTATCATTAATAGATGTTGCTTAAGATATCAGAGTTGAAGCAAATAAAGATAAATTCAAAGATACGTTGCTTGAAACAATAAGACTGACTGATGAGCAAATGAGTGAACTCAACAATGTTACTAATGAACAGTGTCAATCTGATGTTTGGAAACGACAGCGCCAAGGTAGTCTAACAGCAGGTCCATTTCAGAGGATTTGTAGTAGAGCCCAGACTTTGAAAAGTGACATAAATGCTGATGCGAAATCTCTCATACATACAGTGATGGGATATAAATAAGTTTTCCCAACCAAGGCCATGAAACAGGGCATTTCGGTTGAGCCATTTGCCAAGAAAGTGTACTTACAAAATATGCGTCACAAACATAAGCATTTTCAATGAGATGATTCTGGTTTATTCGCTTTCAAGGATAAACCTTATATATCTGCGAGTGCAGACCTTGCTGTTTCCTATAGTTGTTGTGGGTCTGGTTTATGATATGTGAGATAAAATGCCCAGAGTTCATTAAAGACCAGATACCATATCATACATTCAGGTGAACAACAATGGGCAACATAATTTAAAGTGGTCTCACCTATATTTTTTATCAGGTGCAAGGCCAGATGGGAGTAATGAGAAGAGAATATTGTTATTTATTTATTTTAATTTTCATGGTAACCTTACCATTCGAGTAAAATGTGAAGCATAATTACCATGCTGGCTGTAGACATACAAAATGGGCTTGCAAACAGCAAGTGTTAGCACACTTAAGGCAATAGTACCAAAGGCAGATAAAGCAACATTATCCAAAACTACTAGTAAGCGCAGGGCTGGACGTTAAAAAAAAAACTCATTTACCTATGTGGAGTCTGTACAGAAGAATGAATTAATGAACCATGAAACTACAAAGAGGAATCTGTGAATTGTGACAAGTGTGGTATCTGGGTCCATTTGAGATGTGTCAGAATAAACGCAGATAATCTGCCAACCGAGAATGACGAATGGCTCTGTATGCAATGCCAGTAAACAAGACGTTGTTAACTTGTGATATTGCAGTTGTAAATGAAAACAAACAACTTCATGAAGTATGAAAGTAATTTTTAATTCATTTTTGAATATTAGTAAAAATCAATAAATATATTAGGAATTGATTTTTTAGTAAAATTAATAAGATTGTTATTTTCTTTAAATTGTATTAAAGTAATGTTTTGTTCATTTATATTAAGTAAGTTCTAAAGTGTGTTAAGTTTAATTTCATTTATTTCCAAAGCACAACTATATATTAATGGAATGAAACTAGCTGCAGTGCAAGCATAAAATTGGCAACGTACATCACTAGCTATACGAATGTACATTGTTGTGTGGAATAAGTGTATAATGTTACTAAAGGCATTGTATGCTGTTTTGCTGATTCAGTAAGAACTCCCCAGCTGTTTTGTAAGAAATATATAGTTCAAAAAACCAGACAAGGTTCAAGATTATGAATTGGCGAATACATGCTATATCGCTGATTTAAATACAAGCTCATAGATCATATCAGTAAAAACATATTCCGTAACCCAGACATTGACGAATATATGCTATATCGATGATGTAGCTACAAATGCATAGATTATATCAGTAAAAACATATATTCCGTGACCCAGACATTAGCGAATTACTAAACTTATGTTAGTGACGTAAATGTGAGGTCTACCCTATGTCAAATGACGTAAATTAAGCCGGTTTTGACCAGGAGAAACAGATTTTTACCTGATGAGAACGAACATCTTTTCCCAACGGTACGTTAACCTGACACAGGATGCATATAAATAGACCACGCATTAAAGGGGCAGGTCAGTTCTGTAAGAAAATAGATGTTTGTCTTCTCATTGCAAGTAAAATAATTGTATATGTCGTAACTTCTTTAGAAATAAGAACTTTTAATGTTGAGATTTTAATAGTTACATTGTTATGTTTGCAACATTGTTCACTTAATACTTTTATTTATAATATATTGTAACGGAATGTTTAAATGTTCTAAAGAATTATATTTAATTATATTTATGTAATTTTTACTGTAAGGGTTGAGATTGCTACCAACTTCATGTTTTGATTTAATGATTTAAATAAAGTATTCTTTAAGTAAGAAAGAATATTATCTAGCAATATATTCTAAATCAATATTCTATTTTAAAATTAGTAAAATGCATTTCTTTAAATTAATTGTTACACTAATTATGGTCATTACATTTTTATATCTTGGCTATCTTGGCTCTCTTGAAATTGATTGAGAATTAACTATTTGTATAATATTCTAAAATGCAGAAGTTATACGAATAAATGAAGTTGGTAAGCTTGAAAAGGGAAAATATAATATGTATTGCATGAATTTTTATTATAAAGTTTTTAGATGTGTTTCTAGAATGTAGTCAATATATTTGTGTTGTTTAATTAAATAAAGGTGAGTTCTGTACCGACAAAGAAAATAGATGTTTGTCTTCTCATTGCAGCTTCGATTCCGTACCTTTCTCCAAGGCATTTCCATCATCGGGTGACATTCTTTAACTGGGAACTCGTCCTTTCTCTTCTTACTATCTTCCTGAGTTCCCAGCATGTGTTTATGAGATTGATCTATAGAACATCCCAGCCAAACATCTCATAAAAAATACACAAGTTAGTATAATAATGGCTTCATAAATACAACACAATATTGTTATTGACTGTAAACGGCTTTCGCAAAGTGTTTCACATAGGCAATATTAGGACGTTTTGTGCAATACTGTTGCATTTCCATGGCACACCATTTTTACCCCCGTCATATCTTATGTTTGATGGATCAATGACCTTTTTGTGTCGCACTATTACAAATGTTGTTTCTGTATTAATGAAGTGCAAAAGCGTGTCACTGACATTAAAATATGTTTGAATTCGTGTTATGCCTGTTCATATGTGACGTATATGTGCAATAAATTTAATAAATAATAAAATAATTATAAGTATTATTATTTGTATTATTATAAATTGAATGCTACTTTGCGGGGAAAAAAGGCTGCCTTTCAAAATGATCAATGTTTGCATAACATGATTCAAATATATGCCCATTTCAACATATTTTATATGAAATAAAATTATATGCATAAAATGGCACAATTTTGGTCAGGAAGCATATATCTATGTAAATTTTACTACCGCGTCATTTGAATTTAAATGCATCATTCGGCTTTGTTCGTTAAATCATTTCATGTGACACCACATCATTTGAAATCTGGATTTATCATTTCATTTGCTAGGTTAAATCATTTGATTTCATACTAGATCATTGGATTAATGCAATTTTGGCGACGACGGCTGCCCATACGTCGAATCACTTGCTTGATAAGAATGGGATAGTTTGCAATTCTCTTTGTTTTCTTCACAGCAGCAGAAGGCATCTATGAATTTTCCCGTTTTCCTGGTGGTACATGTAGGGGAATATTCCTTGTTTCACATTCATCAGCTATCCTGAAACCTTTGTCTGCCATAATCATCGAATATGAAAGGATCATATCTAAAAATCTATAATCTGCTGATAATGCTTTGTCACTAATGCGACCTGTGTATGCAGGTGAGACATACAGTATGGAACTGTTTGGTGAACAGGCAGTCAATATTTTGTTACAGTATTGTGGTGTTTATAATCACCCAGTAGGCACTCTGAAGGTAAAAATCTTTTGCTGTTTCTATTGGTGCAGTCTATGATAGAGTGAAGATCCGGCATGTGTTGGCAAAGGTCACAATTAAAATTGAAGGGAACTGCTCCATGGCTAAGAAAAAAACCTAGTACAGAGGAACCACCCTTAGATAACAGTAGGGCATAAATATCCCACACACATTCTTAAAAATTATATTTTTTGAAAAATTAAAAAGAATACCAATATACATATCTTTGAGTGACACAATCACACATACAAACACCATATTTTTGTGTAAAAGTGAAGTAGGGAGGCGAGGGGATTCTGTCTGGTGTGTCCCCTCCCCCTCCCCAGTATAAAAATAAAACATACGCGTAAGTTTTTGTTTTCGCTCGTAAAAATGAACAAAACAGCAAGATATTTGTAACTGTTATTGCTATTTACCAAAACTAGCGCTTTTAATTGCAACATACGAGTATGTTTTTAGGCGTGCTAATATAGACTGCCAGTGACTAGCAGTTGTTAGAATAGGGGAAATTATTTTTGCCAGATTAGACAGTACCAGTTTATAAGATACGATAAGATACATCCTGCATTGTTAAGAATGAAATTAAGTGGCACCTTTAAAAATGAATCTGTTCCATCTGATAATAATAGGAGAATTTAAATAATTTCAATTGTTCCAAAGAGATTTCAAAATACAGTTCTTACTATTAGATATGATTGTCATCATTGAGAATACATACTTTTCTCATTATTTCATCAAAACTGAATAATTATAATGTACAAGCGTGTTGGAGACAATTTTCCTCCTTGGAAGACCTAATAGAAAACGAAGACTATTATTATAACCAATAACTAGTTTTCTTGTACACACAGCTCGGTAATGTCTCATCATAACTTCTTAATCCGACCGATTGGATTTCAAAATATGACCCAAATACGTATAATACGTACAACTGTTGACATACGTAAGAGCATTTATGTTAAGATGTTCAGGTGGGAGATGGTAATTTGAAAGAAGTTGGCTAAAGGACCATGCATACTGATTGTTGGGGTATTATATATGCTATACTCAAATGCGTATTGTTTACATATCTTTTATAGATTTCCTTAAATCTGTTATAGAATGTCTTATCAATGATACATTATCAGCAACACTTAAATTGTTAACAAGCAGCACATTTAATGGCAAGCGTAACCATACGTAACACCGACCAAGCTTACCATGAAAGTGCAATGTTTGAATTACCACATATATCAAATGCACTAAAAGTTATCGCCCCATCCCACCCAACCCTTTTTTATATACATGGAATCGCATCACAAGTAGTACTTCTAGTTCAGTACCCGTAATTCTAGTCCTTTTTAAGAACATTTTTCCTCTCTCATTTTGGTGGTGATAGAAGTTATATTAATGCATTTTTTGTAGGGATTTTAAGGTACTTGTTTACTCTTGAAAATAAGAGCCGAGAGAATGGTTTTATGTAACATACACTGTGCACAGTGAGTAATTAGACCTGGGTGATGATCAGGAAGTGTTCTATTTAAATCACAGGGGATCGTTACAAAGCAAATTATGAGTATCCGTCCATGAATCAGGGTCTAACCTGTAAAAATATCACGCTGTTACAGGTTAGACCCTGACTCATGGCCGGATCATGTTTCTAATATGCTTTGTAAGGAGTGTCATGGAAAATGAGTGAGTCTCAGGTTGTTACTCGAACAGTCTTTATTCACACACATTCACAGTACAAGTCCATAACTTTCTATATTGTATCGCGGCGCCCCCTACCAGGTAGCAGTCCCTATCTAATGTTGCAACTAGTAAGGGGAGCAGTTATTAATTATAACTAACAAGTAAACTACAATATGTCACATCTCCCCTCTTCTAAGATTATCAGAACATAAGATTTTGCTTATTAGTAAATAAGAAACACAATGAATCAATTCCATTAATATGAAAACATTAAATAAGTAAACAATGAATTTACTATCTTTGTATCTGAAATATCCACTGACAGAAATTAACGGAATTGATTTATCTAATAGGTTACTGTAAACTTGCACAAGATAGTCCTGAATATAATACTATAGAAACCTAAAAGTCCAATTCAGAAATCGAATACTAAACTACATGTTGGCACATTTATAAAAGTCACTTTCTTAGACAAAATCATTGAATCTGGCTGGTTTTCGGACGACTCTCCCACTTAACGTCCGCACTGGAGTGTTTGGGCTATTGGGCCCATTTGGTACCGCTGGCTTGCTGGGGGTTGACGTCCGCACTGGAGTGTTTGGGCTATTGGGCCCATTTGATACCGCTGGCTTGCTGGGAGTTGGCTGGACCGGGTCACACTGTGTGGTACATTCATCCGATGGTGGTACGGGCTCCATGTTATTTAGAGACTTTGTGCTGGACTCCAAATGACTCCTGACAGGATACTGTGGGGACTCTGTTACAATGTCTGTAGACGTATTTGTCTCATCTGGAAGTAGATTCTCTGGGCTTTTTATCCGCATAACATGAATTGCGCCTGTATATCCCCTGGGGAGTTTTTACCAAGTAGCTTCTTCGATCTTTGTCCGCTTGAATAACTATGTCTGGTGTTGACCACTTGTTATCATTTCCATGCCATTTGATTCTGACGGTGTCTCCCTCAGTATTATCTTGCAAATTACGTGTAGTGTAGCGCCGGTTGTAAAATAATTCATATCTTTGTTTTGTATTAAGGTCTCTCTGCCTGATGATTTTGAGGTTTGGCCACTTGGGGTTTAACTTCTTTTCAATAATGGGCAAGGTGGTCCTCCTCTGGCGTCCCATCATCAATTGGGCTGGGCTGGCACCTTTTGCAGCCGTCGGTGTGGCTCTATAAGCCATCAAGGCAAGGAATACATCATCCTGCATGAGTATAGATTTTGCTATTTTGACACCACCTTCTGCCTCACCATTCGCTTGTGGGTAGTGAGGACTGGTAAATACTTGTTTGAAGTTGTATTTCTCCGCACACTCCTTGAATTCTGATGAAGTGAACTGGGTCCCATTGTATGATACTACAATTTCTGGGATTCCCCATCGTGCAAATGTGCTCTTTAGCTTTCCAATTACTTGCTGGAAGGTTACTTATGTTAGATGCATAATTTCCAGATAGCGTGAAAAGTAATCAATAGCTACCAGGTATCTTTCTTGTTTGACTTTACAAATATCAATTGCAATTTTCTGCCATGGTCTGTCTGGTAGAGAGGTTGTCTTCAATGGTTCCATATTCTGTGCTGGCTTTCTAATCTGACAAAATTCACATGTCTCTATTTTGTCTTGGATCTGTCTCGCGATTCCTGGCCACCATACACAACTTTGGGCTCTTTCACGACATTTGGCTAATCCCAGATGACCCTCGTGAATGTTATCAAGAATTCGGGGCCTTAAGACTGTAGGTATGATAACCCTGTCCCTGAAGAGAAATAGGTCGTTCTGAACTGAGAGTTCACTGCGTAAAGCAAAGTATGGTTGTACATCTAGGGGACAACTATTTTTCTTATCCGGCCATCCATTTCTGGTGAAGGTCATTGCAGTCTGCAGATGGTGGTCACTCCTGTAACCTTCTTTTATTTGTTCTAATTTCGTATCGGAAATTGGCCTGCATGCCTCCATTGACTCTATACAAACTTCCATTTCCTCTTCGTACGTGGCGTCCTGGTCCAGGAGAGGGCTCCGAGAAAGGGTGTCTGGAACTACTAAAAGCTTCCCAGCAACATACTCTGCCTTTGCGTTGAAGCGTCTTAATCGCATCAACAGTCGTTGACACCTTAAACGACCTTTATCTAAATCATGTGTGTTGATCAATGGCACTAAAGGTTTGTGGTATGTATGCAATCTGAACGAGTCCAGTCCAACAAGATATCGTGAAAACCTTTCGCAGCCCCACACACATGCAAGGCACTCCTTCTCTATCTGTACAAATTTAACCTCTGCAGGGGTGAGTGTCCTTGAACAAAAGGCAACTGGCTTGAGTTTTTCTCCATGTTGTTGGAATATTGCCCCACCAATTCCATAACTGCTGCCATCAGCGCTGACAACAGTTAACTTGTCAGGGTCATAAAACGCTAAGACTGGCGTGGATGTCAGCATCTCCTTGACTTTTGTGAAGGCATAATCCTGGTCTGGGCCCCAATACCAGGCTGTGTCTGATTTCAGCAGGTCCATAATTGGTCGCATTATTGTAGATAAGTCTGGGAGAAATCTACCAAGGTAGTTGATCATGCCCATGGTGCGACGAAGCTCACTGATATTTAATGGAGCAGGAAGCTCTTTCACTTCAGCAACCTTTGCTGGACTGGGGCGTATGCCATCCGAACTAATCACGTGCCCGAAGAATTCCAGCTTATTCTTCATCAGTTTACATTTTTCTTTGTTGAGCTTCAGTCCACTCCCGTTGAGCTTTTCTAGTACTAAATTTAGTCGTCTGCCATGCTCCTCTACGGTTCTGCCATAAATGAGTATATCATCCATAATGGCCTCAGCCCCTTCATAGCCAGTCAGCAGCTCTGTCATTTTTCTCTGAAAAATCTCTGGAGCCGACGTAATACCAAATGGAACTCGTTTAAAGCAGAAGCGACCCAGCGGAGTAATAAAGATGGTCAGTTTTGCACTATCTGGATGTAAGGGTATTTGATAAAATCCGCTTTCTGCATCAAGTTTGGAGAAGACAGTGGAGCCTATCAGCTTCGGTGATATATCATCTAGAGTAGGGAGCATATATCTCTCCCGTTTGACAGCTGCATTGAACTTCTTCAAGTCAACACAAATTCTGACTTTGCCATTTTTCTTAGGGACTGATACCATAGGTGCACACCATTCTGTGGGCTCTGTTACTTCTTCAATGATGCCTTCCTGCTGCATATGGGGCAATTCTTCTTTCACCTTCGACAACAAAGGAAATGGTACACGCCTGGGTGCAGCTATACTGCATGGCCTGTCATCATCCTGGAGAGTGATCTTCACTGGCTCACACTTCAACAGGCCAAAGTGCCCAAAGGCTGTTTTGTTGATCTCTTCAACTCGTTTCACAAGACCCATCGATTGTGCAACTGCACGACCAAGGAGATTATTGGCACGTGGTCCCTTGATGACAAATACACGAAACTGGTATGATACTTTCTTATATGTAGTATGTGCCATATACTCGCCTTTTGAATCCAGAATCCCTCCAGGGCTACACAACTTGGATTCCGATTGTATAAGCTTTTTTTTGTTGGAAGAGAGTTGTATGTTGCTTCAGACATAACTGTTGTGTCTGCTCCCGTGTCTATTTTGAAGTGTTCAAAATCACACGCCATGCTTCCTTATCATCGTCACACAAAGTTACTGAGCCAAGGAAGAATGTATCTTGGTATTCTGCATAATCTGTAGCTGGTGTTTCATTAAATGTGACCTCATTTATTTTCTTAGAGTGACAGACAATGGCAAAGTGGTCAAGTTTGTTACAACTTCTGCACCGTTTTCCTTTAGCGGGACATCTCTCACCTCTACCATGACGCCTGTTGCATTTGTGACAGGTTTATTGTGCTGTTGTTTGACCAATCTGATTTAGTTTGCGCCACTGACGTTGTCCATTTCGGTTGGTCGACCATGCTTTAGTGCTTGATGCCTTGTTCTGTTTAGAGATTTCATCCAAATTTTTGACCGTCTGACTTTGGTCGCGTATCTGACCTTTTACCAGTTCTGACTGTCTCGCTATTTGTATGGCCTTCACTAAGGTGAGGTCAGCCTCCATTTGTAGTTTTTCCGAAACCTCTTTATCCCGAATTCCAATTACAAGACGATCCCTTATTGTTTCATCCTTTTGTGCGCCAAAGTCACAATGGTCGGCAATTTCATGCAGCTTTCTTACAAATTCCTCCACCGAATCTCCTGGTATTTGACTAAGTTGGTGAAACCGCGCTCTTTCATGGATCACATTGGTCTTGTTTAACTTGGTGGCGATCCTAAAGCGCGCGAAACGCTGTTTCCAATCCGGCCACTCCACTGGCTTCCCAAAGTTACAGCTCTCCGGTGCCTGGAATTTCGCCATTTTCACTCACTACAAAAGTTTATGTATCCTTTGGAGTCACTTCTGACACCATGTCATGGAAAATGAGGGAGTCTCAGGTTGTTACTCGAACAGTCTTTATTCACACACCTTCACAGTACAAGTCCATAACTTTCTATATTGTATCGCGGCGCCCCCTACCAGGTATCAGTCCCTATCTAATGTTGCAACTACTAAGGGTAGCAGTTATTAATTATAACTAACAAGTAAACTACAATATGTCACAACGAGCCCCTATGGTTTAAATGCTGGTCTGGTTCCCTGCTTAGTATGATCCAGTGTTAAAACGGACCGGTACCAAAAGGCCGACGACCAAAACGGACCAGTGCTTGAAAAGGCCCGGTCCAAAAAGGCCCGACCCAAAACGGCCCATTTAGGTATTAATTACTTACTACAGTACTAGTGTAATAAAAGTAACTAATATGTAAATACCAAATCCTTATCTGACTGGTGAATGTCTATAAATAATGTGCTGTAGAGAATCATGGTGCAGTATGACAATCGTGCGTCAAGTGATCATGTCAATTATTGCAACGCTACTACATGTTCTATGTAAAATGAAAAAAGAAGGCAAATAATATTTGTTATAAAACATTGTATTAAAGCAAATCAACAATTTCATTGTTATAACATATCAAGACTGTGTACGAGTTCGTTTCGCCCACGTGTGGGTTTACATGCCAACTTTGTCATGATAATACATAACACATAATATAATACATATATAATGAAAGCATACATAATAATCAACTCAAATAAAATACGCATACACATGTATTAATGACGATTTAATTCATGATGGATTAATATTTTCATTTTGACGTTTCCTGTTTCACATGCATTCAATATCATTAATACATGTGTATGCGTATTTTATTTGTGTTGATTATTATGTATGCTTTCATTATATATGTGTTATATTATGTGTTTTGTAAGCACCGTCTTTGCGTTTTGGTTGCAATGTAACTCATGTCACAATTGAAAAATAATAGGTTTGTTTCATTTTAAAAAATTAACATACATTTCTGTGATGGGTTATAAAGAGAAGAAGAAGAAAAGATAAGCGTAACTAGTATAAGCAAAAGAAAGACAAACGCTAATGCCATTTCAGATTAATACGAACAATCATTATTGCTAATACATGAATATTTAAATCTAATTTCAAATACTACAAACATATTGCTCATAATGTGTCAAATTAATTTAGCAGTAAAATATAGTCAATCATTCTACAATAACAGCAACAAATATTCATCAAACTATAAAATCATGCATACATTGATACTCACTTTTTAACCAAATACCTTAACAAGATGGCACAACTGTGGCTGCCGACGTTAATATTATAATACGATATAGGATACAATCCTGGGATAGCAAGAGTATAATAATGTTGTTCACGGTTATTAAGCTTTTCTAAAGATAAATATATATTTCCTATCCATGATTTTTGGCCAGGATGAACTCACTTTTTTAACGTTCACATAGTTTTAGAATACAAAACATGCATGTTCTAAATAAAAAATGTTTCTCTTTTAAGGCTTTCCAAAAACTTCAAGGTTTGAAACGACGTTCATGAAAAATAAAACAAAACAAGATATATCACACGAACACGAACATTCTTAAAACTTTGCTTGTAAAGTCGTTTCAATGCACATAATACAAGTTCTAACTTTATTTTGTTGCATTATGCTGCTACGTGGGAACAACATCATGAATATCAATTATTTCCTGTTTCCTTTCAAACCTTTAATTCTAAAGTATTATATTGCGGATATGCACTGTTAGCGTTGTTCAATTTTCAATTTACATTAATGTTATTAATAAAGAGATTACTTTTTCCAAAGTTCAGTACGAATCCTTCTAAAGATACGTGTCCCAACCTTGACTGCAGAGAACGAAATACCTGTAATCAAAGAATTGAAATGAGGTCAGTGTTCGCATTGCGCTGATTATAATCAATTCTACAGCAGTTACATAACGTCATTACCTAACATTCAACAATGACCCAGCATTTAATTCTTGGAAAAAGATAAAAATGCTGAACATTCAAAAAGCATTCGCTCTGGTTCTATTAGCAACTCTTTTCAAAGGCGCTTTCTTTGGGAAACAGACTGTATCTGGTCCCGAACTCTCCAAAATAGCGTCTTCGGCAATTTTCAAGGCTGGTGTGATTAGTTGCTCTCTAGCAACACGTCTCACCTTTGAGAAGGATGTAATGATGTTATGTCAAAAGGAGATAAACACAAGCGTATAACTAAACACTAAACATATATTGTATTGCATGTGCCACGAAAGCCACTAGCATTATGAAAATCACTTATTATTCATTCAAAGCGTATTGCCTTTAAGTATCATCACTATGTCAGGATTGAATATTTCATGAATGTTCATTACATCTCAATTTTGTTGTCATAATTAAAATGTGCGTTGATCATGTACAAATTGTACAATTAGCTGCCAATGTAACATGTTATGCTGACAAACAGTTACCTTGGCGTACTCCTGTGCCTTTAAGTGACGGCCAGGAACAGCGGGTGTGTGTGTGCTGAGCATAACTTTGAACATACAAGTTACCTTGCTGACGTATTGTCACTGGACATTTCACGTTGCGACTTCTAGAAGTGCAGCGCCACAAAGTAGAGTTGACGTTATCTCGATACAAAGACAAACATGCATGCATGTATGTCCTTGAATGGTTTTGTCCAATTAGGAAATGTAATAGAACATACAGATTTGATAGCACACACACACACACACACACACACACACACACGCGCGCGTTTGTAAAACCAAACAAACGATAACATGATTCTTACAATCAAAATGGGGCAAATTTTACTGTAACAAATTAAGGTCTAGAAAAGATGTATTTTACAGCGTATTTGATACATACACGTAATCTGTAATTGGTTTGTCGTTGATTTCCAAGAAACACCGTATCACAGTCTTTACCATCAGGACGGGGAAACACCCTTATTCAGAGTTAGAAATTATACAATCAATTAGGCGACATTCAATATGGATGAAGCTAGATTACAAATAAGGATCAATTCAATCTAAATACTGCATTAATCTCACCGCATGCACATAAGTTCACATCCTTATTAACAAACTAAATTGAACTTACCCATTTTAATTGTCATATTAATTTTGTGGTATATATAAGCATACACGACATTATTTTCATAATTTTTGCATTTTGACACACCTCTATCCCATATGAGTAATCAAGACTGGATACCAATAGCCGGGTATGTTTCTGTTAAGATCCCTCTAGGATTGTATACGTTATACCACGGTATTCGACCATCGTCTCAGTCAAAACATCGTGCACTGACCTGAAATATATATAATTGTACGCAAGTAATCAAACCAAATTGATGAGTTTATGTTTTAAGGAAGTATAGTGGTTGCACATGTTTTCATATTTGTAAATAATTACCAAGGAATCAAAATAAAGCTTAGAATAACGTTTAGCATACTCTATGCAGATATTCCTAGTATTAATTGCATGTACGTACTCTTCTTCAATAAGATTCACTGGATCAATGTTTCTGTCACTGATATCGAATGAAGAGTTCCTGTCGGGGATGTCGTGAATGTGGACAATCGTACTTGCCCCATATGGATCCACTTCGATTTATGTTGACTCGGCCACGGGAATATCATTCGACAAATCGCCAATACTAGGGATCTTTGAAATAAATAAATAATAAAAACCAAACCATTTTCTATATTTCTTCGTACCAGACAATGATTTTATTTCTAAACAGGTTTTGTTTAGAAAGGTTGAAAATTTGCATGTTAGAATAGAAGACAACTTGCAATAGCTTAAGGTAGGTTGACGGTTGCAGCTAGACGTATCAGTGCACTCACTCACCCCACCCACCCTCAAATACCGCCAATAGGCAAATTTGGGCGCCTTTTGATTACAATGTCAGCAGCATTTCTGAATAACCGCCGTGAATTTAATCAACTATATATTCCCTTGTTTATCTATACAACAATAAATAATGAACAAGATAGTGTTACGACTTGTCAACAGCATTTCTAGATAAGCGCCGTCCGTTTTATGAAAAATAAATAATCTCAATTTTTCTTGGTTATATATATATATATATATATATATATACATATATATATATATATATATATATATATATATATATATATATATATATATATATATATATATATATATATATATATATATATATATACACAACAAATTCGCCATAAACACGATTTTATTGTTATTTACCTTATTATAAATGTTCTGAAAAGTCCTCGTGTCGCCTTATGAAGTTTAAACACTTACACTCAACTCCAACAAAGGAGTTGTCTTGATCTGTAACATCTATGGTCACTGGAACCTGCTGTAAACGATTAATGTATATTTGTTAAATGTAAAATTTGCAGCGATAAACTCTCACCATGAACAAAATAGTGTTACTACTTGTCAGCAGCATTTCTGGATAACCACCGTGAATTTTATGAGACAAAAAATCGGTATTTTAATTGTTTATATATGCAACATATTTGGGTTCGTCGGCTAGTCTTTGTGTTCACCTATCAACGACATGGTCATACAGGTAAAAAACAAATCTTATACTTTAGCTGCTTTATATCATACCTGATTTAGTTCTCTGCATGGCCTACATGCAAAACCGATTTCCCCTCTGTTATTTACAGCCTCCCTGTACGCCAGCAAGGATATTCCTAAAATAAATAATTTATTATATAATCTTCTTCGATAAATGTTTGCGATTCGTACTCTGTATGATGTACAATTACAACATGCAAAGGACAAAACAGTGATATCAGATGTAATTGAACACATGAAGCTAGATATCGTCATCATTAGAAGAAAGCTGACTTCATTGTATTAAATAAATAGAATTTTCTTAACTAAAGAACTGTTTTAATTTAGTGTGCTTTGTGTTGTAAAATACATCAATATGCAAAAGTCGCATTGATAAATATTAACAATGGCATGCACCGCCATCTTTATGTTTCCCTGCAGTTTTGTGACTTCAAGAATCGGTCTATTACGTAAGAATAAATGTGTTTACTCGTGCTCCAAGGGAAATTTAACATGGTGGGCCTGTATAGGGACAAGGGAAATTTAACATGGTGGGCCTGTATAGGGACAAGGGAAATTTAACATGGTGGGAATGTATAGGGACAAGGGAGTATTGAACAAGGGAAATATGATTTGTATTTGTATAGGGGACGGTCTAGGGACAAGGGGAAAATGGTGGCAAAGAAAGCTAATATCTTTTCGAGACCTATGAGTGGCCCTGAAAAGAGCCGTTATGTGTAATGTTAACAGTATCTTGTTAACACAGAGGACTCTCTTTAAACAACCTTGTCTTTCCACATATATCCTTCTCTTCCAAAAGGCTGTATCCGTCATATGAATGACACTACACGATGATCTGACATACATGGGTATGTCAGTCCGAAACAGCATGGTAGAAACAAGGGTAGAAGATTCTACGTTAGTCCACATCCTGTGATGAGAAACAGGTGAAGCGAATGCCGTGCACTGCGGTTATTTATAGGGGAAGTGCGGATCGAAACGGATTTAGTGTATCCACCAATCCAAAAGTGCGTTACAAAAGTCAGTCACAGTCATCCAATCGGAAGAGAGCGGTTTGTGACGTCAACTTACCTATATTTGTGTTCAGTCAATCGATGTGACAGAGTTGTTCAATGATGTCGGACACTAAGAAGACGATGAATTGTAGTGAGCCAGGAATAGAGACAGCAAGTCATGGGACAGCAGTGACAACTAAAGTCATGACAAATCTACATCCAGAAGAAATTGATTTTAACTGGGATATTGTTAATTTTTTAACATCACAAGAATTTATTCCGGAACCTTCGTTACCTTCTACTTCTTCTTATGTACACGTCGATAATTGTAAGCAGACACAAAAAGAAGAATTGGAGCGATTTTTACAACAACAGAAAGTAGAAGAACAAGTTTTCTTATTCAACAGCAGGAAGAATATGCAAGAAGGAAACACCAGGAAGAAACAGTAGCAGCAACCGAGAAGAAAGAAGACCAAGGACAGAAAGAGAATAGTGAAAATCAAACGGTCACGACGGTACTTTTAGATATTTTAGCAGAGTTAAGGAGTCTGAAACAAATGTATCAGACTTCTTTATCACGACCGAAGAGAAAAAGACCTTCTCGATCTAAACAACCCAATCTATCTGTGACTACGTCTACCATACCACCGTTAGTGATTTCTACCAAATCATTACATGAACCACCAGTCCCGAAGTAGGTCTTGGCCGTGGAAAAGGCTTAAGACAGCTCAAGATGGTTACGTCCCGTTTCTGAGTTTGTTTTATTTTAAACAAACAAAACACCAACGGTCCTTTTCAAGGCCACTCCAATTATTTCGAAAAGAAATACTATTTCAATTGCCTAATTCAATGAAACCTCAAAAGTCCTTTTTATTTTTTTAAAACCCATGATGTACGTGTGAGTGAATAAAAGTGTGATATACGTTCTTATTCTATAAAATCAAAACCAAGAGACACTTACGTTTTTTCTCTCTGGTTTATTCTGGTACAAACGTTACAATTCAATATCACAACATAACATAACACAATACCACTTTAAAAAGTTCATAGGTTTCTTCTTTTTCACTCTTTCTGTTTTTTCATTTTCTTTACTGTCACAGATTTTTCTTTTTCTTCTTCCTCTTCACTTTCGTTTCGTCTTCTTTTCTTGTATTTGTGAACGTGTCGGGTTTCTTCTATGGAGGAGGGTATCTCTTCCTCCTCCTCCTGTTCAGAATTCCTTTCTTCCTCCTTCTGTTCCTGTTGTTTCTTAGGGCAGTTTGGAGACCAATGTCCTTTCTCTTTACAATAATAACAGGTATCTTGACTTTTTTCTCTATTCGAACCTTTTTTGTTTTTGTCACGATCTGAACATTCTGTAGCCCAATGTCCTTTCTTCTTACAGATATAGCAAGTATCTTGACTTTTATCTCGAAAGGAATCCGTTGGGTTGTCTGAAGAAAACTTTCGTATGACCCCACGTAAAGCTCTGATGAGAAGTTCAACTTGTGTAGGTTCTTCCATCGTTCTGGTCAATGTGAGAATAAAATGAATACTGAAAGGTTAGACACTGACCCTTTATATATGCACGGATCGGACATGAATATATAGGGGTTATGGTCTTTAGATGTAGTCATTTGACTTTTTACAGACAAGATGAAAAGACCGCATCATGCTGTGGAGAAAGGAGAAGACAGTAAGAGACAGAAACGTAATGTATCGCATAGCACAGTAGCTGAAGTCTTGGCTCAAATTCATGCCAGTGATTTTGAACATGACATGAGTGAGCCCGAATCCACACCCAGACAATCGACGTCCAAGCAAAGTGTACCACCCTTAGTAAAGCCTGAAAATTACTATCACATTCGAGAGACGGAAAAGCGTTCCTCTCGAAAATTTAGAACAACGGCTTACACGTATACCGTAAAGTTTAAAGATTTCAAGTCCAATGTACCTTTGGAGAATACAGAAGGGTTCATTACCGAGGTGTGGGATTCTGTGTTAACTGCACTGAAACAGCAATGTCAAGCCAAAGAAGACGATCGCTTGAGACGTTCCATTCATCACGATAATGTGAAGTCTCCCGTTTGGATCGAGTTTACTAGCCCATCACAATTAACACCTTCCAAAGTCATCGACAAAATTCAACATGTGCAACAATCCAACGACAGGTTTCACATCACCGATGGAAAAGCCACACTGTTCATGACTCACGTGTCTCTTCCTCAGGGGACAGGACGACGCAAAAAAGTGTTATTGGTGGACAGCCTTCGCAACATTAAGCGAAGCTTCGTCCAAATTAACAATCCTCCAGACCATATGTGTTTAGCCCGTGCCATCGTCGTGGGACAAATGTATGCCAACAAGAACGAGACGATAGAATGGAAAAGAGCCTGGACAACTATTCGAAAATTGATCTTAGCCAAACAACGAAGTGAAGCAGAACTCCTGTTACAGCAAGCGGGGATATCCAAAGACACCCCGTGCGGTATTCCAGAAATGCAAAAATTGCAAGGTGCCTTGGCTCCACATTACACCTTGAAAGTACACCCTCAAGAAGTGCGTGGTCCTCTTTTGTTTCGAGGCCACGATTTCAAAGACGGAAAATACATTTACGTCTATCATCACGATGGTCATTTTGATACCATTACCAGTATCACAGGATTTCTGGGATCCAGTTACTACTGTGAAAAATGTGACTATGGTTATAACAATCGAGAACAACAAAGGACAAGTACGAGTGCATTGCCCTGTTTGTCAGCGCACTTTTGACAGTCTTACCTGTTGCCAACAACATTTGAAGATGCAAGGTTCACAGCAGAAAATTACTTGTCAGCTTCTGAGATTGTGCCCTACTTGTGGACAAGGCATACGTACCAGTAATGCCAAGTTTCACGTTTGTCGAGGGAAGAAACGATGTCACATTTGTCACCAAATCGTGGACTTGGAGCACGAATGCTTCATTCAAAAATATCAACCCCGACCAGAAAATACCCAGAAGAATGGAAATTTTTATCTTTTTTGATTTCGAATGCATGCAAAAGACTGGTATTCACATTCCTAATTTCTGCGTGGCTCACCGTGCGTTCGAGAAGTGCATCTAAGAACCTATCTTTAGTCATTGCCCTCACTGTAGCAAGATTCCTGGAGGACGTGAAAAAATCTTTCGAGGGTCAAACACGCTAGCCGATTTTGCCCAATGGATCCTAAACCCCATCGACGAAACGTGGAGTCCAGAAGACATCGAACGTTACGGAGATTGTCATCACCATGCCACGGTCATGGCTCACAATTTCTCGGGATACGATGGGCAATTTTTGCTCAGATACTATGCGGAACAACGTACCGAACGGCCACAAGTGACTTTGAACGGAGCCAAAATCATATCTATGCAAATAGGACAAGTACAGTTTAAAGATTCGATGTGTTAGTTGACCATGCCTTTGAGTCGCATGCCTAAAACGTTTTGGAATGACAGAAATGGCCAAAGGTTATTTTCCACACTTTTTCAATACTGAAGCCAATCAACATGTTGTTCTACCCCATTTGCCTGAGGCTGACGACCACGACCCCGACAACATGCGCACCGAACAACGAGAAGCTTTCCATGCTTGGTACCAGACTCATGTTAAAGTACTGTCGATCTGACGTGGCCATTTTACGACGTAGCTGTGGAAAATTTCAAGAATTGTTCTTGGAGTACGGAGGGATCGATCCTTTGATAGAAGCTTGTACCATCGCCAAAGCATGTTCCTTAGTGTACCGAAAACTTTTTATGCCCGAAAATACTCTAGCTGTCATCAGTCCTTAAACGACAAATTTTGTCAAACGTCAATACTCGGTCAAAGCCCTACGCTGGCTCCATTATTTGTGCAACAAGGAAGACAAATGGATCCAACACGCTCGCAACGGAGGAGGCGAAAAGACCATCGGAACGTATGAGGTAGATGGCTGGGACTTAGAAAACCCTCAGATCGTGTAGGAGTTTAACGGATGCTGATTTCACGGATGTCCCATGTGCTAAACTCGATGAGACACCAAAAATCAGTTTTTACAACGGACTATGGAAGACTTGTACCAGACCACGTGTCAGCGACGTTTGAAGTTAGAACAGCAGTGATACCAGGTAGTGCAAATGTGGGAACACGAGTACGATCAGCGTTTGAAAACCGATACCGAGTTTAAACGCATCGTAGAAAGTTACAAGTTGGTGGGCCCCCTGAACCCCCGGGATAGTTTGTACGGAGGACGGACGAATGCCACTTGTTTGCTGTTCCTAGCGGACGAAGAGAAAAGAGAAGAAATCAAATACTTGGACGTATGTTCGCTGTATCCTTACGTGTGCAAATATTGTCACGTCACTTTCCCGTAGGACACCCAGAATTGATGACAGAACACACTGACTTGGACCAAATACGTCAGTACGAAGGATTGATCAAGTGCAAAGTCTTGCCTCCCACAGCCTTGTACGATTCCATTTGACCTCACCATTGCCAAGGAAAACTGATGTTTCGATTTGTATCGCACATGTGCCCAAATGTGCAACCAAGATCAACCTTGTCAGCACAGCCAGGAAGAACGCGCCTTGACAGGAACGTGGATGATCGTGGAATTGTTTAAAGCTCTGGACCTGGGATACCGACTGTTAGAAGTGTACGAAATATTCCACTTTCCCAAGACACAACAATACCGCAAGGGCGACAAGACACAGAAAGGTAGTTTTGCAGACTACGTGGATGCCTTTTTAAAACTAAAACAAGAAACTAGCGGCTATCCGTCCTAGTGTCACATTCTCGAAGACCAAAAGATATTCAAAGAAAAATATCGGGAGCAGGAAGGCATCATTTTAGACCACATCGAGAAAAACGAAGGAATGCGATCGTTTGCCAAAGTGATGCTCAATTGCTTGTGGGGTAAAATGGCACAACGACCGTCTTTACCCAAGATAGAGTATTTGTCCGAACCGTCTCGTTACTTCCAGATGATTCACGACCAAACCAAAGTCATGAAACACGTGGACGTCATTCGTGAGGACTTGACCTTAGTCAATTACGAAGAAGAACTAGACTTTGTAGAAGCCGACAAAATTGGAAATGTAATCATTGCGGCTTACGTGACAGCCCACGCTTGCTTAAAATTGTACGAAGTGTTAGAACTGTTAGGAGATCGTGTGTTGTATTTTGACACGGACAGTTGCATCTACATTCACCGTCCGAACCAGTGTAAACCTACGAATACCGAGACCCCCAAGGAGATATGCACACCGAATGTAAAGTGAAAGGATTGACTCTCAATTATCGCACCAGTCGAGTGGTGAACTTTGACATACTTCAAGAAGCCTTACAGTCTGGACAGGATGAAACGTTTAAAGTGACTAACAACGAACCGCACAAGATTGTCTGTTTATCCACACACCAAATCGTTAGCCGACCTTTGGAAAAAGTCTATCAAATCGTGTACCAGAAGAGAGTGCGGCTTCCCAATCACTTCACTCTACCGTACGGTCACGTCGAAATTGGGCAGCATATAAAAAGGGACATCGTCCAAAACGAATAGTCCATTTGTCGCTACAACGACCAAGCAAAAAGAAGATGAATCCATTTAAACAGACATCATTCAAGTTTGGGGATTGTAAAACAAATGTACCTTCCCTCAGTGTGAAAAGTACTGGATGGATAAGACCCATGCATTGCAACGGAAGTTGTCCGGAAGGATACTGTAAGTGTCCTTGCGGTATGCACTGTAATTGCGTTACAGAGTGCGATGCTATACCTTACGATTGCAGTGATGCCAGGTGACCTTAGTGATTCAGCAGTTCAGCAGGATATCGTGGGAACGTTGCTATAACTACTACCCCTATATCTACCCTGGAAAGTGATGCTGTGCGTGTCAAACCTGAGGGTTGCGAAAGCGGTGGCACACGTTATCGTGGACTCCTAGGAATTTCACCGTACCTGCATCGAACTGGAGTGAGGAGAGTCGAATATTCGTTCCTGACCAGTTTGCTAGAATACTGTTACTTTAAAAGTCGATTCCAAACCTTGAAAGATAAATGGCCAAAATATCTGCCTGGACCAACTCTTGAAGAATTAGCCAGAGCCGGATTTTTCTACTTGGGCGAAGGGGATAAAGTCAAGTGTTTCAATTGTGGTGTATCAATTTACGAGTGGGAACAGAAAGATTCCGCTTACCTGGAACATGCTCGATGGTCTCCGAATTGTCAATACCTACCTTTAATAGGACCTAGTGATTGGAAGTGACATTACTGCTCCATGTCGTGTAACAAACCTAGACCAGTATATAAGCTCTCTGTAAAACATAATATTCAAGGATTACCACACGAATTGCAAGAGAAGATCTACAAGGACGTTTGGCAGGGTCTTGCTAAAGAAAAATCTCAATGATTGACTGTAGAACTTTTGTGTCGTGAAATTCACAAGAGGAAAGTGACAAAAATTAACCAACGTGTCAGATTTCTCTGGATCAAGGGTATTTTTTTGCTCTGTTTCCAATTTAGTACGTTTACATCTGAAGATTTTTTATCCTTCTTGGCCGTTACCCTGAATGGCAGTGGGACGAAATTACACGTTATATTAATCACTTTCGCTTTTAGAGCAGATTTGATTCTGTGCAGAATATACACTGATTGTTTTTGACAAAAAAAAGAAGTATAAAAGAGAACGACCATGCCACAACCTTTATCATTTGTGATCAAACAGATTCCGTGGATGGATATCAATGAGAAGATTCACACGGTGAAGGATTACGAACACTTATTACAAGAACTATACCCCATGAATTGTTGTCGACGTGTAGTGTGTGTTTTAGTGACTTGCTTTCTGGGATTTCGTTTACCTGTTGATTCCTTGTGGACACTTAACGAACACTTCCTACCAAACAAAAGACAGTATGGTGACTCCTTTCATCTGGATACGTCTTGACCTCTCCAAGAGAAAAAGATTCGTCAACTTTTACGTTCGGAAGTGGTGTACGAAGATGTGTGTGTAGCTTGTGATTTACACCCTCATTGGACAGATGTAAGTGACTGGAAAGGTTGGGATTTTGAGACTTGGACAAACGAAGCATCCCATTATGCCCAAGCGTTTTGTTCCTAAAATACATCGTCGAGTGAAAAAAGTCAAATTTAAACCTGTGTTAGTGACAGTACCAGAAGAAGAAGAAGAAGAAGAAAAAGAATCTGTCACCGAGGACAATCCCTCTGTTCAAGACAGAACTGTCATGGACATTCCCCCACAAAGACCCTTTCGAGAAGACACCTATGTGACTGTACCCCATGTAGAGGAGACTATAAGAACAATACACACTACCTCTACGACACCTTCGTTACCCAAACAATGTTGTACAGTGACTTGTTTACATACCACTTTGATCGTTCCCCTGTGTATTTTATTCCTGCATTTATCCATTTGGCTTTTATGTATTTTTGTCTTTCGTGTTGTTCTCATTTAAACATGCATTGAAATAAACGTGTCTTGAAAAAAGTATAAAAACCTCTTGTCTTGTCTGTTTTTGTGTCAATAGTGTCATACCCTACACGACTATGGCTAACTCTGCTATTTCTACTACTCCTTCCTCCTCGACATTCAAAGTCATTGACGAACACTTAGATAATGCTAGCTGGGAAGCCTTGTATCTTCGTCATCCTTTTAACATGTTAATTGCTGGACCTTACGGTTCAGGCAAAACTGAATTTGTCAAACGTTTGATCGAACATAAACATCATTTGATCGATTGTCCACCTCAACGCATCGTGTGGTGTTACAAAGAGTGGCAATCGGCATACAGCCTTTTACAAGAAAGTCAAGGTGATTCCATTGTGTTTGTGGAAGGCATTCCTAGAGAAGACGAGGGGATCGTGTCTGACCGTAGTCAAACTCATTGGGTTATTTTTGACGACATGTTAGGAGAAGACGAAGAAGAAATTAAACTGTGGTTTACGCGTAAAGGGCATCATCGTAATGCCAGTGTCATTTACGCAAAATTTATTTCAACAAAGAAAGCCCATCGTATCATTAGACTCAATGCTCATTACGTGGTCTTGTTTAAAAGTCATCGAGATAAATCACAAGTGCAAGTGTTAGCCAAACAGTTAGGAACACCTTGGTTAACTCATGCGTACGATGATGCCACTCAAACGCCACACGCCTATTTACTCGTGGATTTAAAACCCACCACCCCCAATTATTTGCGATTTCGTACCGATTTGTTTCACGACTGGTGTCAAGACCGAGAACCTGTCGTGTACACGTCCTCGTCGTCGACATAACCATATGAACCACTAAACAAATCTATAAAAACCTTGGGCACTTTGACCTTGTCTCATACATTGCCAACATGACGTCCCTTCAGTCTCATCTTCCCATCAAATTGATTCGTGCCTTGTACGGCATCAGTCGCGAAAAAAAATCCACAAATACGTGCTCACGTCTTAGAAGCCACTCTCAAAGAAGTCTTACGATGGTTTACGGTGACAGCACGTCAAATACTGCAAGGCATCATTCACATTCCACATCAAACCAAACGCTTTTTTGACAGAAACAAAGTAGCCTTGACGCAACTGGTCGATCCTCACATCGACACTCAAATCAAAAAGCAAATCATATTGAAACCTGGAGGTAGTGGTTCTCTAGGAGGTGTCATCATTCGTTCCCTTTTAAAATGGGATCCCAATACTCCCAAAGTTCACCCCAAGAAAAAAAACGCCAAACGAACTCCTAAGAAAAAGAACAATGGTGCCAAGACCAAAACACAGAAAAAGAAAAGTCCACAGAAAAAAGCGGTCACCCGCAAAAAAGGCACTTCGGCCAGGACGCAACCTTATCTTCGTCAACCACGACCTGCAAGAGAAGATCTACAAGGACGTTTGTCAGGGACAGCGTTGCCAGTAGCCTCAGGTGCTTCCACTTCTCCGTTGCGGGTGATGCCAGCCAAATCCAATTTGACACACGTTCTTCCTAATTTGATGAAACATTGTAAATCTGCCTCTCCCAAAACGTCTCCTCGACCGGTGACACCCTCGTCCACATTAGCGGAAGTAGCAGCTGCTCACAAAGTACCAGCTCCCAAAATCAAAGTCCATGAAAGATCTGGCATGGTAAAAAGTTTACTGGATTTGTCCAAACAAGAACTGTCCCGATTGAGTCCGTTACGAACTCCTTCACGACGTGTGTTACCTGTAATGAAGTTAATACCACGCAAAGATAATCAGTGGCGTCGCATTCCCGTATAAAAATGACTTGAGAACAACAACGGGAATCAGTATTTTCTGTACCACTGCTGAACACTCAAGGATGCCGCCTCAAAAACGTGCACACCACAATCCTCGACATTCTACCGTCCAAAAATGAACAGGAAAAAGGCAATCTCGTTATCCCACAAAAGGCTTAAAAACCCAAACATCGACGTCATCCCCTAAAAAGACGCAGTCGTTCAAAGAAAAGGAGAAGTCACCAGAGGGGTTTGGGGTTTGAACGACTGGATATTTTTACTCCTATACTGGGACGTTTAATCAATAGGGTCGCAGAAATGAAGATGAGGAAAAAATAAGATAAAAGAGTCGTCTCAGGCCATAGTCTTCAGTGTATTTAATTTTTTTTGTGTGTGATCCTTAACACATAGAGATGTCAACTCAAAAATGTGCACACCACAACCCTCGTCGTTCTTCTGTTCAAAAACGAAAAGGTAAAAGACAGACATGTCATACCACAAAAGACTTTGCCAAAGATCGACGTCATCCCCTGAAAAAATGTAGGCCTTTAAACAAAAAGTGGAGTCACCAAAAAGGAGGATCCTTTGGTGATTTTGGGAAACACATCGTTACCTTTTTCACGAAGCGCTATTTCCAAGAAAAAGATATAAGGGTGTGTGTTCCAAGTCATTGACGTCAGTGGTATTTATGGAACGAACAAAGCAAATATGTCACCTCGCAGAAAACGTTCTTATTCACTCCCCAAGGGAAAGAAAAGGATAGGACTACCTCCTGGTTTAGTCAAACATGGAGACATGTTGTCTGTCCTGTCCAAAGCCTCTCCACCCATGCGAAACAAATCATTTAAACAGCTTCCAAGGATGTCATCGATACCGTGTGCGAATGTTGTTTGAATGTTTTGAAAGGCACGATACCTTTGTCTCCACACCAGAAAAAATACTTAGCTAAACATCGACACGTTCTTCGTCAAATGGTCCAAAAGAAAATACCCCTACGTCAAAAGAATAAGATGTTGATACAAAGCTGAGGATTTTAACCCTTTCTTCTTCCTGTGTTGGGATGATTAGCGAAATCCGGCATCCTATCCAGCATATTACCAGGTCTTTTACAAGGGATGACACAAGGGATGACCCAAGGGATGCCCCAAGGGATGTCCCCAAGGTATGGGTAACAATATGTATGATCCTTCCAGAAGATAAAAGGGACTCATGGAACACCACGAACTCAGACGTAGCCTTTGGAAGCCCATGGAAGGATGAAAACTAACTTTAGTTCCTTACAAACGATGGATGGAATACCATCGTTGGCAAGAACAACGTACCCCCCATTTACCACCCAATCCTGATTTGACCGAGATGTCCCAATTACAACACGAAGTGCAATCCTTGATGCATAGCTACGATTTGTCCGAAACCGAAAAATCGCAAAAGTACGGTCAACTTTTGCAACGACTACAACTCTTTCATCGAAAAGCTGTGGAACAAACAGCTCTACCCACACTGTCCGATTTGAAGGCACTGATGAATAGTTCGTCGCTCGCACCATCTACAGTGGCCAAAACAGACGTCACCCCACCATTACCCAAGGAAGAAGAACCCCGTGATCTCTTTCAAACATCCACTGCCACGCCCATTCCGAGTAAGATTGCCGCTTCCGTATTGACCCCTTCCCCCACTCCCAAACGAGAAGAACTCAAAACTTGGGTTAAAAAGATGATGGCCACTCCTTCTTCAACAGAAGTGAAAAAGAAAGAAAGGAAACCAGAAGTGAAAAAAGATAAGATAATCAAAGAAGCTATCCCATTACCTCCGCCACCACCACCAGTACCCTCGACGTCAACTCCTGTGGCACATCGGACACGTAAAACCGTTTCCAAACAACCCCCATTTCGTCGCACCCAAAGCAGTATACTCGAGGAGTGGGTCACTTATTAACAAAACCATGGAGAAGGTATTAGCCAGCATTTACTACGATCCAGCACACCCTGCATGTTACGGAGGTATTCAGAAATTGTATCGTGCTGCAAAAACTCGCCTGAAAAAGCTCCGTTTACCTGCAGTACAACGATGGTTACAATAACAAGCGATGTACACTTTACACAAACCCATTCGACGAAAATTTCACAGAAGTCGCACTTAAGTGGAAGGCATCGATCATCAATGGCAAGCCGATTTAGCCGATGTCTCTCATTTAGCCACCTACAATCGCGGCTAAAAATATTTGTTTTGTGTCATCGACGTCTTTTCTAAATTTGCCTGGGTCGTACCATTGACATCCAAATCGAGCGGAGCTTTGCAACCGGTGTTGAAACAAGTGCTCGTCATCATCTTCGATGGAAAACCGACAAAGGCAACGAATTTCTGAACCAAGCTTTCCAACGAGAATTAAAGAAACGTGACATTCATTATTTCACCACCGAAAATCCTGAAACCAAAGCCAGTATCGTGGAACGTTTTCAACATACCTTGAAAGAACGCGTGTGGAAATATTTTACGCATCAACACACTCTCAAGAACATCGACGTCTTACCGCACTTAGTTCAAGCCTACAATCAATCTTACCATAAAAGCATTGGACGTGCCCCACAAGATGTGACACCCGACAACGAAGTGACTGTTTTTGAGAGTCTGTTTGGTACGTCCAGGACGATGGCTGTCCCCAAGAAAGGTGGAGAAGTGTTAACCCCGGGAGATTTGGTACGCATTGGTAAACCCAAACGCACTTTCGACAAAGGTTACTTACCCAACTGGACCACCGAATTGTTTCGTGTTACTGGACGAGTGCGTGATCGTCATCCTACCGTCTATAAATTGGAAGACATGAACGGAGAAGTATTAAAAGGAACATTTTACTTGCCTGAGTTACAACGTATCACCAAAAACGAAGACGACGTGTACGACATTGAAAGCATTCTAGAACGAAGAACCCGTAAAGTAGGAAAACGTCGTGTCAAAGAAGTCAAAGTACGTTGGAAAGGATATCCTCCTAGTTTTGATTCTTGTATTGACGCTTCGCAAGTCATCGACTATAAAAAAGTGACCATTATGCCCTTCAAAACAGCTTCAGCAACCACAGTGACTACTCCTTCACCCACGTCATCTCTGCAATATTTACAAAAGCAACCCTTGTGGGTGTGGTGTGGAGAACGTGTCCCTAAAACCCAAATCGTCTTTTTCTGTCAAATCTTTGTAGTGTATTGTGTCATCGGTGCAGCTATTGCTAATTTGAGTTTGCAACAAGGAGACAAACAATTGTGGACTATTTGCAGTTGCATCGGTTATCTTCTCCCCAATCCTTCCCTGAAATACTCTTACAACGGGAACAACAGTAACAATAGTGGGAGCCTTGCGTCCAACGTTAGTCATTCTCCTGACAGTCACCCTTCCAATCACAATCCTCCTTTAGACACTCCTTTAACCTCGACTGACTCCTCGGACAGAAGAACATTGGAAATATGAACAACACTATTAACCAATTTTACTTAACGTTACCCAGTGACAGTTCCATGGAGGTGTTTCCTAACAACACGTTGTGCTGTTACACGGCTAAATTACCTCAAGCCATGCATTTGAATGAAGATGCTCATTGGGAAGTGGCTTTAGTGGAAATGATACACCCGACAAAAATCAAAAACATCGTCGAAAATCAAAACACTTTTAAGTAGAAGTGATTGACAAGCAATTGCAAGATGCCTTAGACAAACGAGGCAACCCTGGCACACTAAACCCCAAAACTAAACTGTCCACCTATACGATCATCATTCCTCCAGGCTATTATTTTAGTGGTCAACATTTAGTGACTACACTTGCTAACAGGTTCAATGCTGTGTTTGCCAAAGCCATGGAGATGACCAAAAAAAGTGTTACCATTGAGTACCATCAAGTGTCTCGTCGCCTCATGATGAAATTTCCAGAGGAAAATTTAATGACCATTACCTTTTGTTCTGAATTGTATGATATTTTAGATGGAGACACAAAGATGATCAAGAAAGAAATACCAGCCATAACCACTAACTCGGATTTTGCGAAATATTTTCGATTCCCTGTAGAAATTAACCAAGGGCTCAACTTGATGTTTGTGTACTCTGATGTGGTGGAGTACAACGTGGTAGGACACACCTCTGTACCGTTACTGCGTGTCATTCCTTTCAAAGTGGATTCTACCGTCGCCGCTGACGAGGAAGGTGGAAATATCTATCACGTTCACCGTGAATTTGTACATCCTCATTATTTGCCGGTCAGTAAGTCGTATTTCGACAGTTTCAACATTACTATAAAAGGAGAACTAGGACAAAATATTCCATTTACCAAAGGAAAAGTCACATTGAAACTCCATTTTCAAAAACGATTCTCGAACAACTGAAAAAGTGATGTATCCTTTGTACCAAGGAGTCACTCGACAACGAGGTCATGGTTTAGGAGATATGTTTAAATTAGCCTTTCGTTCTGTGATCCCTGTTTTGAAACCGATGGTGACACGAGGATTGCACGCCTTAAAAGATGCCGCATTGACTCACGGCAAAGATTTACTTCAAAATGTTCTCATTGACAAACAAAACCCCAAAGAAGCTTTTTGAGAGCAGGCAAAAATGTCTTGCTTCAAACGGGTAAAGAGATTTTGGGTCGACGAGAAAGTCCTATAAATGCCCTGAACGGTACCGATTCTGGCATTCCAGCTTCCCTGACGACACAGCAAGGACAAGGTAGAAAGCGACGACGAAGGCACCCTTTCAAAAGTCTCCGTACCTCTAAAGTTAGAAAGACGAAGAAAAAAAGAACCGTTCGAGACTTAGACATTTTTGATTATTAAAAGTAAAACCACGTAGAGACTGAGAGAGACAAAAATGACGCACCAAGAATCTTGTGCCTGTTCCAAGTCGGAACTAGAACTCTTTGCCATGCCACCCACGATCATGACCATGCAAGAAGCCCAAATGGGTCGAATTTCATCCCGTCTCCTCTTTGACGGATTCAGCTCCCATCGAGTTTGAAATCAAAGGACAACCCGAATATTACATCGATCTCAACAACAGTTACTTGTATTTGAAAGTGAAAGTGACCAAGTAGCTCCCGTCAACAATTTCATGCATTCCTTGTTCAGCGATGTAGATTTGTACATGACTAACAAACTGGTCAGCAGTAGCATGGATACTTACCATTACCGAGCGTACCTCGAAAATCTCTTGACGTACGGAAAAGAAGCCAAGAACACTCATTTAGATGCTTGCGTGGCATGGAAACCTGACACAGCAAATACGTTTGACAACGCAGCCTTATCCGTAGCAGCAGACGGTAATAATCCTTCCAATCCTCACAATGTCGGTTTTAACGAGCGTCGAAAGAAAATTTACCTAGGACGTAGTTTAGAACTGTTCGATCGTTTGCATTTGGACATGTGGTTTCAAGAGAAGTATTTGCTGAACGGGGTGGATATTCGCTTGAGACTGAATCGTAGCAGTGGTGCTTTCCATTTGATAGCTCATGAACCTGCTGATCCTAATCAGCAGACGACCCACCACTGCAAGACCATGATCCAAGAAGCCAGGTTATACGTGCGTCGTGTGGAAGTGTTACCTAAAGTGGGGAATGATAGTAGTCACACTTTGAGCAGAACGACAGCCAAGTATCCGATACGACGCGTGGAAGTCAAAACTTTCACCATTGCCACTGGACTCCGATCTAAGATCGAAGATCAACTGTTAGAAGGACAGTTACCCAAACGTTTATTCATTGGTATCGTCAGCAATGCAGCCTTCAACGGTGCCTACGCTCAAAATCCTTTCCAGTTTAAGCACTGCAATGTATCCAAAATCGAAGTGAGTCGCGATAGCAAAACTTTGTGTACCAGACCTTTCGAACCCGACTTTGCTCAGAAGAATTACTTGAGGTCGTACTTGTCGCTGTACGAAGCCACAGGACAGTTAGGAACCAACACCAGCCACGGTATTTCCTACGACGATTATGCAGGAGGTTACACTTTGTGGGCTTTTGATTTCACTCCAGACCAAGGCAGCGACGAGGGACATTTTCACCCTATAAAATCGGGGCAACTGCGTATGGAACTTCAGTTTGCAGGACCTCTTACCGAAACGGTGAATGTCATTCTGTATGCTGAATTCGATAATACCATATAAATCAACAGTTGGAGACAAGTCATTCTAGACTATTAGACACTATGGATAATTCTGGTCCCTCTTTGATTAGTGGAGAATCCATGGAAATGGAATGGGAGGTTACAGAGAAAGCAGACAATCAAGACCAAAAAGAAGAAGTAATGATCATGCAGTCCGATGGCCAGAACCGGAACAACAGTTAGTCACCTGTTTTGCCAAACACTTGGAAGATAAAATGAGGGACATGATTAAAAAAGATTGTTATGTATGTCAAATCGATCATCCCAGTCAAATTCAACACGATAAATGTATGATGATGAGTCAAGAAGAAAATTGGACGATTATCTGAACGAAGCTTGGACTCTCATCTCAGAAGAAGCGTTGTTACATCAGTGGTATAAAGGCTTACGTGATCATTCCTCTCCTCCATTGTTTGCTCGAGAAATTGATGACATCGAAGCTCTCTTGGCACAGAGTAAGGGGACGAAGCAAACCAACAGTTACTTGACAGACCTTTTCAAGCAAAAAGTCTGGATCGAATTGATGACTTATCATCATCTGTGAAGAAAGGAAAAAAGCAAGGCTAAACAACAAAATATGGATACCTGGGAACTTTGTTATCTTTTGAACCGTAGTTCGTACATTGCTTCTTGGAATCCTGTCGTGTGTGCTAAAGATGAACTACCACTTCGCAAACCTCAAGAGAATCAAGCTTATGTCATCAACCCAGATGACAGTCTTCTTCCAGGAACTCACTGGGTAGCTGTCTACTTTCCTGAAGAGGGTTGTGTGGAGTATTTTGATTCGTATGGATTACCCCCTTTCGAAGATGATATCATTGACTTTATGAGAAGAAATGCCCAGACGACACGATTCAATAATGTGAAATTACAAAGCACATATTATATGGTGTGTGGACAATATTGTGTCTATTATCTGCATCATCGCAGTCTTGGATATTCTTTAGAACATTTAGTGACTTATTTTGATCGTCATTCATCTCGAAACGATGATAAAGTAGATCGATGGTTTTGTGACCATTATGGCTATCTGTAGTCTTTAGCTAGGAAACGTAGCGTACATCAATGGCCCAATGACTTCCAACAGTGGAAATCTCAGTTTAATTCACAACGTTGTCAACCATGTCAAAGATAAGTATTATTGTTATGGAAGAAAAAATGTTTGTTATTTGAAAAACGTTTTTTATTTGAAAAAAATTGTGTTTTGTGAGTTGTTTTGTTATTTGAATAAAAATGTTGTGTTTTGAAACCAATGCGTCTGTCGTTTGTTTTACATTTTTATTCATATAGATGCTCTTTGACTTTTCTTTCTATCCCTCACATCAAATTATCCCAACGTTTCCAAACCCTAAACCGTAGAGGGATGTTTTCCATCACGTCCGAGCTTGAACCATATAAAGCAGGGGTAGTCTCCCAATAAAAAATTGTCCAAATGGGTTTTAAATAAGGCAGACTGGACGAAATTCCAGAACCTACTGGAAAAGAATACATTACAGGATCTACAAGACGACAACATTGACCAGTTCAATAACAACATAATTCAATGTATCAAGGAAGCAGCCACTAAGAGCATTCCTATCACTGGAACTAAGCTTGCAAATAAATAGTCAATACCATGGTGGAACGAAAACTGCAAGAAGGCAATCAAGGATAAAAAGAAAGCTCTCAATAGATTTAGGTATACTGGCAAGTCAACAGACTTCGAGGATTACAAAAACAAGGAAAAATTAGCAAAACAGGTCATCAAAACAGCTAAAGAGATATCGTGGCAAAAATACTGCTCCACTTTAATAATTAAACAGTCCAATTCCAAACAAATTTGGAATAAAATAAAATCCATGAAAAAAGGAATTAGCACATCTATTCCTAATATCAAGGACGCAATAACCAGCAGTGAAAAAGCTTCTGCGATAGCAAGTCACTTTGCCGGGATGAGCAGCAACAAAAACCACATTGCAAAATTCCAAGCACATAGAGCAAAAGTGGAGGAACAGCAGTCACATCTCTTTATGGATAGAGACCCTAGAAATTCATCTCTCAACGAGCCCTATACCAGAGAAGAATGGACAAACGCAATCAAACATAAAATGTCAACCTCACCAGGAGAAGACAACATGGGATACGAAATATATAAAAATATCCCAGCCAACATAGAAATAGCATTAATTGCCTTGATTAACCAATCATGGTCCACGGGACAAATCCCGGAGAAATGGAAAAACAAGCAATAGTAATACCAATCCCAAAAGCGGATAAGGACCCCACAGAAGTTACATCTTACAGACCCATCTCCCTTACGGACACAATCTGTAAAGTAATGGAAACCATGGTTAACAACAGATTGAAACATCATTTAGAGAGCAATAACCTTTTATCAAATAACCAAAGCGGCTTCCGGAATAATAGATCAACAATAGATCAGCTAGTACGACTAGAATCCCAAATAAAACTAGCATTCCACAACAATAGGAAAAAAAAACCGACACTTGACTGCAATTTTCTTAGACGTAGAAAAAGCATTTGTCTTCGTTTGGACCAATGGCCTCATAGCCAAATAAAATCACTATGGTATAAATGGTGAAATGCATGCCTGGATAAAACAATTCCTGTCTAATAGACAAATTAGAGTTAGAATAGGAGATACACTCTCTGAGGAATTCTTTTTGGACAACGGCACGCCTCAGGGTAGTGTCATTAGCCCTACATTATTCAACATTATGATTAACGATCTGGAACTCAACGTTGATCCCAAGGAAATAGACCTCTCGCAATTTGCAGACGATAGCGGGCTATGGAAAGCGGGCGACCCAACAAGTCAAAAAGTCATCCATTCTCTCCAAAACAGCCTCAACAAAATTGGAACTTGGGCTGACAAATGGAGATTTAAACTCTCAAAGGGCAAAACAAGGGGTATATTTTTTTCGCCAAATCAGAAAAAAGCAGTAGAAGCACCAAAGATATATATTCAAGGGGAGTTAATTAAATTTGAAACCACGATCAAATTCCTGGGCATGACATTCGATCAATATCTAACATGGAAATACCATATTCAAGATCTGACCCGCAGATGCAAAAAAGATCTTTCACTCATGAAAAACATTAAAGGATTAAAATGGGGATCTAATCAAAAGACCCTTCTGATGATCTACAGGGCCCTAATTAGATCTAAACTTGACTACGGATGTCAAGCATACGCATCTGCTAAACAAAGTCTTCTGAGGAAACTAGACCAAATACAAACCACAGCTTTACGCATTTGTACAGGTACCCTTAAAAGCACCTCAAAAGAAGAATTACAAATCATCACTGGAGAAATGCCACTATCGCTTCGAAAAGACGAGCTAACTCTTAGGTATGCGGTCAGAATCTCGATACATAACGCAAACCACCCCACGAAAACAACAATTAAAAAATGCAATAAAGCCTTTAGCAAGAGGTTAGTACCATTCCAGCCATCCGGGAAAAGGATTCACACCTTAAGCAAAGAACTAAGCATTAACGATCTTCAAGCTGTTCAAATCGCCTATCCTGATAAAACACCTTGGATGAATATACCATTAAAAATTAACTTTGAAGCCACAACATTCGGATCCAAAGAAACAATGCCGCACGTGATAGGAATGAAGATTCTACACAACTTAGACACCAACTACAAGGACTATGTCAAGTTATACACCGATGGATCCAAATCAACAAATTCAGATAGAACAGCTGCAGCAGTCACTATCCCTGAATTAAATATAACAATAGGGAGTCGGCTCCCTGACTTATACTCTATCTACACTACAGAATTCTGGGCAATATTAGAGGCACTGAATCTGATAAAAACCCATAAAATTCCTAAATCACTCATCATTAGTGATTCACTCAGTGTCCTCAAAACACTCGAATCTTGCTTATCCAAAGGTGTAGCAATTACCAAAAACAAGCTAGACTACTTGTCAATGATCTTGCTAACCTTAACCAAACAACTGAATTTATGTGGGTACCATCTCACATAGACTTGTTTGGTAATGATCAAGCCGACCTAGCTGCAAAAAATAACCTCAACAACAACGAAATAGAACATATAGAGTATTCGGTAACAGAACTATACAAAGTCATTACCCAAAAAATTATGAACAAGTGGCAAGAACAATGGGATTCCAGCCAAAAAGGACGTAAACTATACTCTATTCAAAAACAAGTATCCAGGAATATTATTGGAGCAGAGATTAACCATATACATCTTGAAAGAATTATCAATCGTATCAAAACAGGAAAAACTCTGCTAGCCGGCAACATGGGCAAATATAGCAATTCTAATCCCGAAAGAATTACCTCTTGCCCAGGCTGCCAAAAATTAGAAGACCTAACACATGTTTTTAATGTGTGCCCAGCATATAGAGTAGCAAGAAATAAACTTGCAAACTCTCTTGGAAAAATCGGCTCGAGCACAACATACCCATCATTTCTTTTTCCCACAAATCCTAATCCTAACTTAACTGCAGAACTGATTCTAATATTCCTTCGGGAAATAGATAAGTATGACAGTATATAATATAACATTCCAACTCCAATCACCCCACCCCCAACCCCCATACTACCATAGTTCCTTATTACGGTGTTGTTCTAAAGAACTTGCAACCTGAGTGCTATCAAGTAAACTCAGAGGAGCTGCTATCATTAATTAGTCATAAAGACTAAATAAAATGCAAGTTCATACCAGCCTACCTGCGGGAACTGAAGTAGCACTACAGGCAGTATATAAATTATATCACCGTATTCCATCCCAAATTAAAACCCTATAATACCCAAAATAGGTTCATCACCCAGAGTCGATCTAACGGACATGCGGTCTGTGGGCTGTGAAGGAATTGCAGGAGGAGAGTTTTAATAATCTATCACAATGACTTTATGCAAACGCAAATTATCACAACCCTCCTGGGTGACTCGGTATAGCACTATAGATAGTATCTACCGTATGTCGCCGTATAACATGAACCACCAAGACCATATAATCAGGCATCGATTTAATGGACACTCTGACTGTACACTATCAAGGAAAAGTAGGAGGAGGTGTATAATTAATCAGTCATAATGACTGTATGCAAAAGCATTTTATATCAACCCACCTACATAAACTGGAATAGCAATACAGACGGTATCGGCCAAAAATCGCCAAGCCTGAAATCACCCTCAACAAAAAAAACCCGCCTCAACATCCCCAAAAAATGGATAAATTGGGCAAGCAATCTCACGTACCCAATAACTTACTATTTTCACAAACATCATAATTTTAGGCCTCTAAATCTCTATACTTACTACCAGCGGCGTCGCTAGGGTTGGTGTCACCCAGTGCGGTAAACTTATGGTGTCACCCCTCCAGACTTCCACCATGGATTTTTTTCTTCTTAAAATAAGTCCACAGTATAAAAATGCAAGAACAAAAACAAATTAATTGAAGGTCAGAAGGTAAAAGAATTTAAGAACTGTAACAACGTTTAAGTTGTAGTTATTTTTACATTAAACTTACTTTATTTAAAATTTTCCAGTGTGTGCTCTGTAAAATTTACAACTTTTCATTTTGGTGTCACCCCTCTGAGATGGTGTCACCCGGTGCGCTCCGCACCCCCCGCACCCCCCTAGCGACGCCACTGCTTACTACCTCTAACCCTGCTCTACTATGGCATAAATAATTAGGGTTTAGGCTGGCACTTCGTTCTGTACACAGGCTCTAGGACTCATACTAGAATCGCCTGGATTGGCTCCACACGGGCGAACAGCACGGTTCGCCTCCGTGTGATTCCCAATCAAAAGAATGGACGTGCTACCCTACAAGACCAAAAATAAATAATTAAAATTATATTATGGCCCTAAATAGTTCTATAAGGTGGCTATAAACCCAAAGCCATCAGCTCCGGCTACACAAGGTAGCAAAATAAATACTTGATAAGATAATTAAGACCTCAAATATAAGGTGGCTTAAGCCCAGAGCCATCAGGTCCAGCTGCACAATGTAGCAAAAAACATCAAGTAGTATTATCTAAAATAGGACCCTAAATAGTTTCTATAAGGCGGCTATAAGCCCAAAGCCATCAGCTCCGGCTACACAAGGTAGCAAAATAAATAGCTGATAAGATAATTAAGACCTCATCTAGTTCTATAAGGTGGCTTAAAGCCCAGAGTCATCAGGTCCAGCTACACAATGTGGCAAAAGAAAATAAGTAGAACTAAATATTCCACTCTCTTTTACTACTACTCGAAACAGCACAATAATGTTTAATTCAAAAATATTAAATTTAAGACGACAATAATTCTAAATTATAATTTGGGGATTAAAATATTTCCTTGGATATAACATATTCCTTCCATTGAGGTCCTTTTTCTCGTTCGCCTCTGACATGTCTGACGGTTGATTTCAATTAATTAGCACAAAATTGTGTAATAAAGCGTGGGGGCGTGGCACTATTCCGTTGTTCAAAACAATTAAATAGCCCTTTTAGGGTATTAACCAGACGTAAATGCCTTTCGGGCGAAAACGTCTTAAATTAAACCAAGCAAGCAAGCAACCAGTCTGGCATCCATTGTTTCACTCATCCCCCTACGAAGATGTGCTCAAAACTAGTTAAGCTGAACGAAGCTTACGTCACTCTTCATCGTATCAGACACAATCTGATGCCAAAGCCTGAAGAGATAGAGAATGTGAGAATGCTACAAGTAACGGAAGACCTCATAGAAGAACTCTTCAGAGAGGAACTTCAAAAAGAGAAACTAATTTTCTCTTGCTACCAGTGCTATTGCACACTGCTTTATTCAAAGCAACATGATTGGTTGATAGGGTGGGTGTGTGACGGTGCTATTCCTACCCACCCCAAGGGGCTTACATCTATGCTGACAGTTACTGAATGCTGAATGCTAAATGTGAGAAAGCTACAAGTAACGGAAGACCTCATAGAAGAACTCTTCAGAGAGGAACTTCAAAAAGAGAAACTAATTTTCTCTCGCTACCAGTGCTATTGCACACTGCTTTATTCAAAGCAACATGATTGGTTGATAGGATGGGTGTTTGACGGTACTATTCCTACCCACCCCGAGGGGCTTACATCTATGCTGACAGTTACTCATTAGTAATTCAGCATAACGCCCAAGTAAAGAAGTGCACCTGTTTGCACACAATGCCCATAGGGACGTGGCTCCGTACCGTCCCCGTGGGATAACTAAATGTCCAACGACATTTTGGATATAAATAGTGGGCCATATGACCCTTCGTGGCCTCTCAAAACTCTAAATTAAGTAAGTAACATTAGAACCATACCACGGAATAACCATAGAAGATGGCGAAAGCATCAAGTTTATTCAACAATTTAAGACACAGCTATTTCTGGATATTTGACGGGGAATATGAAGTGGAAAAACTACATCACAAATGGAAGTTTACGAACAGTCTGGACTTTGCAAAAAGACTGAAAATAGCCAGGGAGCTCTTAGAAGGAATGCTAGAATAAGAAGCCAAAACGTTACGAGGCTGCATTAACCTACCCTATGTTAGAGTGGGGACATTGAAGCAAGTGATAGATATTGTCGAATTGAAGCAAGTGATAGATATTGTCGAAAACGTCAAGTGCGTTTTGGAAAATATCTTGACAGAGTACCCTCATGTCCAAAATGGGTTGGACCCGCTCAAGAAAGCTGAAGAACTGATGAGAAAGGAGCTATTAGAAGAAGTGAAGAAGATAAAAGATAACTGGAGTAAGGAGAGAAAGGAGAGAAAGGACAATGAAAACCAAAAAAAGAAAGAGGACTTTGAAAGATTAAATAACAATTGGATCAAGATACAAGAGAAGTTTAGAGCTATGGGACATCCTGACTGGATTCCCGAGGACGAAAAGAAGACGAAAAAGGGAATCATTGGTAAAATCAAAAGGTGGTGGAACAACGGCAGAAAATAAAAGCAGAAGTATCCAAATGCTCTTTTCAGGGCCATTCATAGGTCTCGAAAAGATATTAGCTTTCTTTGCCACCATTTTCCCCTTGTCCCTAGACAGTCCCCTATACAAATACAAATCATATTTCCCATGTTCAATACTCCCTTGTTCCTATACAGTCCCACCATGTTAAATTTCCCTTGTCCCTATACAGGCCCACCATGTTAAATTTCCCTTGTCCTTATACAGGCCCACCATGTTAAATTTCCCTTGTCCCTATAGTGCCCCACGACCTTTTGCCCCAAGTTGTTTTTGACTGGATTATCTATTGTCCCCATATCGCCCCATTATATTACTGACTCGGGAAATGGAGGCAAAGAAAGCAAATATCTTTTCAAAGTATATGAGTGGCCCTGAAAATGGCCTTTGGATACTTTTTCTTCTTCTTTAATTTTCTGCCGTTGTACATTTATTCGAGGTACCTTGGTGCTATATGGTTGCGATATTATTTGCTTCACAATCCTTAATGGCGCCAGTTATCTGCTATAAGCTCCTCTGTCGCCGTAGTCAGGTTAAGTCCGTCCGGCCTGCTCCGTGTTCAATGCCTGAATGTGAATGAATGTGAATGAATGATGAGCCAGACTGAATGAATGAATTATGGTTTTAAGTGAAACCGGCCAGGAAGAGTCATTTGTTCACTATTTTACACTACCAATTAATATGGTAGTGATTTGTTTTTTTTCCCGTGAGGAAGGAATGGTGCCACATCCCCACGGGCGTTTATGCATACATAGTATGCTATTTAATTTGGTCGTCATTCCGCACACCTATAAGGGGCTATCGACATGAATGAAAGACCTAGGTGAGTGGGAATAGAACAGCCACGCACTCAACCCTATCAACCAATCGGAAGATGCAGAGCTAGAGGTGCAATGGCACCAAATGATGACTAGTGAAAAATGGTTTCCACTTCTAGTCATTTCCTGGTGTTGGAGTCTGGCAACGGAAAAGGAGGAAAAGGATCTGTGAACTGGCACTTTGATGTCGTTCGTCTTGCACGCCCTAGCCTTATGAAATCGAGTCCAGTTGTTGCTAGTGGACATCCTATACCGATATTGTGTAAGCCACCTATGCAATTGAGTGAATCGTTCAAGTTATATTTTTTCCTAACATCCTAACATTCCAATTTTGTCTAGTACAGAGTGTACATTTGGTGTTTTCCCTATCAATTTTGTAAACTAGGTATGTCAAGTGAGATGTGGAGGTTGGTCAATGTTAGGTTAAGTGGTTTGTTAATTTTGATGGTGGAGAGCCAAAATTGATCAAGTTTGATTTTGAAGAAAGAAATTGTCGAATAGAGTTTCTGAGCCAAAAGGAAACTCTGTAAGTATAAATAGCCCTTAAAAAGGCTTTTTGATGGAGTGTTACAGGGTGTTCCGTGTTCTCCCTTAACAATTTGGAATACTTTGTGCTGTTATTAAAGTAGAGTATACAACCTTATATGACAGCCTGTTCTGGCGTTATTAGTCATTCAAAGTAAATTTTTTTAAAGTAATTAAGGTTATTATGTTAAAATGTATTGCAGCGTGTGCTGTCTTGCTAGATGGTCAGGTTTTGACCATCTAAATCATGTTATAGGCCTTAGTTCTTATAGCTTAGTTTATAAGGCAGCCTTGTGCTGCGGAGCCAGACTTATTTATTTATTTAAATATGAATTAAGGTCACATGCGCAACGTGCTTTCGCGAACAGTTAATGCCCGAGGGTCGGGCTATTTGATTGGTCGGGACCAAAGGTAACTTTGACTACACTAGGCTGTGTTGTCGCAGTCTCCCCGGCACCCGCTTTAAATGGCAGTCTCTCCTTAGAGTAACATGTCGGGTCACGGCAAAGCAGGAAGGCACCCGGTTTAGGAAAGCTAGTTTGTCAAATTGTTTCACTCTAGTTAAAGACATAATCCAATCGGTTTGATATATTTTTACTTCTAAAATGAAGTATTAAGTATCTGTGTAGTTAGTGAATTGCCAAATAGTTTAGTTGTACTTTACATCTGTGTGAAAATAGGCTGATCTTGAAATCAAGATTTCCGACATCTAATCAGAACCCATGTTACGTAAAAGTAGATAAAGTCCAATGGATCAGCCATGTTTTCGTCGACAATCAGGTTAGCCTATTTCTGTTTCTCCACACTCCTGGATGTTGCCATTGTTTACGCTTGAAACGCCCTTATTTCTAATCTAGTCCAGTTTTACTATAAACAGAAAAAATACCAATAATGTGTAAGCCACCTGTGCAATTATATCAAATCCATAGTCATAGAATTTTTCATCTTTCCTATCAATAAATATTTCTAGTGCATAGTGTACATGTTGTAGGTCCTTAACAAATTTAATTGCTAAAATGTCTTAGCGACATAAATGAGTGTAGTCACTGTTAGATATTTTAGCATGTTAATTTTGAGCGGTGGTCAAAATTGATCAAGTTAGATTTCGAGAAAGATATTGTTCGAAAAGGGTTCTCGTACCAAATGATAACCCTGGAAAAAATTGACTTGAAGTGGGGAGTTTTGGTGTTATTTCATTTCTTCCTTCTTCTTTTTCTCTTCTTTTCCCTTTTCTCTTTCCCACTTTCTTCCTATTCCCTTCTTCCCTCTTTCTTTCTTTTTCCTTCTTCTCTCCTTCTTTTCCCTTTCTTTTTACTTTTTCTTGTCGGTTGGTTGGTGTTATGTTTCCTTGAGCTATCACTATTTGATCCCGGTGTTCTCATCACACTTGTATTTATCTTGCCACTTGTCGGTTGATAGATAAGCCCTTTTACCAGACTGACAAGGGCTTATCTATATATGGGACAAGCACGGACGTGAAGAAAAACACCCTTATGATAAAAAAACCTTAAATTATCCCTATTATCACGAAAACACGCTGACTTAAAAGAAAACACTCGCTCACTTTTTTACTTTACTCACATGAATTATAAATTTAACAAGTTACTTAAAAAGTACGTTGTGCAAATTGGCGCACTTCAAACAAAAGTAAAAGAGACTGTGATTATAGACTCACTTCTATTTTCTTTTTTTTGTAACTTCCTCATATACCATTAGCAAATGGAATTATTAATTCTTTTCGAGAATATTGGTAGCCCTGAAAAGGGCTGTTTTTTGTGAGTGCACGAGCTGTGATGGCAATATTTTATCGTCTAAGATTGCGTCATCATCTGGCAACAGGATAGGGCCTGCTTCTTCGGAAAGAGGAGAACTTTTTCGTGTCTACACGACAGTCGACAAAACTTATGTCTGGTTCCGGCTGCTGTTGTTGCTGTTGCTGTTGTTGCTGCTGTTCTCTCTGCTCTCTTTGCTGCTTCTGAAGTCTATACTTCACAGTCCATTCTTTCTTTTCTTTATGATTTTCCTCTCTGAAGAGTTCTTCTATGAGGTCTTCTGTCACTTGCAACATTCTAACATTCTGTATCTCTTCAGGCTTTGGCATCAGACTTTCTCTGATACGATGCAGATTGACGTAAGCTTCGTTCAGCTTGGCTAGTCTTGAACACGTCATCGTAAGAGGATGAGTCAAACAATGGATGGTCAGCTGAATGAATGAATTATGGTTTTAAGTGAAACCGGCCACGAAGGGTCATTTGTTCACTATTTTACACTACCAATTAATATGGTAGTGATTTAGATGTTCCCGTGAGGAAGGAATGGTGCCACATCCCCACGGGCGTTTATGCATACATAGTATGCTATTTAATTTGGTCGTCATTCCGCACCCCTACAAGGAGCTATCGACATGAATGAAAGACCTAGGTGAGTGGGAATAGAACAGACACGCACTCAACCCTATCAACCAATCGGAGGATGCAGAGCTAGAGGTGCAATGGCACCAAATTATGACTAGTGAAAAATGGTTTCCACTTCTAGTCATTTCCTGGTGTTGGAGTCAGGCAGCGGAGGAGGAGGAAAAGGATCTGTGAACTGGCACTTTGATGTCGTTCGTCTTGCACGCCCTAGCCTTATCAAATCGAGTCCATTTGTTGCTAGTGGACATCCTATACCGATATTGTGTAAGCCACCTGTGCAATTGAGTCAATCTTTCAAGTTATATTTTTTCCTAACATCCTAACATTCCAATTTTTGTCTAGTACAGAGTGTACATTTTGTGTGTTCCCTATCAATTTTGTAAACTAGGTATGTCAAGTGACATGTGTAGTTTGGTCAATGTCAGGTTAAATGGGTTGTTAATTTTGATGGTGTAGAGAGCCAAAACTGATCAAGTCTGATTTTTGAAGAAAGAGATTGTCGAATAGAGTTTCTGAGCCAAAAGGAAACTCTGTAAGTGTAAATAGCCCTTAAAAGGGCTTTTTGATGGAGTGTTACAGGGTGTAACCGAAGTTCCCTCATTCCGTCCGGTGAGTCCCCGTGTCCTTCTTGGGTGCCTTGGTTTTGTTGTTCCTCCATCTTGATGTTGCCTCCTTCCGTCGTATCCATTCCGTGTTCAACCTTAACAATTTGGAATACTTTGTGCTGTTATGAAAGTAGAGTATACAACCTCATATGACAGCCTATTCTCGCGTTGGTAGTTATCCATCGTAGAAATTTTAAAGTAATTAAGGTTATTGTGTAAAAATTGTATTGCAGCGTGTGCTGTCTTGCTAGATGGTCAGGTATTGACCACCTAAATCATGTTAGAGGCCTTAGTTCTTATAGCTTAGATTATTAGTGCAGCTTTGTGCCGCGGGGCCTGATAGTCAGGGCATTGACTACCTTATATGGTAATAATTTAGTGATCTTACTTAGAGTAAATATTTTTATATTGCGACATTATGTCGCTGGGCCTGATAGTCTTTGGACTTTGAGACTACCTCATAAAATCTATTTGAGGCTATAAAGCAGGAGACGTTTTAGATGGTCACGTTTAGACCATGTGCATATCCCGGTTTGTTGGGGTTTTTAACTGTAAATACATTCCTAGTTTAGTTGTATAATGCTGTCAGTGAGGCTGTATATAGGAAGAGTTGTAAGAATAGACAGAAGAGAGGTGGTTTCCTAAACACTTGTTTATTGTTTCTGTTTTGTTCTTTACTTTGTTATAATGCAAATTTCAATGTTTATCTGTATAGTCTATAAATTTCAATATCTTTAAAGTATCCTATTAGGTTTATTTAGCACAGGTACCATCCGGGGCGTTATACCCAGCGTAGTGTAGGTGGGCTCTTTTCAAGTAACGGAACCCTTGAGGTCCTATGCATTCGCATTCCTTATGGATATTGTTTATTTTATTTTTTGTTATTATACAAATTCCGCTTAACGTATTTACGCGGTTGCAGGTCCTGTCCCCTGATTGGCCAATGAATCCATGAGACCAACGGGGGCATTCCTTACGGGTGTTATTTATTATATAGTATTATTTGCACTATATTTTTTCAAGGAGCCCTGATGTTCTAAGTGATTCTATTATGTGTTGAATTGTTTTTTGGGGGGTTGGTGTTATTTAATTGAATTACTTTCGGGTATGTACTTGGTGCAGAGATGATTAGTTGTTTAGATCTAAATATGTTCCTTTCCTTCTGGTTGTTTTTACAGTTATTAAATATGTGATGTAAGTCTTCAGGTATGTTACAACTGAAGCAATTAATGCTGTGTGGAAAAGGTCCTATATATTTACCATAGCTGTTTGCCAGTTTTGTTTTTCCCAAGATTAGTCTATTTATTTTAGACTGTTCATAACTATTGCACCTAGGTGGTATGATTTTTCTATTGACTTCCTTAATGATGTTATGTACAATTCTCCCTTGTTTGCTTTTGTCCCAATCAGTCTGCCACTTTTGATTAATCATTGAGTAGATTAAATTATATATTTCAGTTTGAATATAATTGAGTGGCATATAGTTTGGTTCGGTGAGTTTGTTTCTAGCCAGTTGATCTGCTAAGTCATTTCCTTTTATATCTATGTGAGATGGAATCCACATAAACTCAACTACTAGATTTTGAGAATTTAGTATTTTTAATATCTGATTAATTTGTTTTAGGAAATTTTCTCTAGATTTGGTGTTGTTGTTTTGGATAGAAGTAAGGACGCTGAGCGAGTCACTAATAATCAGTGTCTTATTTGGTTTGTTTTCTTCTACCCATTTTAATGATTCAAGGATAGCCCAAAATTCCGCTGTATAAATGGAATAGTGGTCAGGAAGACGCCTGCCCATATTTACTTTTGTTGGTACATTACTCCAAGGTTCTTTATCATATATTATGTTAGCTTCTACTTGGAATATATCTACTGGAAGTATGTTGTTTAACTCATGTACTATTTTTCCCATTGATGTATTATTTTTCAAGGTTTTCCTAAAGGGAATGTTACATTTATTGATGGCCAATAGAGTGGGGTGCATTTTGTCATGGGTCGACAGTCGGTTTGCATATGTTAAAATGAGTTCCTGCCTTCTGAGATGTAATGGCGGTTCCCCAGTTAAGACCTGCAGCTCGGCTGTAGAGGTCGATGGCAGTGCGCCAGTACCAATAAGTAGGGCTTTTCTCTGAATTTTAATTAATTTGTTTAAATGACGTGTGGATGCCGTGGTATATAATTGGCAGCCATATTCTAGTTTGGATGTTATTAGTGCCCTATATAATATTAGAATAGTTTCTTGATTAGCACCCCGCTTAGTGCCTTTGAGGCTTCTTAATAGATTTAGGTCCTGATTGCATCTTTTAACTAGGTCATCTATATGATAAGTCCATGTTAAGTGTTCATCAAAGTACATACCCAGAAATTTGGCTACTTTTACAAATGTTATAACTTTATTTTGAATGGTAAGTTTGGGGTAGGTTTTGATTTTTTTGAAAGGGGTAAACAGAACAGCTACCGTTTTTTGGTGCGACAGCTTAAATCCCCATTTATCAGCCCATTTTCCTATGTTGTTTAAGCTGGTTTGTATTTCAGCCATGTGTTGGTGGTTGGAGGGGTTGCCTGCTCTCCAAAGTCCACTATCACAAGCAAATTGTGATAATTCAATTTTAGGTGTTGCCAGATTGGAGTCAAGGTCATTTATCATAAGGTTAAAGAGGGTGGGGCTGAGAACACTCCCTTGTGGAGTTCCATTTTCAAGGGAGCATTCTTCAGAGTAAGTAGCCCCTACCCTAGTTATAATTTTGCGGTTGGTCAGGAAATTTTCTATGAAGTTGAACATTCGACATGTAATGCCATAATGATTTAATTTGGCTATAAAGCCTTTGGTCCATACAAGATCGAATGCTTTTTCCAGATCAATAAATACCGCAATTAAGTTTCTATCCGCTTTTCTTTTGTTGTTAAATGCAAGTTTTATGGCGGATTTTAATCTTATTAATTGGTCCGTAGTGGATCTTTTATTTCTAAACCCACATTGATTTGGAGATATCAGATTGTTGCTTTCAAGGTGGTGTTTAAGTCTGTTAGTAACAATTGTTTCCATAATTTTACAGATGTTATTGGTAAGTGAGATGGGTCTGTACGAATTGATATCATTCCGATCCTTATTTGGTTTAAGTATGGGTATTACTATCGCTGTTTTCCATTTTTTTGGTAGCTTTCCTGTGCCATATATTATATTTAGCATTTTGATGATTGATTTAACTATATTTTTAGATAAGTGTTTATATATAACATATCATATTTGATCTTGCCCAGGTGAAGTTTCATGTTTAGTTTTTAGTGCCTGGTCCCATTCATATAATCTTATTTCTTTATTTAGTGATGAGGATTTGGGTCCAAGATCTTGGAATAAATTGTGGAATTTAATTTCAGTTTTAGCCCTATGGGTTTGAAATTCAGTAGTGTAATTACTGTTGCTGCTCATGTTTTTAAAGTGTACTGCTAGCGAGTCAGCTTGTTCTTTATGATTGCTGGTATTATTTATTTTTGGGGTGCTATTAGTGTGCTTCCCCCTGATGGTTCTGATTTTATCCCACACTTGTTTTGAGTTTGTTCTAAAATTAATACTACTGCAGTAATTTTTCCAAGGTTTTTATTTCGACTGCTTGATTAAGTATTTGAGCTTATTGTCATGATTTTTGTACTCTAAGAAGTGAGTAGTAATATTAGTTCCTTTAAACTTATTTAAAGCTCTAAATCTGGCCTGTCTAATTTGTTTAATTTCATCGTTCCACCATGGCACACTAAGTTTTCTTGATTGACAGCTAGTTTTAGGTATAGTGTTGGTGGCTGCCTGGGTGATGATCTTAATTAAGTTGTCATAGTAAAGGTCAATGTCATCTGATTCTATATCTGATAGATTTGCATTATTTAGTATTTCTCGAAAAGTATCCCAATCGGCTTTTGCATAATTCCATCTGGGTATTTTATTATTTAATTCGTACTGTACGGCCATTTGCAGGGTGGTAATTATTGGGAAGTGGTCACTCCCCATGGGGTCAGATAGGTCCACCTCCCATTTTGCCACCTGAGCCAGTCTGGGTGTGCATAGGGTGAGGTCAATGGCGGACAGGGTGCCGTCAACCGGATTAAGTCTGGTTTTAGCACCATCATTGAGGACAGAAAGGGTGGATTCTGTAAACCATTTCTCCACCCACTTACCCCTTCCGTCCGTCACTTCCCCACCCCAAAGCTTATTATGGGCATTGAAATCTCCGCAAATGATCGCAAGTTCAGATTTAATATATTTAGCTAATTCCTTAAATGCTAATTGATGTTTAAGTTTATTATTCTCTCCTGGGTCATAAACATTGAAGATTTGTAACTTACATTTTCCCGTATTGACTAATAGATATTGAATTTCTATTAGTGAATTGCTAATTTCCTTTGATGTTATTGGTATTATGGTAGCAGATGGTAAGGTGTTATTTATAAATATGGCTAATCCACCCCCCTGGCCTTCCTTTCGATGTTGGAAATAGCCCGGGGAGTAGCCTTGTATTGATGGCAATGTTTTCGAGTTATCAGAAAGTTTAGTTTCTTGAATGCATAGGATGTCAGGTTTGTTAACAGTATTTATTAGTTTAAGTTTAAGTTCATTGATATTTCCTGACAATCCTCGTGCATTCCACTGCCATATAGAAACGTTCCCTTGTGGTGTATTAGCCATTTTGATTAGGGTCGTTTACTGTAATTTGCTGTTCAAGTTAGGTTTTGACATTCTTGATAGACAGTTGTATTTTATTTTGTGCATTTTGATCTATTAGGTTTAATTTGCCAATCAATGTGTCCAGTCGAGTAATGACTTCACCCAGTTCTTTAATTATTTCAGCCTCTTGTGGTAGATTATTATTGTTGTTGCTATTCTTGTTATTGAGATGGTCAGCTGGAGAACACCCCTGTTGTATATGGTTGAAGCGCGAACGAGACAGAAAACACCCCTCTACGGACTAAGGTTGGAATCGTTTGGATAGTTTGATGTGAGGGAGGGAAGGAAGTCAAAGAGCATCTATATTAATAAAAATGTAAAACAAACGACACACACATTGGTTTCGAAGCACAACATTTTTATTCAAATAATAAACAACTAACAAAACACAATTTTTTCCAACTAAACAACATTGTTTAATTCACAAACAAATATTATTTCTTCAACTAACAAACATATTTTCTTCTTTAAATAACAAACATTTTTTCAATAACACCAATACATTATCTTTGACATGGTTGACAACATTGTGAATTAAATTGAGATTTTCACTGTTGGAAGTCATTGGGCCATTGATGTACACTACGCTTCATAGCTAAAGACAACAGATAGCCATAATGGTCACAAAACCATCGATCTACTTTGTCATCATTTCACTAAATGTTCTAAAGAATATCCAAGACTGCGATGATGCAGAAAATAGACACAATATTGTCCACACACCATAGAATCTGTGCCTTGTAATTTCACATTATTCAACCGTGTCGTCTGGGCATTTCTTCTCATAAAGTCAATGATATCGTCATCCAAAGGAGATAATCCTTACGAATCAAAATACTCCACACAACCCTCTTGAGGAAAGTAGACAACTATCCAGTGAGTTCCTGGAAGATGACTGTCATCTGGGTTGATGACATAAGCTTGATTCTCTTGAGGTTTGCCATGAGGTTGTTCATCTTTAGCACGCACGACAGGATTCCAAGAAGCAGTGTACGAACTACGGTTCAAAATATAATAAAGTTCGCAAGTATCCAAGTTTTTTGTGGCCTTGTTTTTTCCCCTTTCTTTACAGGTGATTATAAGTCATCACAATCCAGACTTTGTGCTTGAAAAAGTCTGTCAAGTAACTGTTTGTTTGCTTCGTCTCTTTACTCTTGGCTAACAGAGCTTCGATGTGATCAATTTCTCGAGCAAACAATGGAGGAGAAGAATGATCACGCAAGTCTTTATACCACTGAAGTAACACGGCTTCTTCTGAGATGAGACTCCAAGCTTCGTTCAGACACTCGTCCAATTTTTCTTCTTGACTTATCATCATACTTTATCGCGTTGAATTTGACTGGGATGATCGATTTGACAGTAATAACAATCTTTTTTAATCATGTCTCTCATTGTATCCTCCAAGTGTTTGGCAAAACAGGTGACTAAATGTTGTTCCGGTTCTGGCCATCTGGACTGCATTATCACTGCTTCTTCCTTTTTGATCTTGGGGTCTGCTTTCTCTGTAAGCTCCCATTCCATTTCCATTGATTCTCCACTATTCAAAGAGGGACAAGAGTGTTCCATAGTGTCTAATAGTCTAGAATGACTTCTCTCAAACTGTTGATTTCTATGGTATTATCGAATTCGGCATACAGAATGACATTCAATGTTTCGGTAAGAGAGCCTGCAAACTGAAGTTCCACACGCAGTTGCCCAGATTTTATTGAGTGGAAATGTCCCTCATCGCTGCCTTGGTCTGGAGTGAAATCAAAAGCCCACAAAGTGTAACCTTCTGCATAATCGTTGTAGGAAATGCCGTGACTGGTGTTCGTTCCTAACTGTCATGTGGCTTCGTACAGCGACAAGTACGACCTCAAGTAATTCTTCTGGGCAAAGTTGGGTTCGAAAGGTCTGGTACACAAAGTTTTACCATCGCGACTGACTTCGATTTTGGATACTCCGCAGTGCTTGATTGATGCATTGCTGACGATACCAATGAATAAACGTTTTGGGTAACTGTGCTTGGAACAGATGATCTTCGATCTTAGATTGGAGTCCAGAGGCCATGGTGAAAGTTCTTACTTCCACGCGTCGTATTGGATACTTGGTTGTCGTTCTGCTCAAAGTGTGACTGATGTCATTTCCCAATTTAGGTAACACTTCCATGCGACGCACGTATAACCTGGCTTCATGGATAATGGTTTTGTATTCGTTGGCATGAGCCATCAAATGGAAAACAGTACTGCTACGATTCAGTCTCAAGCGAATATCGGGGCAACAATTCAAGATATAACCAAATTAGAAACGTCATTAAGATTTCCAATATCGGTAATTACAATAACCGGAGAAGTATTACACGAATCAAAATATAAATCAGAACGAGCTCCAATCAAAATTATTGATCATAACGATCAGGCGTGGACACCTACAGTAACAATATTTCCACGAGATAGAACCGTAAGATATATCCCCGAGGAGTTCTTTAGGGAGGTTTTCTATGAAGAGAAGTTATTCGATGCTATTCACGCGTTGTGTAAAGATGATCCTGTGTCAATGTGGATACTTCGCAACGCTGAAGATTCTGAATCAGGATTTGATCAATTCGTAAGTCCAAATGGTGAATTATATCGCACTGAAGAGTTACACTCACGAATGAGAAAAATCGCAATGAATTTTCATATACGGAAAATGAAAAACTATTAACAAATAGTTTTACGATTCCATCAGTGGTAGCTCACTTAGCAAGAGAAAAAAACTCATGGCGTCCAACACGAAGTGATTTTCTCGAAGATGTTAAATTGAGTTGGATCGATTATGGCCATGGAGGACTGGAATACAAAATTTTTCACGCGAGGGTATGATTGCAATCGATATAGCTGCATGTTATCCAGGGAGTTTTCTTGGATATGGAGAAGCCGCTAAGTATTTTAAACGATTTGGACATCCCATACAATAAATGACTCGTGTTACGATTAATGGTCCATTACCTGATTTTGATTTAACTGGATTTGCTCGAGTGGTATCATTTGAACTCGCTACAGGGTTACATCCATGTAGTTATATATGGATTGGTAGACATATGTCTGAAAAGTATTGGATGCCAGTTGTGCTTTTACGATATATGATTGATTGTGGTATGTTGTCATCATTGGTTGTCAGCGAAGCTATTATATGTTATCGAGCTCAAACCGAAGTTTGGTTACCAAAACCTGATCTAGATAATATAATACACGAACAACGAAAACATTTTCCTGATTTCAGTGAGCAACAAATCATGGATTGGTCCAAAGATTTATTTGAAATTAAAAATAGTCAAGCGAAAGATCTTGGATAATCGGTAAATTTACCCAGGGTGGAGGTATGACAATGCAAAATATTCTTCGCGGTGATCATAGACAGCTCTGAGCATGATTTTATTGTAGCAGATTTAACGAAACATGGAAAACTTGTAAATCGTAAAGACGCCTTCCTATCCGATGGAACACGATTAGGTACAATTGTTACCTACTGTGATGGAATTAGTTCCCAATATACACATTTAAGATCATCTATGCTTAGTTATTCTGTTATTAATCTATTTTCGATGATAAATAAATTTCCTAATACCGCTGTTAGAGTAGCTACTGATTCGATGTATATACACGAGAAATACAGATCAGCGGTGGCTGCATTCACAGATCCCGAGGAAAATTCGGGATGTTGGAGATTTAAAAAGGAGACGCTACACGAGTATTGTAATTCAGCAGATGTTACGATTAAAGATGATTACTTCAAAAAAGACCAAATATCAGAATTTTCTAATGCACCGCCGATATCCGATCCAATATGTAGATATAAAACTATTTATTTAAACGGTTGTGGTGGGTCAGGAAAGACAACTCGTGCGATTGAATTATTTCGTGGTAAATCTAAATGATTGTGTTAACACCAACCCACAGACTTGCCAGAGAGATTAAACAACGATAAGTGAATACCTGTACTTATCATAGTTTCTTTCGATGGAAAGGTGATGAAAGGACTCCCGATCGAATGGGTGAGAAATATATTCCTGAAGTCATAATTTGGGATGAGATATGCACAGTGTCATTACATGTATTACAAAAATTTCTTGAATAGTTGTCAAACAAAAACACAAAAATTATCATGTGCGGCGATCATGGCCAACCACCACCATTTATCGGTTTATCCCCACATGATTGGCTGAAGAAACATGTAGACTATTACGAAGAGATTAATACCGACCATAGAGCACTTGATGAACAATTACGCGAGTTCAAACAACTAATCAGATTACAACCGGATAGAATCTAATGTGAAATAACCCGTGAAATAATTTCAGAAACTCCCATGAATGATTTTTGGGAGGCGTGGAGACCAAACGATTTGATAGTAGCAAGTAGAAAAATAGTCAGAGACACACTTCAGATGACATTATTTGAAACGCATAAAGAAACATTTGCAACACTTCCAGTACCGCTCTGTTATAGACCTTCGGATACACGAAAACAGAATATCGAAGTTGATATTCCAGGACAGCGTGAGAAACAAAATTTAGTGTTAAATACTATTGTGTTGGTTGATATCAGCGTCATCGAAGATGCATTGCGTGCTGATAAATCCCCATGGAAGCTAGGTTACGCAGCGACGATACATTCTACACAAGGATTAACTATCGCAGATACGATTGTTTGGATTATAAATAATCGCATCGAGTGGTCGAATTTAGTTTATATTGCGGTGTCCAGAGTACAAAGAATAAATCAACTTCAAAGAGTTGTCCTGACAGAGTTAGGAGATGATAATGACACTACAATAATTTGTATTGTCAGCGCTGACAACGTCAAGGACATAATAAGAAAACAAAATATCTGGTTATAAACAGCAAGATAATAAAAGTAAACGATAAGTTTATATTGATGATGAATTAATAATTACACTGAAACAGCAACATAATAATCAATGCGCGAGTTGCAATTGTATAATAATACGTTGGTGCTGGTCGGATAAAGATCCTCGCCAATTTACCGTGGATAGAAAGAATAGCAGCATTGGTCATACCAGAGATAACGTGATGCTGACTTGTCTTGAGTGCAACAGACCACGCGGTGGTAATTGAGTATCCTCGGGTATCACTTGTAGTTGTTGTCGAGTAAATCCTCGCTGAGGAGCAGTTGAATCCAATCTATAGATTGCTGGTCTACCCGTAGATCGTGTTATACTAGATATTTTTTGTACGGTGACACTCCAAATAGGATCAGTAGCTCTTTTTGTTTACCACCTTCGAGCTCTCCTGGTTCATATAAATACCTAAAAGTGACATTGCCGAGTATTGGTTGTTTTGAAAAATCTTTTTGTGGGGTTTGATGTATATATTTTTTCTGAATAGCGTTGTTAGGTTTCATGTTGATTGTTCTAGTAATCTCATTATTCAGCGCAGTAACTACATCTGGAGATCTCTTAACCCATTCACGGGATCGTTTATCCTGGATGAATTCTTTCGGGTATCGACATCCAAATAACTTCTCAGCAAGCGTCCGATTAAATCGTTAAACAATTGCCTGATCGCGATGTAGTGCAGTATGCCCTCGTCGTATGGTGACATTATGATGTTTCATTGTTGATAGAACCACACCCTGAAATTCCTTGCCAGGATCAACTTGTAATAGATTTGGCCAGCGCAGAGGACCCCTTCGATAAATCCTTTCAAATGCAGAAGCCACTTCAGTTGATGATTTTGTCCTTAGCGGCTTTGCTTGTTTGTATCGACTCGCAATATCAACTACGTTTAACGCGTATTTGTAACCACCATCATGTGGCAGAAATAGTATATCAGCTTGATGAACTTCATTAGGAACTGTCACATCAAAATGCGAATAGTTAATTTGTTTAGGTGGTGGAACATAAATTTGCCATATTGTATGTTTGGATAACCAATCCGCCGCTGTAGTATGTTTTACTTTTGCAGCGCTAGCGAGTTTACCAATTGTTGCTTTACCTCTCCGATATCCTTTTGGAGAATAATAAATAGATTCCATGTTATTATTAATTACCAGCACCTAACATCAATTACCTTTCATCGCCGATAGTATCAACCATGAAGCCAATTTTTCTTTGAAGGATTTATCAGTGACAGAATTCAACGCATGAATTAATTTCACATCTTCGAGATGACGCTGTTGTAAATCATTACTCCGGTATGCTAATATCATGTACCCGACACGCCTCATCGATAGCATTTATTGGATTTTCTCCCGGGTTAGGATTATTCTTACTATAAAGTCTGATATCTAATAGTTTTCCCGGTCCACAATAACTATACCCAGGAAGGTGTTTTTCACCTGGATACTTCGCAGTTGGCAACCCTGGGAGTTTATCTAGCTTGGCGGCGATATCATCACCGCTTTGTTTTACAAATCGATATTTTTTATCCCACATACCTCGCACTTACCAGCAACCGCTTCTTGGTTATTTCTTGTGGCAACATTTGTCAGGTCAATAGTTGATGTACGCTTCTTATATTTCACACAATATAGATCCATAATATATTCATGTTATATCTAATGGAAGTGATCGATTTCTCAGCGCTAAAGAAAAAACAACAAATAAAACATCACGCTATGTTACCAAACGCTATCAGGATCATTATTATCGGACCGTCCGGAAGTGGTAAAACCCAATTGTTGTTAACGATAATAAAGAAATATCTCACCTGGGACAAATTGTATTTAGTTGCCCCGAGCGAAGATGATCAGCATTGTTATCAAGTGTTAAAAGATTATAATGAAACCGTTTCAGAAGCTTACGGCGGAAACGTTATTGAGTTTATCACAGATTTGACGAAGCACCATCCGTGGAAGACTTGGATGTATGTGTTAACAATCTCATTGTGTACGACGATGTGATGTTAGACAAACAAAAAAATCCCGCCATGATATTTTCCCGAGGGCGGCATAAAAACACGGACGTGATATATGTCACTCAACGTTACATACAGATCCCCAAGGTGATCAGAGATAATTGTAATCTATTGTGTATGTTTAACGGAGTTGATACACATACACTCAGAAATATCTGGCAAACTTGGTGCTCCGATATGGATTTTAACAAATTTCAAAATTTCTTTAAAGGCGCCAGAGCAACCCCACATGGATTTGTAACGATAAGTATACACGATCCTCGGACACGATATCGTATTGGATTAGATCGTCTTAATGGTTAATTTGGTTAACCCGTTAGCAGCAGAGGGGGGTTGACAGCATTGGCGTCGTTTTCGAGGAAGCCTCGCGGTTTGCCCGATTAAACATTCACGAGGAAGCCTTGTATTACCAAATTGACTGCCTGTAAAGAGGTCGTCGGATTCACCCTTGATTGAAAAATTGTTAACCCGCAGCAGCAGAGCGGGTGCGTGACGACGACCTGGCGTCGTTTTTTTTGCTGATTAAGCATTTACGAACAAGCCTTGGCTTGCCGAATAGACGCCTATAAAAGGTCTGTGTGAAATCACAACAACGTTGTTGTTGTGATGCATCAACACATGGTGACAATAACCCGGCGTCGTCCCTTTTTTAAATTCTGTTTTCCCGAAAGGAGGCTTATATTAAGCATTTACGAGGAAGTCTTGGTTGCCGAATTGACGCCTTGTAAAAAGTCGTATGATTCACCCCCTCTGCTGCTACGTCGAATAACATACATCTCAGGGAAGAATCCAAATAACAAGAATGGTTCATGAACCAACGGAATAACAAGGCTCTGTATTACATAAGGGAAAGCGCATGAGTATACGAATGTTATCCAGACGGATTAACAGGTGTTGCACGAGGTGATAATCTTAATGCGCTATTACAACAAATAGATCAAAAGATCAAATCATGCAAGGATGAAATCAACATCTTTAAAAAAAAAGTTTTTTTTTCGCGCCAATACAAGAAACTGAGAGCGCGCTCGCGAATTATCAAGAAGCTATCACGGAATGTCAAAAAATTAAAACGCAAAATGAAAAAAACCATCGCGATTTTTATAGCGGGAAATAAAAGCGCCATCGTGAAACATTAAAGAATTAGCGCGCAATATAAACAATACCATCGTATGTATAAGCTCGCAAATTAGAAATCATGTCGCTAATTGTAAAAATAATTAAAACGAAAAATTAACTAGGAGATTCAAAATGTATTGGACGCTAATTAAAAAAAAACATGTGGTATTACTCAACTGCAAAAACTCACAGAAAGATTGTAGAAATTGTTTCTAATATCACCAAAATATTGTTAGATTCACATTTTTCAAAGTCGCTGACTCTATATTTTGGGATCGTATTTCCTCGAAAATTTTAGAAATATCGTGGGTGATTTTCTTGATATTTCATCTCAACGGGATAAACGCTGACATGTTATTACACTTCGCACGAAGAATTATATTTCGTTCTTCAGTAATGATTTGCATTATCCGGTATTCGTTTGTATGGGTTGGCATATCGTATTCACGTGCGGTTTTAACTTGCTCGTATTCGTCAAAAATATATTGATTTGTGAATATTAGGCTGGTTCCAACTAAATGTCTTATCTCATCAAATTCGGTTGTCAACTAGAGTGTTATTTTCCATGTTCATATTACTATAGGTTTTGTTTCTCTAAATACATACCCGTATATGAATGGTAGTTATGTTTTATATCGAAGTGAGTATGTTGTAAAATGCTATCCATCGGCTTCGAGTTTTATGGCAAATCTTTAAATATTAAAATATTTCCCCGCTGAAGATAACGATGAAATGGAATTATCTTTTCTTCGATATATCCGATAATCGGTTATTTTTTTTGTTTTCGAAGAATTTACTGTTTTCCCAATGCTTCCATTTCCACTTTGAGTAATAGCTCGTAAATTACATACGCAGTTATAAAACGTTTTTGAATTAATATGATCAATAACAAGATTTTTTTAAATTATCCCGTTAAAACATTCATAAATAAACCGGTGATCATAACGGGTTGGACCATTAATTCCAACCATTATATAACCTCTACTATTAATACTACCCAATTTTCGTTTGTGATGTCTGATTGTACCATCGTGAGATCCTTCGTAGTTAACGAAACAATATGAGTTACGAATACATTCTGCTCCATTGTACAAAAAAAATATGTCTAATTACTATGTTTGACTTTATGATGAAAACAATGAGTTATATAGTCGTGTTCCGATAACACAAAGTTGTATTTGTTTGCGTAGTATCTCGGTAACTCTGTATTTTGTAACCTCCACAAATGCTACATAATTGTGTTTTTAGTCGTTAACACAACCAATAAAAGAAATATGCCATTGAGATCAGCGTTTGATATGTTGTGTATGAGAGAGACAATATATTCCTACGCAAATGCAAGGACAAGTTCGGTTGGCTACACCATTTTCCACATACTACAATTTTGTGCCATTGTTATGCTAATATATTTTAATTTTTAAATTAAATACAATATGTTTAAATATTATGGAATAAATTTTCAAGATTACAGATATAAAACCACTACGCATGCGTCGCGCTTTTAACCTTGATCGAGTATCTGGATCACACCTGATAAAATCATCTGTCTGGAGATCAAAAATAAACAATAGTACATAACAAGCAAAAAATCAGTTTTATAGCGACCAAGCGATATACTCATGGTCGACATATAAAACCAAAGAATACAACGGTCATGGCCTATACCAGTGCAGCAGAAATACTTTCCGCGATAGATTTATACGATGGTAAAAAATATTATATTCAGATTAAATTTGTAAAAGTTGAGGAAACAAGTGACTAGTTTACGACAAACGTGATCATGTAATGACGGCCCGATACAACCAGGCCGGGAATATTAACCGAAATTGATATACCGTATTATGAAAGAGTATATCCGTTAATTGTGGTTGTCTAAAACTCAACAGTAACAAACTAGCTTGGATGGAATTTTTATCGTTAAATTGTGTAGCTTAGCGAGAAATGGAGCATTTTAAAAACGCGAAATGGGGAAACTGATTAACGGATCAACCATGTGAAAAAATAAATAAATGGGCTGAATCGGACAAGGATACGAAAACGTCAATAAACAGCCCTGATGTGTTATATATGATTGTAAAAACAGTAACATGATAACTATTGTACGAATCAAAACACTATAAAAAAGGGGTAACTCCTATTGAAATTATCGATCCTAACGCATCTGTTTTACTTTCTATCTGTTGTTGGTCATTTCGCCCGAGAAAATAATTCATGGAAACCAATGTTATTTCCCTGGGTACGGATGCGTGTTATCCAGGACGTTTCTGGGGATGGGAGAGTGTAGGAGATCTTTAAACGATTTGAACCATTACCCAATTCTGACTCGACATGACGTTATGTCATTGGAATTCGCTAAAGCTCCTCATCCTTGCTGATATGTATGGTTTGGTAGACATTTATCGGAAAAAAAAACACTGGGTATCAATAGCGCTGCTGCGATACATTGTCGTCAGTTACTTTTTAATATCTTTGACGGTAAGTGAAGCAATTTTATCGAATCGGAAACAAACTTCCATTTTCTTACCCACACCTGAACCGTTTCCTTGTATCGGCTACGATATCGACACATTTACAAAAAAAATTATTAAAACGAGGACAACTCGAAGAATCTCGGCATACTATTAATCGGTTAATTTACAGAAGGTAGATCATATAATCATAAACGTTATCACAAACGATAAGTTTGCATAATGCTGAATGCGATTGTATAATCGCTGTTACAACGAAGAAAGAAACGTTTATAAGTCTAGAAGACGCTTACTTATCTATCTATCTTCTCGTATCTTATCTTACTTATCTAACGGAACAAAATTGGGAACTATTGTTATTTACATTGATGGAAAATCACCGCAATATATGCATTTAAGATCATCGATGCTCGCTTATGTATCGATACATTTTTTATCGATGATTAATAGATTCCCTGACACTGCGGTCAGAGTTACTACGTACTCATTTTGTAACGATATCAAGTATAAAGAAATGGTGATTCCGTTTGTCAGCGATGATCCGTGTTGAAGTTCGTGGAGACAAGAAATGCTGCATCGCAATTATAAATCCGCGGATGATATGATTAAAGATGATTATTATTATTGTAATCAGATATCAGAGTTATCATCAGCGCCCCCCCCCCCCCCCATCTTATCCAGTATCTTTACACAAAACCATTTATTTCAATGGGCAAGGAAGATGTGGTAAAACAACTCGTATTATTTAATTATTTTAACACACTTCAGATATGATCGTTTTAGCCCCACACACAGACTTGCCAGTGGGATGAAAACACGAGGTTTTAAATCTTTTATTTCTCATGGCTTCTTTCGTTGGAGTAGTGACACATGGACTCATGTACGATTGGGAGAGAAATATATCCCCAAGGGTATTATTTGGGATGAACTATACGTACTGTCAAAGAAATATTTTAAAATGTTTCTCGATGGGCTGTTGTCGAAAACTACAGCCGTGATAATGTGATCACGGGCAACCGCCGCTGTTTCATGGTTTGTGTCCACACTTCTGGCTAAACAATTTTGTCGATTATTACGAATAAATAACTGAAGATCAATGAGAGCTTGATGAAAAATTAAAAGGGTTTAAGAACGCGATCGATTACAATCGAATAAGATCCAATGGTTAATAATGCGGGGGATAATTCCAGAAACTCCCATAAACGAATTTTGAGAAACTGATTCTTTGTTGACAACTACTTTGCTTCGTTGTTCCTGTTTTCAACATTAACGAGGATAACGCGTATTTGTGTGTTTAACGACTCAAATTATCATGTGGTAAACTGATATATCGCTTGATGAACTTCATTAGGAAGGCTGACATCAAAATGTGCGTATTCCTTAGTTTTAGGAGGCGGTAGATAAATTTGCCATATTGCCTGTCGTGATAACCAATCTGCTGTTGTTTCGCGCGTAACCTTTGCAGCTTCGGCGAGTTTACTATTTGCTGAGTTACCTTTCTAATATCCTCTTGGGGAATAATAAATAAATTCCATATATAAAATGATAATACTAATTGGCTGATTTAATTACCTAATAAAAGCTTACCTTTCATCGCGGTTTTTATTAACCAGCTAGCTAATCTTTCGTTGAAGAAATTATCAATAATATAATTTAACGCATACATTAATTTTACATCTGCGAGATGTATATGCTGCAGTGTGTTACTTTTATAAGATACGTCATCATGTTCGATTAATAGTGTTATCTGATACTCACCCGGTTTTTGGTTGATCCTGATTATCAAGTCGGATATCAATTGTGGTTCCAAAACCACCATCATTATATCCGGAAAGATGATTTTCTCCTTGGTATTTTCTAATTTTGCTGCAATATCACGTTCGTGTTGCTTTTATTTTTAAACCCGACTGTGTGGGAATAAAGTTAAATTTATTTGTACCGCATTGTTCACAACAAACCGTAACCAGTAATCTGCTATTTTTTGTTGTAATCGTTGTTAGTGCATACGTTGGGGTACGCGCTCTACGCTTAAGACAATATAGATCCATACTAGTATTTATAATAACATGAATGTAATTAATTTCTCAGCGACAAGGAAACAAAAACTAATTAAGAATGTTGCTGCGCTACCCAATTATATTTGTATGATTATAATAGGTCCATCTGGGAGTGGCAAGACGCACCTGTTACTTAATTTGATAATGAGATGGCTCAAATGGGATCAGTTGTAATTAATCTCTCCGTTTGATTGTACCGATGTAATCAAGAATTTTAACGAAAAAGCAAAATCGATGGATGAGCGCGGTGAAGATGTTGACTTTATCAGTAATATCAAGGATGCATCATCCGTAGACGATCTTGATTGTTGTATTAACAATTCAGTCATTTATGATGATGTAATGTTGGATAAATAATTTAATCCAGCTAGATTAATTTATATAGGTAGGTATAAAAAACATTGATGTGATTTATACAACCCTGCGATAGATACCAATTTCTAAAGTGATCAGGGATTATTGTAATATTCTCTCTGTGTTTAGCTGACGTGATACTCACACGCTTAAAATATCCATCAGTGTAACAATGATATGGACTACAGTCTAACAAATTTGTTTTCCAACGCACAAGCTACACCACATGGTTTCATAGCAATACATTTATAAGATCCTATAGCACGATACCGAATTATTCTTGATATAATTTTTGATGAACTTGGTGTCACTTCGATGAGACGTCACGGATACAACAATGGTATAAGAAAAACAGTAAACATACCCCCAGATATATGTTTGGAGATGAAAACTCTCACTAGCTAAAAGCCTTATTTTGCAAAATGGAGGTTTCCGTGGTGGTGTTACACCCCATGTTCACTATTTTGTGTGGATCGGGATCTATAGGTGATAGTGGGTTTGATTCTCTTGCTGATTTCATAAAGAATGACAAGGAACCTGGAATAGACAACATCTCAACTTATCAATAATGGGGGCGTGGGATCATTGATAAAGCTACTAACAAAAATATGCAACAAGATCTGGCAGACAGGTGAATAGCCAACACGGTGGCCCAATTCACTGATTATAACACTCCCCAAAAGAGGCAATCTCCAGCTGTGCCAGAAGTAGGAAACAATCAGTTTAATCAGCTATGCTAGTAAGGTGATAATGAAGAGCATCTTGAACAGACTGCAACCACAAGCAGAATAAGTAAACACCGAATAACAGACAGGGTTCCGTTGTAATTGTCTAAAAATCTAATAAAATCACATACGTAAACACAAAAATATGTTTTAGCAAAAAAAATCATCGTATACGTTGAATAGTTCATGTTCATTGTTAAAAGTATCGAGATAGAGAGATGCACATAAGACAAGTTAAGTTCGTTTGAATTGGTTATATACATATGTGCCTGCTTCGATCAGACTTCAATGGTATTTATTGATTTCGATAACTGTCATCAGTGTAGAGCATTCCTTTTGCATGCAAATATAGTTTCTAAAGTTTATCATGTAATAAAGTTTTCAAAATTAGTGGATACAATAGATATGAAGAATAAACCACTTATTATTTAAATGGATTTCAAACTAATAATTAGAGAAAATAAACATACCATTTTATAGAATCGGACTTCCTTGCATTAACGGATTATTAATAAATAAAAAGAATAAAAACCTATTAGTTAAAAATATAGTAATATGTAGTCATTAACTAATTAAAGAACTATGAAGTGAGTGCGTGTTTGTGTAAGAGAGAGAGAAACAGACAGAGAAACAGAGAGACAGAGTGAGTGAAAGAGAGAGATCATTTTGAGACGATCCCCCATTCTAACGAAATGAATCTACATCACACTCCACTGTATACAAAGTAATAACAGTCCAAAGTCTGACGAGCCTATAAATATAAAAGGGGTCACTGGGGTGTAAGATAAGGATTGAGTGGTAATTTCTTTCTGCAGATTTTGGATTTATAGTTTTAATAATTTAAGCAAAATTGACTTTATTCCTAACTAAAACTGTTTTCTTAGTATTGAAATTAATATCAAGTAAGCTTTACATGTGGTTAGGAAGGTATGAATACAACGTCATATTTACCTTGTTATCCATAGTTGTGGACTGCTCGTTTGTTGTGGAAAACGACAGAGTGAGGCCCTTCAAATACATGTATGAATTTAAAGGAAATACTAGTATATAAATACAGTGAAGTGATTACATAAGCATTTTGATATAGACGGCTAAAGAACTATGGCTTAACCGTTAATTTACAGGTAAGTTATATTGTTTATTCATCGACAATCTCTCTCTCTCTCTCTCTCTCGTTGGTGAATTATTTTGCCTTAACCGTTACCTTATAGGTAAGTTAAATTGTTTATTCATCGACGTTTGTTATAGTTCGACAATCTCTGTCTGTCTGTCTGTATGTCTCTGTCTCTGTCTCTGTCTCTGTCTCTCTCATTCTGTTACAGTTTGTGAATTATTTAGGAAAGTAATCGTATTTTTTTATTTTCTACGGAGGGTGGGGTGGTAGTGCTAAATAAAATGCTGATAGTGCATGAAAGCTGCAAAATCATATATCCATACACACACACACACACGCGCGCGCGCGTATGCATACAAACCCACGCATTTTTAATCATATCTGATACCTATATCTCACTGAATATGACCAATACATCAAGTCATATTTCGGGGTGTATGTATTCATATTGTTGTCTTGTCGTTGTCATTGTTGTCTATATCCTTTGTATGTATTTTGATATGCCCTGTTATAAATTACCGACTTCCTCTCAAACGATAAAACAACAGGTAGTGAGAGCATCCTACCCAAACCTATCAAACGTGGAAAACCAACATTTCCTCAGCTTCTGCCTTAGCTACTTTGCCTCTGCTGACAGGAAGGAGCAGCCACCCAAGACATGCGCGACGCCACCATTGTGACTCATTACAAAATCAAGGGCGACCGATAGGCTGCAGTTGCTGGCGGACCGTGTGTAACGGGAATCCCAGTGCAGCTTCAGAGCAGACAAGTCCACGGCAGACACGATCTTCTCCCTCCGACAACTCTTAGCCAATCTGCATGATGTTCATTGACCTCAGCAAATTTTAGACCTGGTCAGCAGGACGGCCTATTTTGAACTTCTCAGTAAGATGGGTTGCCAATTTTAGCATGAACCAATTTTATACAAGCGTTTCTTTATTGTTATTATTGTTATTATTTTGATACGCGAATGTAAAAAAGAGAATGGAAGAACTCTACAAATTTTATACAAGTTTTTTTTGTATTGTTGTTGTTGTTGTTATTTTGATACCCGAGTGTGGGCAATGAGCAATTGTTGAGTGGTTCAACAGAACACTTGCAGATAAATTGTTTCATTATCAGTACGCGAAGGAATGCATAATGTCACCGTGAGAGATTTATAAAAGACTGGTGAACTCGAATGTGGTAGAAAGGAATCAACTGATCCTATATGGAATATCACAACACATACAATATGCAGCGTGGTAAAATCCAAAAACAGACAAGCAATATATAAATCAGATTCAACTGCTCCCCGACGTGGATTTACTCTTGAACAATTACAAGTTGTCCCAGATGATTTTCAATTATCACCACATGGTCTTAATTAGTACATCGATTTTGATTACATTCCAGACAGGTCAATGTTACATTATCTCGGGTGTGATCACGACTATTATCTTTTTTATCCGCAGTAAGTTGTTTGGGAGATTTTCCCGACCATTCCATGGTACAATTACAGCTCGCGCAGTGATTATCTTGTTGCTGTTTTATAGTAATTATAAATTTAACATCGACATCAAATTCTCTGTTATTTCTGTTTTGTCTTGTTGTTTATACCGTGCTGATTCTTTCAGCTATCATTGACTATATCAATGATATTTTTTTTTCAACGTTGAAATCGACGTAAACTCGCCGATGTTGATTTATTATTCGTACTCGTTTTCTGCTCGCAATTATTAAATCTGTTGGTTTCCACATCCTCCCGAAATCACTAATCGGGGTTTCAGGGATTGTTCTACGTGTTATCTCGCATTGAATTTTTATTTTGATTATAGTCTTATCACGGACTTTACCTATGTTAACTCTGCGTCGAGTGACGGGTGTTACTTTCTTTGTAGTAGTCTACAGTTGTTTTCAAGCAACAATGAGGCCATAATCCACCACACATTATCACATTAGTGTTTTTCTTTAGCAACCACTCCAGAAATGTTTTTAACGACTTCAATGATATTGTACATACGTCATACCACATAATTATCCAAGGAATATATTTCGTACCCATTCAATCAGGAGTCCAATCAGTACCGTTGCGTCGAAAGAAACTATTATACGTACAAGCGTTTACCCCCCGGATTTTACCTCCTGGGCAAGACGATGTGTAGGAGTTAGCACAATCATATCGAAGTGTTTCCCCAATAAATTGATAAATCGGGTTGTTTCACCACACCCTCCAGGACCGTTAAAATATATAGTTTTATGTCTGGTTGTTGTATCGTACACAGATGGATACGACAATATTTCCATGTGTGTATCCTCCCAGTAATTACCATCGATGAGAACAGTAGCAGATTAGCAATATCCATATAATGTTTTGTCTTGTTTTTCGTGTTTCCTGTTACCAACATCTTACCATTTTATATTTAACTAGTATGGCTTTTTATATCGCAGGTCGATATTAAACCTTTCTTATTTTTAAACATATAACCTATTGTATGGCGCTAAATAGCCTAAAAGTGCTAGTGCGCCGTTAAAATTCAATTAATCAATCAATTCTTGTTTTAATCTCCATGTTCCCCAATCCTTCTCCTCCGTAGTAATGGTTTAATACTTTTCCATTGTTTTCCGTCGAAATAAAATGAACCAGTGGCAACTCTAACCGCGATGTCGGAAAATCTGTTTATCATCGAGAGTAAATTAATAGAGACCGACCTTCGATGATCTTAAATGGGTGTATTGTGGTGAATCCCCTTCGAAGTATTCAACAATGTTTCTTAATATTCCTTTATTGGTTAAATAAATGGTATTTTGTGTAATAGATATTTTTTTTCTTTTGTTTGTATCCGCGATTACAAATTCCAGCTCAGCGTCGTTGAAAACCAATCGAGTACAACGTCATTTATGATCGCATGAACCACTCCGGGTAAATTTTCAAATCATTTCTCGTCCGAGATCGTTTTGGATATTTATTTCTAGTTTTAATGATCTATTTGGTCTCCTCAACGACATAGCGAGGGAAGGATATTTTTCCTTGAAAAGGTTAATTATACTATCAAGACTATCAGGTTGTGGTAACGAAACAGAAGTCTGTGCTCGATATGTTATTATCGCAGAGGAAACCGTCAACGATATCAGTATTTTTTTTATCTAACATGAATCGTAATAATACTATCGTGGCCCATCTGTTCGTTGAAAAATGTTTCCCAAACCAAACATAAGATATCGGATGAAGATTTTCAGAAAATTTAAATGATGTTACGCGGACAAATACCGTCAGATTAAACACAGATAATGGTCGGTTTACGACTACTCTGGTCATTTCATGCGTGGGATGCCCAAACCGTTTAAATTATTTGATGATTTGCCATACACGTGTAAATTGTTAGGGTAAAATGCTACCATGTCAACGGAGATCTTATCTTGGAAATTATATTTTGTGTTCTACTATCCACCATGACCGTATTTGGTAGAGTTCGCTCGTACATTATTGAGAAATTCAAGTTTAGTTGGTTTCCATGAATTCTTTTCTCTGGTAAAATGAGCTGCGACGGATGGAACTGTAAAAAAAAAATATTATTTGTTCTACGTCGTTTGTATGTTTCCTCGCAAGGTCATTCATATTACCTTGAAGGGTTTCCGTTCGATATTACTCTCCGTTTGTTCTTAAAAATTGATCCGAGTTTCCATCTTCGCTGCTAATTAACCATACCGAGACAAGATCTCTTTTCCTGATATCGTACATACAATCAAACATATTCCGGGAGTAATATTGTATTGTTCTCGTAGGAGGAAAAACAGATACGGGACTACTCCATGCATGGGATTAATGATCGATTATTTAAATCGGAGGACCATTATTTTATATTTATCTGTATATAAAGCTTCTCCGGCCGTTGTCGGACATCTTAATTTTTTTTGCAACTAGGCAACTTCGGTTATTGATCCTCCTGTGTTTTTAACTGATTCCGCTCATTTGACTATCTTGGATTTTCTTAACTCGGTTAAACCATTTCCTCGTCGAGCATTATTACAATGATCTGTAACTCGCTCGGCTATACAATTCAACACCGATTAAACTCTCACCGGTGGGAGTATATTAATGTCTGGGGTTTTTCTTTAAAAGTTTCCATATATGGTTACTGGATATGATATATTGTAATGTGCGCTATCGATCCCTGTTAACATACCTGGTATGGTTTCGCTGTTAACAATTGCTTGTTTTTTATTTGCTGTCATTACACGCTCGCGTTTATTATATACGCTCCATCCTTGTTTGGAAAATATACAGAATTTTACTTGTATGTGATATTGTTTGTTATCGTGATCATCCTTGATAATATTTCCAGGGCACTTGAATCCGTCATGGTGTTATCATCGCGGGAGGATCGATACGTCGACCATGTATAATCATCATCTTCTGTAAGAAATTCATGCTTTGCTGTTTTGATACTTCGTTTCATTTGTGATATCCACATTTGTGGTTTTATTTTATCGACGTGGTCTAAAACCCTCAGTCGTCGTCGCGGTGTTATATTTATTTAATCGATGTTGGATAAATCTTCTGTGTATCTATTAGACAATTATATGTTCAACTAAATTTATCAACGATAATTAATATAGCGATGGAACACAATTATTTCAAATGGATATTTAAAGGAGATTCAGGTACATGTTCACTAAAATGCGTAGGCGAATAATGCGCGATGCTTAAGCAATGTTTTAATGTGGTTCTAAAGGTCTTGTTTTTTGTATTAAATGTAGTCATGGTGTACGTGGTAAAACTCGATTATGTTATGATTGCTGTGGTAAAAGATATCGTGAGCTTCTTGGACACTACAAAAAAATATAATGTTGTATTCGATGAACATGACTATATTACTGGAAATTATCGTGAGAAACAATTGAATAGTTGTTTTGATTAGGAAACATATGATGAGACTGAATATGTTTATCATCTTATTAACATCGATTACGAAGCATCCCGATGTGGGATTGTTAGGTACCGCCAACGACGAGTAAAAATCGGATGGATTAACAATATGGGATTTATGATTGTTAGTATTGGTAAAAATAATATCGTATGCTCATCAATTTAATTACGAGTGCCACAATGGACCATTCAGTAAAGGGTTTGTTGTTGATCACATAAACAGGAATAAACTTGATAATATAAAATTTAAGAGTTGTAATTGAAAGTGAAAATTGCCTTAATTCAGCTGCAAACATTAAATCTCAATACTGACTACCAATTATATCAGTCATGGACAACGAAATAAGACATATCCATCAACGTGTTCCGCTGGTAAATATTATGATATTTGTAATACATCTAGACAACGCGTAGCCGACGATATATATTTAGCCGCGTACTCAGAAAGATATCGCACATAGGTTTCATTTCTTTACAAGTAAATTTTTTTGTATGCGAAATTGAGAATTTACAAATTTCAATCCCACAGCATCCTTTCGAATTCTTCGATGACAACCTTTTGTCGTCGTTGTTAAGCAACATTATCTTTGATGGCATTGGATATCTTTTTATAAGCTTTGAAACCGGCACCAGCAACTCCAATTTATCAAAATTACGTTAAACATTTTTATCTCGAGTTTCTGTCATTATTTATATAATCCTGTACTTATTTGTTGTGAAGGTATACCGGTATACCAGCATCTGTCATTATTTTTTAACACCTTTGTTTTCCTCAGTGATGAATTCACTGGTAAATGTTTTATAGTCCCCGACTAGATCATTCACTCGGTTAAGTTTGATTATCAACTCTGCGGTATTTTCTACGTTCGTATACTTATACGTGATCATTTGCTTAATTGATAGTAGGTCTCAGACAACGTATTAGAAATTTTCATCAACGTCAACTACTACAACGATAATAATAATATTAATAATAATAATAATAATAATAATAATAATAATAATAATAATAATAATAACGCGATTTTCGACGATGATTGTTTTTTTAAAATAATAATAATAATAATAATAAAACTAATAAAAAATTATCATCGTTGTCGTTTTTTCATTTTCTTTACTACCTTGTAAGCTTTGTTTAGATGTTATTGTTGTTCTCTTGTCATTGTAAATAACATATCCCGTGGAGATATCTTTCCTAATTGTTGACTTTGTTGTTCCGCCGCTATTAACTCGTTGGCAAATTTTAAATTCGGCTTTTGTTCTCATCGTTGTGCCTTCTACCGTTTACGTTGATGTTGTAGTTCTTGACGTTGTTGTTCTTATTCTTTTATTCTTCATAGTTGATTTTTACGTCGTTTTAGTTAATCTATTAGTTTACCTATTTCGGACTTTCGTTGATCAAGATATTGTAAATGTTTCTCCAGGGATGCATTTTTTAATATTTCTCCGTTGTTACTCTTGCTATTTACTTGTTCGCGGTTTGTAATTGTTGCTGTATATTCCTCACGTTGGAATCGTTTTCATTGCGGAATTTTTTCAACATGGAAATTTCCTCGCGGGAATGTTGCAACTTAGAATTAATTTCGTTGTTGGTGACTTTCAACTGTGTAAATTTTTCCAAATTGGAGTTCATTTTGTTGATGGCGGTTTTCAACGCTGAAGTTTCCGATTCTAAATTATTAATTGTGTGTTATTGAATCATATTTTTGTTTCGAACATCCGAATTAATTTTTTCCAGTTCGGATTTTGCAAGGGTTAAACAATTAGGTTGTGATTGTAGTTTATTGTTTAATCTGGGGTCGGGTTACATATAATCCATTGGGGGTTGTTGAACCGGTATAGTGTTTTCTGTTACCGTGTGTGGTGGATTTTTTTTAATATGATAAATACGATTATAACCAATATCGAACAACGAAGCAATCTCCGCGATAGGTTTTATTTTCATCAGATGAATTTTTTTCGATGTCATTGTTGGATAATAATATTTTCAATGACATTATTGTTATTATTGTTTAAAAAAAAATAATTATTTTAAAAAAATAACTTTAATAATAAGTATTGTTATTGTTATTTTTGTTATTATTGTTATTGTTGAAAAATTGTATCATCCTCGGATAATAGTTCCTTGAGGCGGTCCAGAGATATACACGAGTTATCATAATTTACTATCTACGTTGAAGTTTTTTCAGTTGGTGATCCGTCAGTATAAATTGTTCACTACAGAATCCATCAATGATAAGTTCAAAATTTCCCACGATGACGTCCTTTAATGATTTTTTAATCGCGGTTTCAAGCTGCTCCTTATAATAGACGAATACTCGTGCGTGTTGATACATTATTGAAATCCTTCTGATATAAATCGTAGATTTAAATTGTTATTTTTAGTTACGATGAAAGTCTACGATGCAAGCCTATGACGGAAATCTTAAGGTTTTACATCAAGAATAATTTTTAAGCATTCGTTTGATAGATCAATCAAGTTAAAATTTTGATCGACGATTTTAAAGTTTATTTTTGTTATCTAAAAATTTTTACATGCCAAAAGTACGCTGTTTGTGTGATTAAACTCCACGGGGATACTTGAAGGAAAAAAGTGTATAGGATATATCCCTTCGCGGTTTGATTTGAAAATGATGTATCAGCGTTGAAACTCCCATCGATGATATCACATATAAGGTTTATCGCGATCACTGAGGTTATATCAATGTTACCAACGAAGATATATTGTTTGCCAATCTGGTGTGCCGTCTTGTTTATCCTTGTTCGAGAAGGTGTTATTGGGTGGTTTACCAGCGATTGGTGCTGATCTGATTGTAACAGAATTATTACCGAGTGGTTGGTGGATTAAATGAACAACACAAACACAATATGTGAAAGATGATGTAAATTTATGAAATAAATTAATAATGAAAAATAATGATGTATCAACACAATAACTCTTGCGTTCAACCCACAATCACACTTCACAACCATTCACAATTTAAAAATAAATTAAATACTAATACAAAATAAACACAGATCCAAGGAACCTCCTGGACTAAACAAATGTTTCAAATAAAATGGAACCTTTACAAAAGTTATATTATCGCACGTATAAATTGCGATAACAAATACAAACATCAAACAATATTATTGCACGTATCAATTGCGATAACAAGTACAAACATCTACATGTATTAAATCAAGTTACTGTTATTGAGATTCATGTAATTCCTTGGAATACTACCAAGGTTCAAAGTAACTATGTGTAAATAGATCAATGTATTTAATTCTAACCACAATTGAAACACACATATGCGTCTCGACCCTGTACAACCATACGATTCACCAACTGTTGAATCGCCGCCCAGCTTCTCCGAATACCTAGGTTTGACCAAATACTTTTATCGGCCACTTGCCCTTCACGGATCCACTACAGTTATACGTACAGACAACATACAGCACCTACTAGAACCACCGGTCCCATACACTTAGATGCTACCCCGGACGTTTACACCTCTAGACAGCTCCGGACACTCGGACATTTAGACTTCTAGATAGTTCCGGATATTTACACATCACGACAGATATCCTCGGACATCATGACCTCCTGTTCACGCCAGATACAAACGTTGACGGACAGACAGTCTGACAAACAGACAGCCAGACACTTAAATTTGATCTCTCAAAGAAATGGCACAATTAAACAGCACAATCACGACCCAATCACGGCACAATCAATCATATTCAGTCATATTCAGTCATATTCAGCTACAATAAAGAAATCAAGCTAATAATAGTTGTTTATAAAACAATCTAAAATTTAGATTACGCTATTGCATTTAAAGTCTAATAGTCACTTGTAATTCCAAATATTCAACGGTTTAAATCTGCATTGTAATAAAGGCATCATTACATGAAATGATAAACTGAATAAAATTCACTGTAAATTAAACGAAACATAACTTTAACACTCGCCGCTTTGGCTGGAGAATGAATGACGAGCTATCTCTCTTTTGACAAGATACATTTTGACTCGTAATCTTTTTAGAAATATTCTGCCTTATATGTTCCCAAACAGGTGAGCAGAATTCAGGGCAAAATTCCCGTGCACCCCGTGATTATAATGTTCCTGACTTCAAGTGATTTCTAGCCAGGTACATGTAAATCGCTACACGTCGCTTACCTTGAAAAACACTTATTAACCCCAGGTAACGCATGTACGAAGAAACAAAAATGGTGAGAATAGTTTGTATAAAAGAAACAAATTCAATTTTCGACTAATTCTCTGACACTGATATTAGGCCGACTGTAATATACTCTTAGATGAGTTAACGCGATTTCCTTCGCTGGAATCGGAGTTGGAAATTCAATACTGAATTCAGGTTTGTTTTTCGTTGTTGATATAATAGTTGTTTTCACCGGAGTGGTATTTTCGACCATTCGTTGAAGTATTTCTTGTAGCGTTGCCATCGGTGATGTCTGCGACATCATTATTATCATCGCTGTATTTTGTCAATTTTGACAAAGCGGAGTCATAGATGCGTACCATCGCGGAGAACTCATCATCGGATATTAACGTGTAATCGAGCGACGACGATATCATCGCGGATATTTGCTAGTACGTACTTGATACCGTATGAATTTTAGGAACGTAATCATGTAGTTTACATTGACTACACGATTTGATGTGGTTGAAATTATTGTTATTACTCCCGCGATAGTTGTCGCCGCGGATATACAAATTGGAACAACTACCGGGGCGATTATTGTCACCGACAATAATATAGCACCGGCTCCAGCGATTACATCTGAAACCAAATAAACTATTACATCGATACCAGTAATTCTTTGTCGATATTTTCTTTTACTTTGTTTTACTGAGTGATTTAAGTTTAGTTTGTAGCGGTCTGACTTGATCATATGATACAGTTGTGAGGTTTGCAACGATGACATTGTCACGTTTGCTATTATATTAATTAGGTTGTTTACTTAAATCGGTTACGAATTCAACGAACCATGTGATGGATAACTGAGATAGATTTACATCCATGGTGGTTATTGTGAATCGTTCAGTTGCGTCCTTGTGTATTAAAACGGAGCAGCAGAGATGGAGAATCGAAGAATCTCTAATTGGGTTATATTTCAAGCAAACAATATTAGAGCTCTGTTTGTCAAATATAGGCTTAAAAATTTTAGAACTATGTTTGTCAAATTAAGGCTTTCTCAAAACCGAACAAAAATGTCCAAACAGCAAGACTAAATCTTTTAACGACACCGAAACTCGGACGCATATTTATTGTCGTGGTTTTGTTAGTTGTTATAAATTAACCGAATATTTTATCGAGTACGATACAATATCTTGACCTAGGGTCATGCAAATTTATCGTTACAAATCCATGTGGGATTGAATGAGCGTGACTGAAGAAATTTCTAAAGAGATTATAGTCCATATCTCCACTGCACCATGTCGGGTGAATATTTCGTAGCTAATGAATGTCAACTCCATTAAAAATAGCAGGAATATTACAGTTATCCCCGATCACTTTTGGTGTTTGTGTATGCCTCTGAGTAACGTATGTCACATCAGTATTTTTATGTCTACCTCTGGAAAATATCATGCAGGGTTGGCTTGTTTATCTAACATCACAGCATCATATACGACTAAATTCTTAATATTTCCATCAATAGAAATAACACTTAGTGCTTCTTCAATATCAGTGATAAATTCAATAACATCTTCGTCGGATATCGATTTTGCTCTCTCGTTAAAATCCTTGAGTACATCGTAACATCGCTGATCATCTACAGATGGTGATACCAAGTACAATTTGTTCCATTTTAACCACGTCATTATTAGATTCAATAACAACTGCCTCTTGCCACTTTCAGAGGGTCAATTATAATCATGCAAAAAGAATTTGTTGGCGCTGCATGATGCTTAACGGGATTTCGTCTCCGAGAAATCAATTACATTCATGTTATTATAAATAATTATGGATCTATATTGTGTTAAATGACGCGTACTAGCACAAACAACTTGAGACCTATTACAATAAGCAATAACAGACCAGCACATGCTGGTAAATGTGTACAATGTGGTACAAAAAATTTAGATTTGTTTCTATGTAATCGGGTAATGATTTAAAAAAAAAAACGAGGAGGAGATATTGCAGCAAATTTGATAAAACTCCCAGGGGTTCCATGGGGGAAATACACAAGAGAAAAACACCTTCCAGGATATAATTACCGTGGTCATGGAAACAGACTCGATATCCGACCCTGCGAATATCCGATAAATGCCATCGATGAGGCGTGTCATCCTCAAGATGTTGCTTATCAAGTGGTCATCTGCAACATAGATATATCGCAGATGTGAAATTGATTCATGCATTGAATTCTATCACTGAGAAATCCTTAAAAGAAAAATTAGCATCCTGGTTGATAAAATCAGTGATTAAAAATAAATTAATGTTGTGTGCTGGTAAATAAAATCATGAAATCTATTTATTATTTTCCAAGAGGATATGGCGGGATAAATCAGCAATCGATAAACTCGCCAAATCGGCAAAGGTCAAATTACTACAGCGGCAGATTGGTTATCTAAACAGGCGATATGACAGATTTATCTATCCTCGCCAAAACAAATTAACTTCGCCCATTTCGATCTCAGCGCCCCTAACGAAGTTCATCAGATTGATTCATTGTTTCTGCCGCATAATACCGTTAAAATTTGGACATACAAGTATGCGCTAACCGTAGTTGATATTGCGAGTAGATACAAGGAAGCTGAACTATTGTTGACGAAGTCATGAACTGATGTAGCTTCCGCATTCTATCGACCAGATCCTCTGCAGTGGCCAAATATATTACAGGTAAGGTATTTCAGGGTGAAATGTTATCAACAATGAAGCATCATAATGTCACCATACGACGACGACATACTGCAATACACCGCGACCAGGCAAATTGTTGAACGATTTAATCGAACACTTGCTGAGCGGTTATGTTAATATCAATACACGAAGGAATTCATCGAAGATAAAAGATCTCGTGAATGGGTCAAGATATTATCAGGTGTGATAGCTGCGCTAAATATTGAAATTATTCGAACAATTAATATGAAAGCTGTTATCGCGATCAAAAACAAGTATATACCCGTACAAAAGCCGCGAAAAAAGTTTTCAAAACAACGAATACACGGCAATGTCACTGTATGATATTTATATGAACCAGGTGCAGTTGAAGGTGGTTAAAACAGAGCTACTGATCCTATTTGGAGTGTCACATCGCATAAAACATCTAACAGAGTAAAATCCACGGATAAATCCGCAATCTACAGATTCGATTCAACTGCTCCTATGCGTTGATTTATAAGTGAACAAATACTAGTGATACCCAAGGATACACAATTACCGCCGCGTGGTCTTAATTAGCGATGATTTCGATTACACTCTAGACAGGTCAATGTTACATTATCTCTGGTATGACCACGGCTATTATCCTTTCTGTCCACGATAAATTGACGAGGATCATTATCCGAATACTGCCAACACATAATACAATAACTGCTCGCGCAGTGATTATTCTGTTGCTGTTTCAGCATAATTATAAATTTAACATCAATATAAAATTCTGTTATTTTTCTCATCTTCTTGTTTATAACCAGCGAGTTTTTATTATTATTATATCATCGCTAATAATATCTAGTAGTGCTCCATGAATCGCAACTCGTATCATCTCTTGTGTGGGATGCCCAAATCGTTTAAAATACTCCTTGCATTCTTCATATCCGAGAAACCTCCCTCGATATCACACAGCCATATCAACCGCAAAAACCATTTTTAGGATCATATTTTGTATTCCATACTCCAGAATGTCCGTATCTTACACAACTGACTTGAACATCTGAGAGAAATTTAGCGCGTGTTGGTTTCCACAGATTTTACTTTCTCCCAATATGAGCAGCAAATGACGGGACTGTAACACAGTTTGTTAGTAATTTCTCGTTATTGTCCGTTGAAAAATTCCAAGCTAGTTTTCTCGTCGCGTTGTGAAGAGATTCATTACGGTATATTTCACCGTTAGGTCTTACAAATTGGTCGAATGTACCCTCTTCGTCTTCAAAACTTTGAAATAACCACACTGACACAGGATAGTTTATACTTTCCGTGAATAAAATCATTTAATTCCCCGTGCAGTATTTTATGGTTCTAACCCGTGGAAATATTGTTACTGCGTTAGTCCAAGCGTTTGCATTATGATCGATGATCTTGATTGACGCTCCCTTTGATTTATATTTGGATTTGTATAATATTTCTCATGTTAATGTCACTACCGTTATTAGGAATCTTAATGATGTTTCTAGCTCAGTTTCATTTTGAATTGTGGCCCAAATATCATTGACTGTTAGTGCCCATTCGTTTATTATGTTACGTCTTAGATCTGTCAACCTGTTTCCAAGCAACGCATTTGTAAAATGCTCTATTATTCGTTCGGCTACACAATTTATCCCTGACGAAGTCAGCGATGACTGTTTCATAGGTTTTAATTTCTCAACACTCGGCTTTTCAATTATCGGATAAATCCCATACACAACCGTAGTTACAGGATAAGCTCTCTCTCTCTCTCTCTCGTAATACTGTTTGTCAATTCCAGTCAACTCTCCTGATTTGGAATCCTATCTCACGGTGACAGTTTTTTTTTTTTCAAGATAGGATCAAATTTATCATGAATAATCCAACTACCTGTTTCTGATAGTATAATGAATTTCATTCTAATAAAATAATTTTGATGGTCAAGATGCGTTGTTATTATTGTTGCGTGGCTGTCGTTCATGGTAGCATCAACACTACCAGCGATTCGAAGTGTTGACCAACAATGAGATGCTCCTTCGCGCTTAAATTCGTTATACGCTTCATGGATTTTACCTATCATTGGTTCTATCACTTTGTAGACCCTTATTTGATCCATCTACGGAGACTGTATCGAGATTGAATTTAACTTTTTTCCAGGGTTTGATTTTGGAAAATCTCTCAAACTCCTTCATGCTATAATTAAAACAAGTACATTTATAAATAATGAATCACTGTAAATGGCTTATGATAGGATCAGTGACCGTTTGTAAGAAATAGTGCAGAAACGAATTATGTGGATATCATTCACATAATGTTCGACGAGGAAACTTAGGTCCGAAACCTGTATACGAAGTGGTGTTGGAGCCCTGTATACGAAGCGGTGTTGGTGTACGAGGAGACACAAATGTGTCTCAGTTGTGGTGGTAAGCGATACAGAGAGCTTAAGCGCTATTATGATAAACGAGTCTATGATTCTAACAGGACTATATTACTAGATTCCCAATGATAAATAATTAAACCAAAATAATCAATTAGACAAATACATACTTATGTTTATAAATAAGTCAAGAATTTGAACAACATCCCACGATCATCAACTATGAAGGATCACGTTAGGTGTAGTCAGACACCGCAAGCTGACTACTGTTGATTATCATGGATATCTTAGATTTTCTGCTGGAGGGAAAAGATGTCATTTGTCTAGATTCGTGTTTTAATAGTATATGGGAGAAATACCAGATGGTCTTGTGATTGATGTTCAAAAAGTGACCAATGGCATAATCTTCATACTATCACCCAAACTGAGAATACCACACGCGGCCGTACGAGAATATTCCCAAAAATTGCAAAATCTGTCAGGTTTGTAAATGTTGACACGGGCAAAGAATTAATACTTTAATCGATGAAGGAAGATGGTAAGCATTTTGATATTAGTGTGCCTTCAATTCAACGTGTTGCAGAAGGTGTATATAAGTCTGCTCTTAGCCCAAAAAAATGGACACAAAATTCGGTTTACATACATACAACACATTACCAAAGGGAGATAATTCCTCCATGCACGTGTGTGTGGGTGGGTTGATAGAGTTACTCTCCTTGACATGGTATTTTCCCATATATATAAATAGACATAACTCACGGTCTGACTGAATTTATCTATATTCTAGTCTGATTCGCTCTCTCTGCTTCTCGCGGAGATCGTATTTTTGGTTCCCGATGATGAACTCGATGTTATATTAAAATGTACTGGTGATACTAAGTTTAATCTATATATCCCTTTGATTTCCGCGGTAATATCTAATGTGTTAGTTTGTAGAGTCCAAGCGAAGGATCCGTGTTGTATCGTGTATACGTTATTGTTATTCCTCGTATGAGGGATCTTAACCCGTTCAAGTGTGGTAATCATCCTCTGAAAATCATCCTTGATGGCTTCATGTGTTTGTTGAATAGCATCGATGGATTTTTTAATCTTTTGGAGTTTAATAGCGATAATATCTATTGGGGTCACAAAGAATTTTTTGACGATATTTCTACGAAAAGTTCCAAATTGTTTACATGATCTTCATAATCAAATCGCAACACTGTTAATTCGTCAATGGAGGGTCTTATATCGCTGAGTTTTAATGTGGTCTCCATTGGAATGTTTCCTAGAAATTGTGTCAATTCGTTTTTAACTTATGTATATTCTTTAACAAAATCACCATAGAAGATCAATAATAAAAATGAAAATGCCGTCGTGATCTATCCGAAATTTTGACAAACCCTGTGCTGCACCGTCCCGCTTGAACTCCATCTTGGCCATTCTGATATGTTTCTGTAATTCTAAATCAGACTTTGTTTTTTTTTTTTATTCTTATCGTATACTCAGTTAAAATCATACCGTGACGTGGTTGCTCTAATCATGGATACTCTTGCAATTTCTTCTCTCGTACCTTCTATCGAATTTGATTTCGCAAATTGCCGAGGTCAGTTTTTGACTTCACAAGGGCTCATCTAACAACGTTAAGATTATAATTCTGTACTTGAAATTATTTTTTAACAATCCACACACTTATATAAATACAGCACGTTTCTCTCAACATTATGCCCATATGTTATATAATAATGTCACGAGCAAACAATACGTGGAAGTAGTTTAAAATTGGATCGACAACCCCATACGGCAAAATATGTAGTAATGAATATTTTGAATGTGATTTAGCGAGTGTCCGTCGTGGAAGTTTAGTGTTAATAACATGCGTGAAATGATGGATGGGGGTAAGAGAACTTTTTAAGGAAATTTTAAGGGGAACATACTGTTCGATGGAGAGGGGGAGAGAAATAATATCGCATATTTGTTTCGTGATAAAATCCATGATTATAAATCAATCTTATTAACTGGAGAAACACTTATGATTTAAACATGAAAGTTTGTTTTAATGAATAAAAGTACAGCACTACAAGCACTACAGCCACTTACATACCGATGCATGAAAGTAATTGCAGCGTAGAAACTAGAAACAAGGCAAAATAACAAACCAACAAAGGTAATTATATATATATTTATTAGTTTGCTTTAATTAACATTACTAGAGACCATACATGACCCCCCCCTCTCTCTCTCTCTCTCTCTCTCTCTCTCTCTCTCTCTCTCTGTCTCTCTCTCTCTCTCTCTCTCTCTCTCTCTCTCTCTCTCTCTCTCTCTCTCTCTCTCTCTCTCTCTCTCTCTCTCTCTCTCTCTCTACGGTCGGATTGACTCTTACCATCATTCATATTTCCGGAGACATCGTCGTATGACAAAAGCGAAAATCCTTTGGCCTGCGCTCTTCGTTTAATGAAAGTTTGCCCGTATTCTGCAAGATGGGTCAGAGAGAGAGAGAGAGAGAGAGAGAGAGAGAGAGAGAGAGAGAGAGAGAGAGAGAGAGAGAGAGAGAGAGAGAGAGAGAGAGAGAGAGAGAGAGAGAGAGAGAGAGAGAGAGAGAGATGGGGGAAGACACAGAGAGACAGAGAGCGGGGAACATTTTCACATTTACTTACGAACATTCTATTTTTACATCATTATATTAGGTTCAAGTCACAAAAATATTTAAATGCATTACATCATGTGTAGCCAAAACGTGTACTATATATTGTTGACAGTGTATTGCAACTTTGTATCATACATTTACAATAAAAACACTGTTAATAAATCACACGGAAAGAGTACACGGTTACGAGGAATCATGTTCTTGTACGTTACTTGCTGTAACCTTTGTTTCAATGTTTTCTATAACTCCAAATTATTTTTCTCACTCTCGCCAGATTTGTGCGTATTTTGCCCCCTATTCCTGAATTGGGAGCGGGAACGGAAATGCAGAAAGGATTGCCATGAAATTGTATACCATATTAAATTCACTTACAAAAGGGGGATTATTATTAATACTGTTTATCATTAGTTTCATACATCACTTATGATTAATGAATGAAAGGTCATCATTGATATATAGGTCTTGAATTGACAACACAGAGTTGAAAGCTTTTTTATATATACATCTGTATATTTGGGTATCATCAGCTTACAATTGTTGAGACACTGGGTGATGATCTGTTACACTTGAGAGCGGCTGAGTTTATATAATGAAGAGAACAGGCCCAAGAACAGACCCTTGTATATTACAAAAACACAGATTAAATGGGCAGGAATGTATTCGCTTTGCAGATACAATTTGTGTCATGTTGACTAAGTAGGACTTGAACAAATGTAAGGATATATTCTGAATGCCAAATACATGCTGGAGACGGTGTAATAATATATCATGGTCTATTGTGACAAATGATGCAAACCAATCAAGGAGGGTGAAGAATGTAAACTTTCCACCATCCGCAGCAGGGAGAATGTCATTACATACTTTCAGAAGACTAGTTTCAGCACTGTGGCAAGGGCGATATGCAGACTGTACGTTGCTAAAAGACTGCTTGAATTCAAATGAGATACAAGTTTGGTTAAAACATGCTATTCTAAGAATTTTTATAGGAATGGGAAATTAGAAACTGGGCTTTATTTCTTTAAAATGTTATGGTCTACGGTTGTTTTTTTTCAGCAAAGGCTTTACAATGGCAGTTTTGCAAAATGATGGGAATTCCTCCGATGATAGAGACATATTAATAACATCAGTTAGTGAAGGCAATATTAGTTTTAAACACTCAAACAGCAGTGATGTCGGACTCAAGCGGAATTGAATCAAGTTCCCAAGACTTTGGTGCACTCTTAATCACGATTGTCAGTACTAAATCCATAGGAGACAGGTTGAAATGCTCTTTATGGTTGTCGGTGAAATTCTGTATCGTAACTGTATGGTGACGAGCCAATTGAAATTCTGTTGTCAAGCAAATCTCTAATGGTTCGTACTTTGTCACGGACGAAATTTGCAAATAGGTCCGGATGGTCTACTGGAGAGAAGATTGCTGGAATAGTGTACCTTTGTTCCTTGACATTAGTTTGTTAGTTATCTCGAAGAGTTCTTTGCAGCTGAAACTCTACGTGATCTTATTACTGTAGTGTGACAATTGTGCTAAATGGGATATGTATGGGACGTTCTTCTTAGCGGCTTCATAGATTTGTTTATGAATAGTGAGTCTGGTGGAAAGTCAAAGCCTGTCTGCTTTTCGGCGAGGTCTTTTAGCAGTGCGAAGCTTTCCCTAACACTGCTACACCATGGAGAATACTTTTTTTTGTATTGATACTGTGCACTTCGTGGCTGGAGCATGCTTTTCAAGCAATGAACGCAGGCATTTATCGAGTTGTTCTGCTGTAGGATGTAAGTAAGTTGCTAGGTTTTCTTGGATGTCCTGCTTGAATTTGGTTCTGTTTATCATACAGAGGTTTCTCTTAGTAGCATATAAAGGTGGAGGGTTAGGGACTGATACGTCAAGATGGCATATATTGTAGGTGTGATTTGATTCAAGTTCGTGGGATACAAGGAAGGATTGCAGAATAGTATCATCAGGTCTATGCAGAAACCGGTCTAAAATGTGACCACGTTTTGGGTGGGTTGGTTAATGGACTGTTTAAGATTGAAAACATGAATCTAGGAGTATTTACGTGTATGGGTTTCGAGGACAGTCAAAGTGAAATTTTAAATCTCCAAGAATAATCAGGCTGCCACCTATCGAATTTCCATACTCCAGAAGATTCGGAAACTGTTCCAAAAAGCGAGATTCAGTCATCTTGTTATATCTTGTAGGAGGAGGGCGGTAGACACGGAAAAAATGGACTGACCTTTATTATAGTGTGAGTGTTGCTTGGACTAGTTCAAACGATGTATGGCTTAAATTGAAGGTTGTGTTGTACTTAAGGCATTGTATCATGGAATTATTTGTGATAACAGCAATTCCACCTCCGCGAGAGCTGTGGGGTAACGACTTGATGGAGTAATAGATGGGTGTTAAATCCGCATACTTGTAGTCATCGCCTGATGCTTTTAGCCATGTTTCTGTCAGGGAGAAGACGTCAATATTCTGGTCGTTGACACAATTAACAATTTATGTGCGCTCTTCAGATGATCCTGCTTACTGAGTGTTGATTAGTGCAATATTAAGTGGTATCTCGCAGACAGTTGACACAACAGTTGACGCTTTAAGATGAATTTTAACCAGGTTATCAAAGTTAACGGCCGAATATTTAAATTGTTTATCTGTTAGGGACAAAAGGTAGATAACTTTAATTCTTCTTCCTGTTCTACGCCGGCAAACTTGGAAGCAACATTTCCTTTTTCGCTTACGTTTACATTTAGGGTAATAATGAATGTAGTCCCAGTTCGTTTAGTCTTGAGCACAATGTAGTATCAAGAGCTTAGTTGTAGTTATTTGATGCAATTAATGAGGGTCCATCATTGCGTAAGTGAGTTGACTGGCGATCACATGATGTTGGATTATTTAAAAAAAATGACGTCTTAACAGTGGAACAAAACAGCTGGAAAAAACTATAATTGTTTTCGTTTCCAAGACAAGGAGATGAAGAAACACAGTAGGCGAAGGTAAACAACAAGCACATATATCATGAAAATAACACACAAACGGAAGAGCCAGCGTTCAGCAGTTACTCGACGACGGCCATCTTTCCGGAATTCAAATGCAGGAATAAATTGAAGGTCAGCCTTAGATATATTCTGATTGGAAGTTCACATTTCAAAAGTATGCCAAGATACACAGTATTCATTAACATTCTTTATCATTTTTGCTAATGAAAATGTTTTAAGATCTTATGATAAATCTTATTGATTCCTAAATGACCAGTCAAGGAGTTATAAACTTTGACTAAGAATGTTGAGTCTATAAAACTTAGGATCAACAATTTGATAGCTCATTTATAACTCTTTACCCGTGGGTACCTCAGGTGGTCTCAATTATCTAATAAGATTACCATTGTTAACAAAATAACAAACAGGTACTCACATGGCTTCAGTTTCAGTAACAGCCCTCTGAAACAAACAGAAGATCTGGACATCGTATTCATATTGGCAATGATTTTTATTTAGTTTTAATATAAAGAGAATGAGTAGTAAAAGGATCACTGTAATCATTACCTCTTGAAGATCAATGCAGGAGCAAATGCCCGACCGGTAAACCTGTGAACTAAAGGAGCAATTTACTGATCAAAAATTCTCAAGAGCTTTCTTTGCTACTTCTATAATAAATGAACAAGCTGGGAACGAGTAAGCGATTTCTTCTTCAATAAGATTGACAGTCTTATCGAAACAAAATTTCTCAGTTATAATTGGATTAACCACAGCCTTATCTCAAGCTTAGTTTTTGCCTAGTAATAAATATTGTTATATTGCCATGCCTGAGCTTGTGTACGTCAAGCGAACAAATAAATGGTTAGAAGCCATGTATATATGTTAGACCCCACGGCTATACTTGAAAGGTATGAGAACCCAACTTTGCTGGGTGTTTTATGAAACCTTTTGGGAGGAATGTTTTATGAAATGTTTCATGAAGAATGTTTATAAAGAAGTTTCCCTCATAAGCCATAGCAGTATTAGATTTGGAATCTGGAACGATAAAGAGAAGAGAAGAACGAATGAGCTCTTTAAAGAAGGTGTCACTACGATGATGGGATATTTCTACATCTGTAATGAAAATGACAAGACTCTTGCTAACTCAAGATATTAGGAATTGACCTGAGGGATGTGAACGCTTATTTATATGCGTCTGGCGCACGGCAGGACCAAACATGGCCATCCCTCAGTAGATCAAGCCAGCAGAGATGCTTACTCTTTATTACATAAGAACCATTTTGTTTTACGTCATTTGACATAAAGTTAGACACAAGCTCTGCGCCACTGCATTGGAAATTCACCAATGTATAATGTTTAAATCTACGTGGCTTGCAGAATTATATTTCTTGCTGAGCAGACTTAGATTTCTTGCCGAACTAGCGAAAATAGGATGTAATGTATAATGCCTTTAGTAACAACATTCACATATTCCACACAACAATGTACATTGCCCTTTATTTGTTTGCGCAGCATTCATTTTCTTTCCATTAATACTTATAGTTGTGATTTAGAAATAAATGAAATTAATCTTAATATATTTTAAAACTTACTTTAATATAAATTAATAAAACATTACTTTAATACAATTTAGAGAAAATGTCAATCATAATACGTTTTATTAAAAGTTCTGTCCTAATAGATGTGACAAGTGGCATATAGATGTTAAAAGCTTTGTTAAAAATCAATGGACTCTTATTTGTGTTGTAAGTCCCACATAGTTGGTAAATGGCCAGGGCATTGTCTGCTAAGTTGAATGGAACCTGGTCAAATCGACATCTAATCAGAATTGGGAGAGGGTCTGTTCACCATTTTTAATTTGAATTTAACTTTAAATTTAGTACTTTTGAAGTTAGAGACTCAGTAATTGCCCAAACATCATGCTGACAAAGATTATAAAGAAATACACCAAGCAAACCACTTCTAATATTGCGGGAAGGTTTAGAAAATTCTAATACAGTGAAAGCTTCATAAAGGTCACTAACTTCTTTGCTCGATTATTGCAGAATATCACAGCATTGTAATTGGAATTATGTACAGTATGTATGATTCATTTATTTGCTGGAATTGTTAGTTAGTTACATTTGTAGAGTTTAATATACATTCGCATTTGCGAAATGAACTATAATTCTCCAAATAATTATGTAAATTGCTAGCTTGAAGCCAGATTGTAATTAATATTGTATTTTGCCATTTGTTTACTTCTTAGTAAGCTAGTGCATGTATTTATGTGATATTCCTGATTTTGAATTTAAACTTTGGAAAATGTTTACAGTGTGTAAATTTAGTTAATGTGTATGTAAGGGCATGGATATATAAATATTTCTGCACACTATGAAAGAGTGCAAAGTACAGAAATGTGTCTGATTGTTGTGATATTGTTAAGTATAATGAGATTAAGATTGTATATTCTGATGTGATGCAATGTATTGATGTATGTATGATAATTGGTTGATACAGTGCTTTTATTACAACATTTTTTACCATTGAGTAATGTATGGGTATTTATATGTGCACTAATGCGTGACCAGAAAATGTTATTCTTTTTGTCTGATGATTGATTATTGGTTAGTGTGAGATGGGATGGCTCAGGAAATATGTAAACATCCTTGTGTTTTTGCAAGACACTTTTAGGGGACAGACATCTGGTATATTTTTTCCCAAGTCTCTAAGAAGAGAGACGGATGTGAAACTGGAAGAACAGTCAGGGTCGACAAAGTTGTCAGGAGAGAGTCAAGGAGGAGGAAGACAAGACAACGAGGAAGGAGGAAAATGTGAAGGAAGAGGAAGAATTGGAGCAAATCAGGAGAAAAAGAAGGAATTGGAAGAATATGATAGAATACACAGACGAGTAGAATACAAGGACAGGTGGAAAGCTATCTAACACAACATATCAAGTGATGCAATACGCTGTTAAAAGGCCTAGAAGAAGTAGAGTGATTGGATAATTATCATCCTTAAATTATTTAATTATATTAAATTGGTTTCATTTTAAATTCACCTGTTTAATTTAACTACTGACATTGCTGATTGGGGCTTTATCTCTCGATATCACTAATTTCTCTTCCTACAATGAGCCTGGGTGGGACTTATATTGTAATTTATGTAAAATATTGGGAACATCTCACCGCTACCCTTATAACCCCACCACATAAATGCATATTCTTAATGGGTAGGGATGTTACAGTCACTGTTTCAACTGTCACTGGTTCTGAGACTAAGTCTGATAGCAAACTGATGCAATGGAGTGAATATTAATCAAGCTTTACTTTAATCCCTGAATAAAACATTTGGATTAAAAGAAGTCTTCTCAGAATAAGGCACTGTACCTGATAATACAAGACTCTGAGAAGCTCCTGTATCTCTTAAGACTTTGATAGAGTTAAGCTTAGCAGGATTACAATGAAGTAATATAAAACTATTTTAATATGAATGTTTCATAATTCCTGACATTAAAATCAGGCTGGAGTGTTTTTGACCCAACAAAGGTATTGCTTTCAATACATGACAAACACCCTCTCCTCATAAAAATAGGAGCAATTTTAAATAGCTCTATTTTGATTGTTTTGTTTATTTGTCTTTCTATAGCAATTCAAACTAATGTGCCCATCTTGCAATATGCACACTTAGTAAGAGATAAAGATTTCTGATCAATTCCTTTAAAAGTCTGATCAGAAACTTGATTCCTAAACGTTTTGCCAGATTGAGATTTAAAAGTGCATATATGAGACTGAGATTGCTTTTTAATTCAAAAATGGTTGCGAAGAAGACTTACAAACAATTAACTTTGTGAGTCAAGGAATAATCATTAAGCAGAATTTTCTAAAGTTTCATCCTTTTGCTTATCAAGCTGGTTTTAACATCACCAAGGAAGCAACTCTTCTTGTCCTCTTAAATATTACTTATCAGGTTATCATAGTCTGTGTTAACCATCTTGGCTGTGTACCACCTATAAAATAATTGTTCTTTTTTTTTTTGCAAAATCGATATGTGTCTATCCAATTTCTTTTTTTACTATTCTTTAAACGTTCTCAATATACTTCCAGTAACAATTCATATATGACACTTCCTTGACCATATCATAATTAACAAAACCGACACCGATGTGTAGACTTCATGAGCTATGCCAATATGTACTGAGCAATAATTATGTCCAGCAATCACTTGGCCATTCGAGATCTTCGTATCAATTTTATAAAATCGAGGCAAATATTGATATACTTCTTTTTTCTCCAAAGGGGAGTACAAACCTAATAGTGTTGGTAACATCATAACCTGAACTTGTATTTAAAGTGGGTAAGTGACTTGCTTGTTCTAATTCTTCTAGTGTAACTTGCCTTTTCCATCCTTCCTTTAGACCCTTTGTCTTGTTATTTCTCATTTTCAAAATTTTTATTTGTATTTGCCCATCTTTTGTTTCTCTCTCTCTCTCTCTCTCTCTCTCTCTATCTCTCTCTCTCTCTCTCTCTCTCTCTCTCTCTCTCTCTCTCTGTATCTCTGTCTCTCTCTCTTATTTCTGACAACTGCTATTCTCTTTCTTCAATCTATAGCTGCATTTATCTCTCTCTTTCATCTTTCTCTAATTGCATTTGTATCATTTTCTTTTTCTCCATCTAAAGATGAAGCTTTTCTAAATCTGTTGTTTTAATTTAAATTCTATTACTTTCATCTCAGTAAAATTAATAGAGACTTGCTAATCAACCCCAAGATCAACAACAAATATTGCTTTTGATTCCTGCTTTCTCAATGAAGCCTTTCCATAAGATATTTTTGAGAAATTGGTATCAAGGATGAGAGCACCCAATTTTCTGTTACAACTCTATGCTCTTCAACTAAGCAATGGAAAAGAGCAAAAAAGCAAAAAAGCAACACCTTATCAAAGTTTAACAAAAAATGTATTTCCTTGAATAAATTGTGACAGTTTAAAAAGAACTTACATTGATGTAAATTAAATCCCAAATAGTCCTACTAAATCTGGTTGTATTAGAAAATAAGTTCATTATTGAATGTGATGATGTGCCTGTTGTCTCAGATGTGCTAATGTGCCAATTGCCTGGAATGTGGTGATGTGTTAACAGTCATTTGATGTATCACAATAATATTATCCAAAATATTTTTTCTTTATAATCACTATTTATCCCAAAAAAAATGTTTCATTCCAAGGATAAGAAATTTTCACTCTAGAAATTTCTATGGTCAGAATCAAGATTGTATCTTGAACTCAAATTGAAGTAAAGGTGTGCACTACTGATTATGATCTATGAATGTATTCCACATATAGATAAACAGTAGTTATCTATTATGTTGTTTACAAAATAAATGTCACTGGTCAGGTACACCATCAACTTGATTTTGAACTAAGGTCAGGTACAAATTATAGATATGCGTAACATATATTATAGTTCTACATTTAGCATCACAGTATAGTATACCTTATTATATATTTAACATAGCTGCCAACTGTCCCGTTTTTTCCGTATTTGTCCCGTATTTTGGACCTGAATACGGGTGTACGTTTTTTTTGGCCAAAAATACGTTTTCTAATTTAAAAAAAATAATAATAAAATTTCTTTGGAATTGTCAGTTTAGAACTGGCATTTGGTTCTATTTTGATATAATATATCACTTGTGTCTACGAATAAAGTTCTACAATACGATTGGTTCATTCGAAATCGAGGCTACCATGCCTGTCGTTATCCGCCATATTGGATTTCGCAATAGTTACCGCAGTTGCTGTATCTCGTTTTCGTAATATTCAGCTTCTAACCATGTTAAATAGGAAAGCGGAATATTCAGAATTTTTTTCCAGGAAAAATAGAAGGAAACAACTGGAAAGACACTTGTGCTGTCTTTTAGATTTGTGAAAACATAACAGAAAAGGAGAAAACTTGATGTTTTGCAAAGTGTGTAACGTTATTTCGCTATTAGGCATGGAGACGCCCATGAAATGCAAGAGCACGAAAAAGCTAATAAACATCTGCTTCCTGTTTCATCACACACAGCTCAGCCTGAACTTACGACGTAGATAAATGCCAGAGAGAACCTTAATGTACATCGATCGAAATTTGATTTATTAAATTTCTTTTAGAAATAAACCTTCCTTTTTCAGTTACTATTGTTGCTGGCGACTTTTTTTTCACACGTTTCCCAAACATTAAAATCGCAAGGATCACTCTTATGCTTCAACGAAAACAGATCAATAAATAAATCTCAGAATTGAGATAATCAATGAAAGTTGGTACATTGGAATCAATGATTGAAAAAAAAACAAGGCATGGAAAGGGCACCTATAATCAGTTTGTATTTGAGAGTGTTACACTCTTGCACCTTCTGAATGGGCACCCTGATGGAACATGGTGCAACTCCAAATCGTACAAGTGTGCAACACGTGCATCTTTGACATTAAATAATTATGTAAGGCACAGTTACTGATGGTTGTATACGTAAAATTACACATGCATTAAAATTTTAAAAAATCAGTATTTCTTCCTGAAAATCAGTATTTTTGTCACAAGTAATCAGTATTTTTGTGCTCGGGGGTTGGCAGCTATGATTTAAATGGAAATTTATTAGTTTACACCAGTATCATCAACTATCACATTTAATAACAATGGATAAGCAACAACAGCATGAACATGAAACTATGGACAAATATAGTGGCTGCTTAATATTTCATCTCCATTAATATACATTTTTATCATTTGTTCAGCAAGTATAACCTTGACATAAATATATCCTCTTGAAATAAGTTTACAAGCACATGAAGCAACAGTTATAATGACGGTCTAAAATTTAGGTTAGATTTCATAAAAATTAATATGGCATGGGGTAGATATGTATAAACATGTGTGACTTACTATGTATAACATTGATTATTGTTGTTATTGATGTTAAGATTTTAATGCAGTTTTTCTGTACCAGATACGTTATATATGATAACCAGGATATTGAATGTAGGAAGAATCACCAACCCACATGAAGCTTCTGGCAAGCTTTTTCAAGTACACACATTGTCCAATGAGAAACTTGAATCCATTTGGACAGTCATGGGTGAGGGTTAGAGTTAGGGTTTTAATTGTACACACATAGTCCAATGAGAAACTTGAATCCATTTGGACAGTCATGGGTGAGATGTCATGTAGGCATCTTTAAAGGCAAGTTGATTAGTCCACTCAACTAACCAATGTCACTATTTGAAGCTATAAACAAATATTTTATCAAGAATTTTACACCCTAAACATTTGCATAAAATTAAGTGGGACGATGTTTAATGAATATTTATAAAATTGCAGATTTTGTGTCTAGAAATTCTAGCATGTAATATAGCATCTAAGAAACATTATTGGCTTTATTTTATAAATGTTGGATGCATCTTCATTTCAACATGAGTTGCATATATCCAATTTTATTATTCATGTATTCATTATACATTAAAGTTATATGACATTTTATATTGGGAAGGTTGATGTAGCATGTGTGAAAAGAAAAAACTGTGTTCTGCCCCTTTGAAGGCCAATTAATGCTTAAAACTATTTGCTCTAGCGCAAGGTTATTTGTGATGAGGGGTGAATAGGTTTAGTTGGGTGCTAGAAACAAAGGAATAAAGACCATCTGGGACCATGCAAACCCAGGAAGCGGGTCACGTGACTTGTTTAGCGAATGGAATTCAGTTTTAAGGCGCACGAATATTGGAGCCAGCATCCTTAGTGTCACTTGCAAAAGAATTCTTGGAGATACGGGTTGTATTGTTAGCGAGCAAAATTGTTACATTTTCCACCACCTCCCCACCAACCGCCATGGTGTATAACTTCCTACTTCGCATGTATTTGTAAAGAACTGACTGTAGCCATGTGATAGCAATTGAGCATGTTGCAGCTTCACATAAATTTTTCAACAGTAATGCTATATGATGAATATGTTCACATTTGTACTGTACCACTCAAATTATTCATGTGTCACATCTCCTTCATTTCTTTGTATCTTTTGTTATTTGTATAAGGTTTATAAATAATTCTTGGGGAATATCTCAATGCTTTCGGTTACATGTACAGTTTGGCGGTCTCAGCTCCCAAATGGATTGTTTTTGGTTTGATGCTTACAAATTTACATTCAGGGCTGAATTTAAAATAAGTAGTTTATCGTACTATGTTAATGTAATTTTGGTAAACAACTTTATGCATGTTATATCATAGAAAAATATTACTTATATTTTCAATACAATTGTCACTTATGTGGCCTTCATCAACAAATCGTTTTCCAGTGTTATTTGTTATATTCAAACTCTCACTTTCCTCCTTACTTTCCTCCTTACTGGTGTTATCCTCTCATGCACACTTCATCACAAAGGCATTTACATGTTATTGTTTCTATATCTTTGTATGTATATAACAGTAGAACATTTATGAATAAATATATATATATATATATATATATATATATATATATATATATATATATATATTAGTATCAATATTAAGCAGATAAATATAAAGATATTATAAATATTCAGATCTTCTGTCATTTTCATCAACAAAACTCATTGTACACAACACACCACCAAAAGAAGAAAATCTAAAATACCCTTTAAATTAGTTAATGAATGTCATAAGTATGTTAGAATTTTATCTGTTTGTGTTGCTTAATTTGGTATATTATATTCTTATTGATTACACTCATCATAATATCGTATGTTGTCCCTTGCCCCTAATCAGTATGTAATGTACAAAGAGTCTGTGAAATGAATATGTATGATGACCTTTGTCCATTGAGATAAAATACAGTCATTTAATTAAAGGAAAATGAAACCATTGTTGAGCATTCCCTTACTACCTCTGCTTTTCAACAAATTGAAGAGGTAGTTAGCATATTTAGAAAACCATATCACTGTTCCTGGAAATACTTTGGGTAAAATTAACATAAACATAGCGTGACTAAAACAATCAGTTTCTAATCTATGCAATATTGTCATCATGGGAAGTCAACTTTATTGCATACTTCTTGGAATATTTCTTGATCTTGGGACTTGAGGCATATAAATATTATGAAATGTAGCTGAAAACCAGTCACATGGAGAGACAATCATCTTTCTTGTAGAACACATAAGGCAACAGGACTAGAAACTGAGTTTGTGTGGATTGAAATGAGTTTACAATAATATTAGGTCCTTTTTGTCTGTTTGATTTAGGGCCTTGGTAACCAGTTGGTCTAAGTGCTCACTTTTTTTAAGATGACACACATATCATCTCTTACAATTAATTTTGGTAATGTGATATTATTTTTGAAAAACACTCATATATGGGATGTGCTGTTGGAGATTAATCACTTCATTTTTGCTGTCATCTAACAGCAAATGTTAAAAATATTCAATGCACTTTCAAAACTTAAAAATGTTCACATGATATATTTACTATGTTGGAAATGATGCCTGTTTGACAAATTTATTTTTTTCTAAACCATGTGATAAAGAAAGATAATATAGGTTTTTATTTTCATATTTTAGCACAATTAAAAACATTCTTCTACTTTCATTTTTGCATTTACTTGAGGCACTAATGATGACCAGAATGGTCCCCTTTTCCTCAAATGGCCACCGTTTCCATCTTTGATGGGGACAGTACCCAAATATTCCAACCATGGTGTCTGCAGAGACTTGAGATACTCAGCATGTTGCACAAATGTATGAAATAATCCAACCATAGATCTTTTTCCACATACCAAACCCCCCACATTAGTCAAAAGTATGTTGTCTCAATGATATTTTTAGTCCTGACCTAGTGTTCTGAAAGTACATGAAATGCATTTAGAATGAAAAAGTAAAAGTTCTAAGTCATTCCATATTCTTGTTCATGGGTTTGTATTTAATCTGCCATTTAATTTTAGGTGTCATCTTACTTGGAGCCACTCAAGAAACGTGGATGATTTCCTGACTAAAATGCATGTTGGTTTCCTTATCATAGAAATAATATATAGTTTCATTTGGACATACAAATGCACTGGTAAGACGTTTCTGACAATCTTTATTTTTCTGTCTTAATTTATTGAACCCTATTTTAGCTAATACAGATAGCATTACACTTACACTTTTCTAATACACTCCTTCCACTCAACCCTTTAATAGCTCAGCAATGTGAAATTTATTTCCACCTGTTCTTGTATTCCTACTCATCTGTGTATCCATTATCTCATGTTTCTCAAAATTCCTACTCCATTCCTCCACTTTCTCTCCCATGACTAATCTTCTGTTGAGTTTAACTGTCTTGGTTACAGTCTTAGTTTAGTCTCCAACTGTTCAAGACTTGGGACCCAATGGAAACGGAAATTCTCTGTCCCACAAAAAGCTTCCTGTAAAAACACAAGGATGGTGCAATCTTTTTCCTTAGCCTTCAAATCTCACACTACACACAATTTATCTTCAGATAAGACCTATTCAATTTTTTCAGTCACACATTCCTTCTCATCAAGATACCCATATATGTATTCTTGTATGGTAAAACAAATGTTGTAATATAGCATTGTATCAATTACCTCTTATAAATTATACATCAGTAAATTGCATCACATTAATACATATTCCTAATCCCATTATACTAAATATTATCACAATAATCAAACTGATTTTATTACCTTACAACCAATCAAGTACACAACTAGTTAAATATCCATGATCTGTCATATATGCATACATCTATAGTAACTAATCTTACATACTTCAACCATTTTTCCAAATTCACATTTAAAGCAAGTCTAAATTCTAGCATAACACATTACTATGAAGTAATATAATAGTGAACATATTACAAAATTAAATCTGATCACAATCTAACAATCAACATAATTTTGCCACTCATATAATTACTCTGTATGTAAGGCTCATGTCCATTTCAAACATATGCATGTAAATGAAACACTACTAAATGATCATAGTGTACGTACTACAAATAACTACAATTATGATGTTGTAATATTCTGCACAAATCAAGCAAATAACTTACTGACCATTTTGAAGCTTTGTCTTTCCTTAGAATCTACCTATACGTTCTGCCACCACATTATGAGCACCTTCTTTCTCAGAGTAAACCCTATTGATGTGCAAGTCTTCCAGGCAAATACCAAATTATAATATGATTTTGGAAGGTCTCATTTGGGTTTGAATTGTAATCGCACCCTCTATCTTAAGTTTGATTGGATATCACTGAGGACTGATCCAGTCACACTTAATGGACAATGATAAGAACACACCATGTTGACCCTATTGACCTCCATTTTGATCCTTGGACAACTTTTAACGTATTGGTATGATAATGGCAAGAGTTTGTTATGTTATGCAACCAGTCTTCTTTGCCAACTCAAGTTTCCGGTCTTTGGCTGGTCATGATAACCTTGCATGAACATTTGACATGAATACCATGGCAATCTTTATAAATCAAACACAAGGCTATTGTATTATTCCACAGACTAGCTTAAATATGACTTTATCTAGGTGATAAGCAAATGTGACACCAGTCCTTGAGTGTGTCATCACATTCAACAGAGAAGATAGATTTATACAATAATAATTGAGACTAGTGTTATGTTTGTAAAATTGTCAGAATGTGATTTCAGCATGGTGACTTGACACATCTGGGACATGACTGTGGTACTCTTGCCATACCTGACGTTCTGCTCTGATACTTGGGGGATAAGGAAAGGTGGTCAGTGTAGATGTTCTCATTTTCTTCACTGGACACAGCTATCATTCTGCTGTGATTCTAGGGTTGTAGTAGGGGTGATCAGCATTGTTGTCTTTTTTGCCTATATTGAACACTGCATTTGTACAATGACATAGATGCTTATCTGTAATATAATGTTCTTTGATATTTTAATGTATTGTTTTAAAGTTTTAAAAATATATAACTATGCCTTAACATGTGTGCATTCAGCTGTCAGTGATAAGGTTGTGTTATATATTTTATCTTCTTTGCTTTAGAAGATTTTAAAATTAATTTTCTGTTAAATACTTTTCTTAAGTACATAAAAAATGTCAACAACTTGTTCATTGTGCTGAATATAATAAATTCCATGAAAATTGGATTGCTGTTCAATCTATCATGACATCGTCTATAATGGCATGTGTTTTAGGTCTCAGTGGACAGTCTTTCTGCGTAATTTTCACCCAACAAGGACTATTGCAGACAAATGATTATAATTTTACACTGAAGATACCAATAAATACAATTAATGATTTTTGTAGAAAGCATTCATTTGGGATTTTGACTGGCAATCATTTGTATTCCTGATACAACTCTGGTGGCTTTATACTGAACAAATACTGCAGCCAACCCCTCTTTTTTACATTTATTTTTGACACAGCTATTTGTGAATATTTACCTGTGACAAGACAGCTAAAAGAATCAGTAAGTGCCCTTTTTTGAATAAAGTTCACTAGTATTATAACAAATTAGCATACTTTTCATCATCCCCTCACCGATCTTGATTATTTAGCAATTTAGCTCTGTAGCAGACACATGTAAATATGTAAGCCATGTTGGCTGCTCATTTGAAGCCCAAGTTATGCATTTGATTTCCAATGTTAGTCTAACTGTGACAGGCAGTTGCCAAACAAGCCAACCCATTTTCAAGGCTAAGTCATAGTAAATCTAACCCATATTACAGATTTAGCTTCTGTATGAATTTAGAAATGCTTAGCTTATGGTAATTACACTCATTACTTCTACCTGAAAAATAGGGAGGTGTCAAAATACAAAACTATCCATTGAGTCTACCTTTAGTACACTGAAGGGACATTCTATTATTTAAAAGATTATCCTCAACAGTTGTGCTGTTTATTGTATACCGATGATTATGTATCCAGCCTTAAACATGTAAATTCCCTGAATGTAAAGCTTTACATTAGAGTTGTAGTGTTCATGAAAAATAATGATCCACATAAGAACCAAGTTTTTAATATAAAGGTCATAATGCTTTATTCATTTTTCAAAACCAGTCAGACACATGATAATTCTCATACATTAATCATTTTGTCTGGCCATTCTTGTCATCAATAATTCATTCACATTCTTTTTACTAGAATAAATGGTCATTGACAAATGACAAATTCAGGATTTAATCGATCATGTCTCATGACAGTTTGGAATCTCATAAAGCCTGTGCAGTACAGTATAAGAATGAAACTAGCTAGCTTGTACAGAAACTCCCCCAAGTTAGAGTTACTAATACCCCACAAGAAAATGTAATTTTAAATTTGAATGAGAATGAAATATAAAATAAATAAACTAAACAATACAAGAGCTCTCTTTATTGAAGAATACATATATGGACAAACATTTGTTTTTATATCATGTGTTCACTCCAGAAGAAGATCAGTGTTAAACTTTGTGCTAATTATACAACAGATTCAGGGCATATTAAGAAACTTTACTTTGTCATTCAATAAAGTCTTAAAGAAAAAGTTAGGTGAGTCAGAATTTCAGTAAATTAATTTCCGTTCTTGCTTATGGATGAACAGGAGCTACGGTATAGAGCAACAAATAGTGTATATATTATACGTTGAAAATGATAAGTAAAGACCTTTCAAGAAATGAATTGTTTTATATTTATATTTTTTCTTCTAAGAATCAATATACATACATATCATACAATATAGGAAAGTGAGTGAATCTTTGGGACAAGTAAAAATGTAGGCAGCCAAGTGGATTTTATGAATCTACAAACCCTGACAAATGGATGAAAAAGATTTTTGATCAGGCATTTAGTGGCTCTTACTCCAAGATTACAGGTGACTAGTTGCTACTACCTGGTAAAACATGCTTCCTTGGATGGAGAATGTATAAATGTGTGTTTAGTTTCTGAAGTATTATTTGGAATAATGATTTGAAAAGAATCGCTTTCTGGTTTCTGGTTTGTTTTAAGTAATATATCTGTATTGTCAAAAATAGACTGTCTTAATCACCATTTTGGATCATTCCGGCGACCTAGTAGTTAAAGCATCCACCTAATGGATGCAGGAGGTCCTGGGTTTGAACCCCAGCTGAGTCCTACCAAAGACTTCTAAAAATGGTACTAACAGCTGCCTGCTAGGCATGCTAAATTCTGAAATAATAATACCCCATCCCACTGTTTTCCATGTTCTTCCATTCTTTTCCATGTATGCTATGTAAACTTAGTACAGCTCGGCATTGTTAGGATAATGTGACTGGGTTTTACATCATGATACAATGCCTGCCCCTGGAGCGCTAGACATCACTGTAAATTGCCATACTGTAGACATCTTAGCAATATGACGGCAACAATTTTTACAGCTACATTAAAAATCCAAATCACACATGCATACATTTTGTTATGACTTTTATGGCATGTTATGGGAGTATCAAGATATATTTTCAGAAGTAAATTTCTTCATTTTCCTTTTAAAATCTGAAAGTAAACAGTAAACATGAAATTAATATAATTGGTAATGGCACCCACTAGAAAGGATGGAAATGTAAATAGGTCAAATATATTGCATATATCTTTTTATACAGATGCCATTCCAACAGTGACATTGACTGCAAGCAGTTCACCTTACTTTGACATTGGAGGTTCCATATCATTCACATGTTCCATCAATGAGGATGTTCTTATTAATGATGCTTATTTCACAAAAGATGGGGAACAATATGTATGGATCCAGATAAACAGTCCATCTAGTTGTGTGTTGACTCCATTGACTGGGAAAGATTCTCATGTCTACAGTGTCACTTGTGAACAACGGATGAAAGTCCACATTGTAATGAATGGAACTGTTGCTACTGATCACAATGCAACATGGACTTGTGATATGTCAACTCAATCAGGACCATGGAACCCATTATTTTGTGTCAGCACATCCAGTGTCACAACTGCTCTGAGAGGTAAGTTGGTAAGTTAGTATTTTTTGTTTATGTCCTTCAGGGCTACACTGATTATTTTCTCTGTTGAGTTGTCCAGAACAAGCTGCTACAGGGCTTTTTAGAAAAGCAAAAATCAATAGCACAGTATTATTTTATCCAGAACCACTTCCAAATTTAATTAATGCAATTGATTCAAAGATTAAGACACTCACCTTTTCTACTGATGTCTATGAAAGTTTCAGATCATCAAGAAAGATTTTTTATAATAACAGCCAACAAATCAATTCTAGAATTTCCTAGTGTTCTGAACAAACCATACCAAATTTCATTCATAGTCAACTCATCTCATTAAGATGATATTGCAACCCAATATTTTTTTAGTCTCGACAAGGCACGACTGAGTAATGACTGTCTCTGTAAGCTTTTTGCATGGTCAGTTAAAATATTTACAGCAAGCTATATCAAACAGGATACAAATTTATTTATGTAATTATATATATATATATATATATATATATATATATATATATATATATATATATATATATATATAGTGCATTTCTGTTGTACAAGTGGAGTTGAGTAATTACTGACATAATCTTTCCTCAAAGGATTATAGTTTAATCATGCAACCATTGTTAACTTTGAGTAAATGGAAAGGGGATCTATGTATTTTTAAAAAATTGTCAATCAATGAGTGTTTTGAACAAGAAACTGGAAAACGTGTCTATTCTTTGACTCAATACATCAGGTAGTTTTACTTTTCCTTGAAAGCTCAAGCTTAATCTCAAAATAAGCACCTGCATATAACAAGGAGACCAAGGAAAAGGTATCCTATATTTCTGATTACATTTTAGACGTTGATGATTAATTGATGGTGCTGGATAATTTCAAAACTCTATCATGCAAAAAGTATGCATATTTCCTATTGCAGTGGTTTTAAAATTAGGGTAGAGATGGTCAGTGACAACCAAAACTACATATTTGTTTTTGGTTCTTGAATAATGAGGGTGAATTATTAAATTATATTTGCATTTAATATATATATATATATATATATATATATATATATATATATATATATATATATATATATATATATATATATAAATGTTGAAAAGGCGTAGACATAATTCAGTTATTTACACATTTTATCCAGTAGAAGTTTTCTAAAATTCTGACATCTCTGAAAACAGTGTTTCACCTAAGTGCACCATATTTGCTTTCAATGAATTTGATTAAATTTGCTTTCACAAGCTGACTTCTTCTGTAAAGTTAACCAGGTGAGTGATAGACCAACTTGGATCTTTTTTACTTGGAATGAGCTTTGACCATATTTAATTTGCCCAGGTGCAAAAAATGGAGTAGGCCCCAGTGTTGGGCTATCTGATTTGTTTTTTGCAGCCATAAATCAAATTGCTTGAATGCTGAGGTTTTCCCAGGTTCTTTCTGTGCCAGATATACTGGCAGGAAGGTATAACCTATCATGTTCTGAAAAATGGCATTAAATCCATATCGAGAACAACATCACACCATAATGAGTAATACTAACTTTATGCTCCATTATTCTTGAGGTCCAGCATTGTTTATTCTTCAATAGTCTGTATACCTTCCATGTCATGTCATGTTAATTTAAACAAAAATTGTGTATCCCCAAATTCCAAGAACCACTGGATCTATTTTTTTAAATAACATCATGATTTTCATAAATCATTCTACAATAGAAAAATTAGATAAATCAGCAGTCAGCAATCTGAATCAATCCAAAAGTTGGAAATTATATAAACTTTGTGAAATCAGTAGAGTTCAAATGGCATTATCATATTTCAGTGCAGACATGACAAAACAAAACTTTAGAGTGAATCTAAAGGAAACCTAAATCCAGTAACAGTATAACATCTCCTAAATGTTCAGATCAACCATGATGAGACTGCCATCTATATAATCCAGTCAGTCTCCTTAGAAATGATAAAAGTAATTGTAGTACATAGAAGGAGAGTATGAATATCCACATAGTTTTGTGAAAATTTGCACGCAAAGAGTTTTGTTGACAAAACCCCTCATTTTGAAATCAAAACTGATAAATTTTATCACTATTTTAACTTGATTGGTTTCATTGTGTGCAAGAATGGCGAAATTTCAGATGTTAAAGTAATGCTAAGTCTAATAATAAATCAATAGTTCTGTAAAGCATCTTTAATTAAGAATCACTTAAGAAATAAAATTATTCTTTAAATTTTTACAAAGCTTATTGTTTTCACTCTATCATTCTTACTATTTATTAGAGCCTAAACAACTAACACAGTTCTCATCTCTCTAGCTTTTGCCTCTTCTCTCCCCCACCGTTTTGCATTGTGAGACTTAACACAGAAAACAAGACACAGTGCTCAACTAGACCTTTGAGCAGATTATCACTAACACAACACCACCACCACCGATAACATTGATATCAATGATGTCAATTTGAATTTTCCAACTCTGTTAACACAGACACATTAACCCCTAGCAACGAGTTATGGGGCATGAGATAGTAGCCTTCTTCCATGGTCTGTAGCTTCAAGGTCATGTATGATACACAAAAGTGGGTGATATTATAGAAAGGTAGACAGATTTAGCCCCACAATGATACCAAATAATCTGGACTTTTCTTCTCTTACAGTTAAAGTAACTTCTGTACAGCTTACAAATGGGAATGGTCAACCGCTTGTTACACCAGTACCTGTTCTTGATGGATCCAGTAAAGTTTTTCATTGTGATACATCCCCTAATGGAAGCCGACCACGTGCCTTGTTTAACTGGTACAAAAGGTCACAGAACCAGTCCCCAATACTAATCCAGGGCCAGTCTGTTTCCACACCAGGCCCAAAACCAGAGGTTGATTTGTCCATGAGCATATCGTACAGTACACTTACATTGATAGGTAACAGATCTGATCAAAATATGTATATATACTGTAAAGCACGAGATGAAACCAACAGAGGAAATTTTGTGAAGTCAGCAGAGGCTCAGATTAATATTGTGTGTAGGTACACCTATTGAAATTTAATGTTAGAAGCATATTCAAATTGCTGGGAGTTAAATCATTCTGTATTTACTTGTAAAGAAAAGAAAATAATGATGTTCAGCTCAGAATTTTGACTTTTCATGTCTGTTGAAATTCAATTCACTTTTCCAGCACTAAGATATGCTTGCTTATTTTCCTATCGTACTTTTAATTTACCATTTTGTATATTAGTGGATTCGGCACATTTTACTGCCATTTCAGACAGAAATGATTAACATTATGGGTAACATAGGAAAAGTAGGCAGCATTCCTTAGTGGTGGACAAGTATGTTGGACTTGCGATAGTCATGAAAATTTAAATATCTGGATTTAACAGTGATTAGTGTTTGGAAGATATTGCATGATCACAATATAGGGATTGATTAAATATCAGGGGACAATGCCAGTTTAAGTTGGGGTGTGTGGGGTTAAATGTCCTTTGGGCTTGCAACAGTAGTGCAAAGCTGCTAAATGTGTCATTCAGTGCCACATGTAGTTTACTATATCAATATTCATTTTTAAATACATCACAGGAGAAGTGAGCTGTGTTTTATTTTTATTAATGGAAATTATATTATTTATGAGAAAATTTTATCGCTGAACCATTATAGGTGTATGAATGTTAAAACAAAATGTTCTTGAGATGGAATTGGTTAAGCTATGAAACATGAGATGTTTTATGAACATATGAATTAGTAGAATTCTTCAAAGTTTATAAGTCATATCATCATATGGTTCATCATTTAAAGTACAGTAAAACTGCATTATAACAAAATTTCTAGACAGTGGTTACGGGGCTAGTCACTTTCACTTTTATATGGTTAATGGCTAATGAGGCATTGCGCACAGCTCAAGTCAATAAAAATGTATGTTGAATAAATTGTTTTAGGTATTATAGTAATTTGTTCTGTGAGCCTCTTTATTTTGCTGTAATGTAGAATTTTTTAGGCAAAATATTATAATTATCAATTAGTAATTGAAAAGCATAAATCTAACGTCTTTATTTTAGGGTGCTTAGTTATCACTTACATTGCTAGTCTATTTCTCTTTAGTCCTATTCATTTTATTTCACTTCTTAAAGATAATTCTCAAAATCTAGCAAAGAACTAATTTCTCGTAAAGTACAGATATGTAATTTTCATAGCTCACCTTTAAGACAGTCTAAGGCATTCACCTTTGCAGATCATTAACATCTCACCTCTCTCCAAGTGGATTTGAGGCTCAGCCACATTGTTAGTTGGTCCCATAATAATAATGACTTTATTTGAAGAAGGTAACACAATTAGCTAAGAAGTAATCTACCTTGAGGCCCTCATACAAGGAATTTATTTAATTCAGCAGCATCTCAGAAGCCACTGGATATATTGGGTTTGGGAGATGGAAATAGAGTGGGCATTTCTAATCTCAACTGGAATACTATTCCAGAGCGAAGTTCCAGAGTATTGGAAACTTTTTTTTAATAATTCCTTATTTAGATTTGGAATTTTATACTGTTTTGTAGATATTGATCGCAGTTGGGGTGTATTACCAGGTAGCTTATACTGGAATAGGGATTGTAAATATTCAGGAGCACTATTATTGGATATCCTGTACATTAATTCGGCTTTTCTTAAACATATTCAGTCTTTAATAGGTAATATTTTTAACTTACCAGCTAAATTTTCCTTGCTTTCTTTCTGGTTTGATATTAGCCTAAATGCTTTTTTTTTGAAGATTTTCCAACTTTGATATGTTTTTATCATTTGAATTACCCCATACTGTATTACAGTAGTCTAAATATGGTTGTTCAGTGAGAAAATGTCTTATCCTACTGAGAAGCCATAAACTTGAATTGACCTTTTCACTGATATGTCTGATATTGTCAGTCCATGATAGGTTATTATCTACCAAAACACCAAGTAGTCTGTCATGACAGACCATTTGCAAATTTTTATCCTTCCATGTCAGGCATAGTTCATTGCTATCAAGATTTTTCCTTTTTTTCTTGTTGAGATAAGTAATATTTTAGTTTTACCAGTATTTACTACCATGCCATTGCATGTGCACCAGTTTTCCAGCTTGTTTAATGCATTCTGTAAAGAGATTTTAAGTTCATGCTTTGTGTTTTGGATGTCTGATAATGTTGTGTCATCTGCATAGAGATCTATAGATGATATCGAGTATCTTAGTAAAAGTGGTAGGTCGTTAATAAATAAAATAAATAGTAATGGACCTAGAATTGAGCCTTGTGGTACTCCATATCTAATTGTTTCAGGTTCAGACAGAACGTTATTTATATAAACATGTTGTGTTCTCTCACTTAAGTATGAAGTAAACCATCTTATGGGTTAGTGGTTCTTCTTTGGGGGTTTTCCAGTTCGTTCTCCACCAAAGATACTGTACTCCATGTATAGTCTGGTGAAAAATGGCATTAAAAACCAAATAAAATTCACCTCCACAAATTATAGGTAAGCTATTGTTACCCTAGCAGGAGCTTTGGTATCTGCACTAATAAAAAAAACCTGTGGTTAGCAGCTTTTGATTTAGGTATTATAGTAATTGGATCCGTGAGCATCTTTGGCATCAGCTGCACTAATAAAAACATTTACATCTGGTTACAATCACTGAGGGGGTACTCTAACATTGAACTTCTGATTTAGTGATGGGTGTAAGGTGAAGTCTACTATGTGAAAATAACCAAGCAGAGCTAGCCGTTTTTTATCATAGGTATCTGAAGTAAGGCCAAACTTTATACACTATAACTGACATATTAAACCAATCAATCATACACCAAAATAAAGGGAATTAAAAGTTATTTTAGCAATACCTCAGATATACAAGATCTTTTTTTAAAAAATAGCTAGTTTGACCATTGAGAAAAGCAAGGAAATTCTTTTTCTCTAAAAATCTCAATCCAATGTGTTAATATAAAACTGTACAGCACCTTCTGAATGTCAGCCATATTTTCTTCCTATGCTACTGTGAGAGGGCTAAGGGTCCAAGTTTGTTTAAAAAATGTGAATTTGCTGTACATTCTTGGTCTAATTTTTGTGCATTTAGTTTTGTAGCACACTCTTTAATACAGTTATACCTGGAATCAGGCACTGGGTAGCTGAGTTGTCTAAAGTGTTTGCCTTTACCAATAACTGCTATCTCACCACAGTTGGCATGGGTTTGAGATTCGGGAATATGTTAGAACACTTGTAAGTAGCTTCCTGTGTGTTGATGGTTCTTACCAGCATTTGCCCAGGAATTATGAAACTTTTGTATGGGATGCAGCTTGAGCAGTACTATGTAATCATCAACAAAATAGGTCATTATGACCTCTAAATTCATGCTTCACTTCGTGGTTCTTACCAGCATTTCCCTGGGAATTTTGAGGGGAGGGGATGCAGCTTGTGATCAGTATACTACACTTTCATCACAAATATAGGTCATTGTGACGTCTATTTTCATGCATCACTTATTATGGCTAAATTGTTTGTGTTTTTGTCATCTCAGTTGCAATTCATGAATCATCAAACTACATGATTGTATTTTTCTCTGTAATTTCCATACCCTTCCTTCAAAAGTAAGTAAATTTGACCTATATTTAAAGGAGTCCCAGGTAACTGAGTGGTCTAAAGTGTTCACCTTTACAGATCATCAACATTTCACCTCTATCTACTTTAAGCTAAAGTCTTAGACTCAGCCAGCTTAGTTAAGTAGAGCTTGTCAGTAGCTTCCTGTGTGTCACTGTTTCATCCAGAGTTCTTCCTTTACCAGATTTACTGGCTGCCACGAATAGTCTATCATGTGTTGAAAAATGGCATAAAGCATGTGACCAATTCTCATTAATATATATGTCATGAAAATTGTTTATGCCAGAATCATCAAACTTAGTGGTTGTATGTATCCATATTAGTAACACAATCTTACAACAAAATAAAATTAACTGCTTGGTAGCCTATAGGTTAGGGCATACATCTCAGATGTGAGACAAAGACCTGACTTTCAGATAAAAAAGTATGAACTTATCGGCTGGAAAATACGATAAGTCACACTTTTTAAAGCCATGGGTAAACTTATTTGAATATATTTTTTAATATAAAATATTCTAAAAATAGAAAATATAAATATGATATAATTTGGAAACACTGCTATTAAAAATATTAAATATGATATAATTTGGAAACACTGCTATTAAAGATATGTAATAATATTGCATAATGTACTATGAATGAATGAATGTTAAATTAAAGTGAACTGGCCATGAAGGGTCATTATTCACTGTTTTATCTTTCAAAAGAAAGTTATTTAATTTTTCCCGTGGGGTAAGGAATGGTGCCACATCCCCACGGGCATTTATACACACATAGTGTGCTATTTCATGTGGTCTTCATGTCACGCCCCTATTGAGGCACTATCGACATGAATGTACGACCTGGGTGAGTGGGAATGGATCAAACATGCACTCAACCCTATCAACCAGTCGGAAGGAGTGTACTAGAGGTGCAATGGCACCAAATAATGACTGGTGAAAAATGGTTTTCACATCTCGTCATTTTGAGGGTTTCTGGTCACGAGAAAATGAGGAAAAGATCCGATAAGCCAGCCCATGTATGTCGACAGCCTTGAAACACCCTAGCCATACTTATTTCAAATCAGGTCCAGTTTCACTAATGGATGGAAAATATACCAATAATGTTTAAGCCACCTGAGTAATTAAATCAAGTTTTGTGTAGTTGAAGATTTTTTCTAACTCCTAACATACCAATGTTTCTTAAGTACACAGTGTATGTATTGTAAGTCCCTAACAATTTTAATTCTAGAATGTCTGTGCATCATATGTAGGATGGTCACTGTTAGGTTATATGGGTTGTGAATTTTGATTGGCGGTGTTTGAAATTGATCAAGTTAGGTTTCTCAAAAGAGCTTGTCAAGTAGAGTTTTCATACCAAATGAGAGCTCTGTAATGGCTAAATGGCAGTAGCCCATAGAAGGGCTTTTTGATGGAGGGTTATGTAATGGTAACCAGTCTTCCACCATTCTGGTTTGTTTGCTCCGGTGTCATCCTGTCCTGCTGTCCTCTCTTGTTCCTTGGACCTCCCTTCATCTTGATTGTCAGCACCGGTGTCCTCCTCTCTTCTGGGTATCTAGATCTAAAATTGTTCCTATCAGTTTGGAAATACTCTGTGCTGTAGTTACAAAAGTGTAGACAGTCACATGTGACAGCCTATTAATGCAGATGTACTAGTCCCGAATTCCTGACAGTCCGAGGTTTGATACCACCTTGTATTTCTGATTTAGTTTTTAGGAGAATATGACTAATTGTTATTTGGATGCAGCATTGTGCCGCTGGGTCTGATGTTCTTGGTGTTTTATGTATATGAAAAAAAGTTAGAAATAGATAGAGAGGAGTGTTAATTCCTAGATGATGGTATCCATGGTCCACCCTTTTGTTTTTGTACCTGATGTTATTTTCTTAAATGTTTCAATGTTTATTTCTATATATTTTGTTATCCCTGATGCTTCATCTAATTCTATTTGGTTGTTTTAAATGTGTAGCCCATCAAATGATTGGTCAATGAACCCATGTGACATCATTGTGGGACTACAATTTACTTCTTAAGGTTGTTATAAATTTCAGAATTAGTATGTTATTTAGGTGTTTTATATGTACCCATGTCTGGGGCTACATATTGCTCCTTAAGGTTGTTATACATGTTATAATTTTGTATTTATTTAGGTGTTTAGGCAATGTTTCTATATTGTTTTCAATTAGTCCAGTTGTTTTAAGCAGTTCAATTATATTTTTGAATGTTCCTTGAGGGTTAGTGTTAGTTAATTGGATTACTTTTGGGTATGTACTTGGTGCTGCTATGTTTAGTTGTTTGGATCTAAATTTGTCCCTTTCCTTTTTGGTTTTTGTACAATTGTTGAAAATATGTTGTAAATCTTCTGGGGTGTTACAATTATGGCAATTAATGTTATGTGGGAAGGGTCCTATGTATTTTCCAAAGCTGTTTGGCATTTTAGTTTTTCCTATTATTATTCTATTTATTTAGATTGTTCATAACCTTTGCACCTGGGTGGTTATATTACTCTACTAACTTCCTTAATGATGTTGTGTAATATTCTTCCTTGTTTATTTATGTTCCAATCGGTTTGCCATTTTCGATTAATCATTGTGTTAATTAAGCTATATAGTTCAGTTTGGCTATATTTAAGTGGCATGTAATTAGGTTCGTCGAGTTTGTTTTTAGCAAGTTGGTCTGCTAACTCATTACCTTTGATGTCAATGTGGGATGGAATCCACATAAATTCTACTAGTAGCTTAATTGAATTTAGGGTTTTCAGTATTAAGTTAATTTGTCTTAAGAAATTTCCTCTAGATTTTGTGGTGTTATTTTGGATTGAGGTTAGGACGCTTAGCGAGTCGCTAATAATCACAGTCTTATTTGGTTTATTTTCCTCAATCCACTTTAATGCTTCTAGGATGGCCCACAATTCAGCTGTATAAATGAAGCAGTGGTCAGGTAAACGTCTGCCCATTTGAATATTATATTCTGGTATGACCATTGCAGCAGCTGTTTTGAAAGCATTTGTTATTTTTGAGGCATCCGTGTACATTTTTGTAAAATTTTGATATTGATTATTTCTAATGCTAATGTTTTGAAAAAGTTTTGTTGGTTTTCCTTGTTTCCTTTATCTGATAGGGAGATATTTACTTTTGTTCGTACATTGCTCCAAGGTTCTTTGTCGTACGTTATGTTGTTTTCTACTTGGAATATGTCTATTGCAAGTTTAGTGTTTAATTAATGAACTAATGTTCCCATAGAGGTGGTGTTTTTGAGAGTTTTTCTAAAGGAAGTATTACATTTGTTGATAGTCAGGTATGTGGGGTGTATTTTTTCATGGGTCGACAGTCTGGCTGCATATTTTAAGATGAGTTCCTGCCTTCTAAGATGTAATGGCAGTTCCCCTTTTAAAACCTGTAGCTCGGCTGTCGAGGTTGATGGCAGTGCGCTGGTACCAATGAGTAGGGCTTTTTTCTGTATTTTATTTAGTTTGTTTAAGTGACGTTTGGGTGCCGTGGTGTATACTTGGCACCCATAGTCAAGTTTAGATCTTATCAATGCAATATACAGTGTTAAAATAGTTTCTTGGTTGGCATCCCACTGAGTACCTTTGAGGCTTTATAATAGATTTAAGTCCTGGTTGCATCATTTAACTAGTTCATCTATCTGATGCGCCCATGGTAGGTGTTTATCAAAGTAATACCCAGAAATTTAGCTACTTTTACGAATGTTATTTCTTTATTTTGTATTGTTAATTTGGGATATTGTTTGAATTTCTTACATTGGGTGAAAAGTACAGCTACTGTTTGTTGGTGCAATAGTTTGAAGCCCCATTTATCAGCCCATTTTCCTATGTTATTTAAGCTGGTTTGATGTTCAGCCATATGTTGGTGGTTGGAGGGGTTGCCTGCTCTCCATAGTCCACTATCATCAGCAAACTGTGATAATCCAATTTTAGGTGATGTGTCAAGGTCGTTTATCATTAGATTAAAGAGGGTGGGGCTGAGTACACTCCCTTGTGGAGTTCCATTTTCAAGGGTGTGTTCCTCAGAGTAAGTTGCCCCTACCCTAGTTATAATTTTGCGGTCGATCAGGAAATTTTCTATAAAGTTGAACATAGGACCCGTAATGCCATAATGATTTAATTTGGCTATAAGGCCTTTGGTCCATACAAGGTTGAATGCTTTTTCCAGATCAATAAATACTCCAATTAAGTTTCTATCCACTTTTCTTACAGAGTTGAATGCCAGTTTGATAGCGGTTTCTAATCTTATTAATTGATCCATAGTGGATCTTTTATTTCTAAACCCACATTGATTTTCAGAAATCAAGTTGGTACTTTCAAGGTGGTGTTTAAGTCTATTAGTAGTAATTGTTTCTATTATTTTGCATATGTTGTTAGTAAGAGAGATGGGTCTGTACGAATTGATATTGTTTCTATCTTTATTTGGTTTGAGTATGGGTATTACTATCGCTGTTTTCCATCTTTTAGGTAGCCTTCCTGTGTCCCATATTTTGTTTAGCATTTTTATTATTGAATTAACCAAGTTAATGGGTAGGTTTTTATATATTACATATCCTTTTTGGTCTTCCCCAGCTGAAGTTTCTTTTTTGGTTTTAAGTGCCTGTCCCATTCATATAGTGTCATGTCTGTATTTAGATGTGATAGTTTGGGTCCCAGGTCTTTAAATAGTTCCTTAAATTTAATTTCAGTTTTAGCCCAGTGGTATTGAAATTCCTTAGTGTGGTTGTTATTACTGCTCATGTTTTTGAAGCGTTGGGCTACTGAGTCAGCTTTTTCCTTATTGTTACTAGTGTTGTTTACTTTGTGGGTGCTATTGGTCTGTTTTCCCCAGATAGTTCTAATTTTATCCCACACCTGTTTGGAGTTAGTTCTAAATTTTATACTACTGCAGTATTTTTGCCAAGTTTTTTCTTTTGACTGCTTAATTAAGTATTTGAGTTTGTTATCCTGATTTTTGTACTCTAAGAAGTGTATAGTGTTATTAGTTCTTTTAAATTTATTTAAAACTCTAATTTTTGCCTGTCTGGTTAATTTAATTTCCTTATTCCACCATGGTACACTTGGCTTTCTTGTTTTGCCACTAGTTTTGGGCATACTGCTGTTGGCAGCCTGAGTTATGATTTTAATTATGTTATCATAGTAGATATCTATGTCATCTGATTCTATATCTTGTATATTTGTATTAATTATTATTTCTTGAAAATATTCCCAATCAGCTTTAGTATAATTCCACCTGGGGATTTTGTTATTTGATTCGAATTGTATGGCCATTTGCAGGGTGGTGATTATGGGGAAGTGGTCGCTCCCCATGGGGTCAGATTGATCCACTCCCCACTCTGCCAATCTGGGTGTGTACAGGGTGAGGTTAATGGCGGATAGGGTGCCATCAACCGGACTGAGTCTGGTTTTGCACCATCACTGAGTATAGTTAAGTTGGATTCAGTGGCCCATGTCTCCACCCACTTAACCCTTCCATCCGTCACTTCACCCCCCCCCCAAAGCTCAGTGTGGGTGTTGAAATCTCCGCAAATGATCGTAAGTTCGGATTTAATGCATTTGGTTAACTTTTCTAGTGCTAATTGATGGTTTAATTTAGTATTTCTAACTGGGTCATAAACATTGAAGATTTGCAATTCACTTTTTCCGGTGCTAACTAATAGGGATTGTATTTGTATTAGTGAATTGCTGATATCCCTAGATGTTATGGGTATTACAGTTTCAGATGGTAAGATGTTATTTAGAAATATGGCTAATCCACCACCTCAGCCTTCCGTTCTATGTTGGAAATAACCTGGGGAGTAGCCTTGTATTGATGGCAATGTTTTCGAGTTTGTAGAAAGTTTAGTTTCTTGAATGCAGAATATGCCAGGTTTGTGCAGTGTATTTATTAATTTGAGTCTTAATTCATTGATGTTTCCTGATAGCCCCCTTGCATTCCATTGCCATATAGTAACATTCCCTTGTGGTGTATTAGCCACTTTCATTGGGTTCGTTTACTGTAATTAGGTTTTCTAGCTGAGTTTTGACATTTGTTATTGATAGCTGGATATTTATTTTAATATTTGGGTCTTTTAGTTCCAGCTTGTCAATTGGTCTGTCCATTTTAGTGAAGACTTCACTCAGTTCTAGAATTATGTCAAACTGACTGGTTTTGTCGTTATTGTTCTTGTTGTTCATCCTACGTTTCCCTTGTGGGGCTATTTTATTAATTGATTGAACTTCTTTAATGGGTTCTTTACTGTTTTGCATTTGTTTTTTGCAGTGCAGTGTAGCTGTTTTGTAATCTAGATGTAACGAGTTCATGATTCCTACTATGGTGTGTTCCCTCGCTGAAGCCAGGCGGTCTGGGGATTGGGATAAGTGGGGGTCCCTGCAGTGTGTGCATTTTGGCTTTTGTCTATTGAATTTCCCCCTATGTTCTCCCCCACATTTATTGCATTTAGCTGGAAATTTTCATTTGGACACTTTGTGCAGAATCTAGGTTTGTTTATGTACTGTTCAATTCGGTACCTAGTTCCTGATTTCCCTAGCTTGATTAGTTTTGGTAGGGGGGGTCAAGGTTTCCAATATGGTGATGTTGGTTACCTTTTTCCCTCTGTTTCCTATTTGATAGATTTTATTTATTTGATTGTTACTTCGTCATTGGTGAGTTGGCATAATCATCCCGTTAGTTTGAGTACCACTTTGTACTTAATGGGTTGCTGTATTTTGGTGGTTGTTGTGGTTGAATGGTCCTTATTTGTGGTAATTAGTTTAGGGTGGGTGGGTGTAGTCCTGGTTTTATGATGTTGTTCAACTTTGACTGGCATCTCACACAGTTTTTCGCTTTCCATGTACTTAGCTGCTTGGCTGCTAGTACTACAATGTATAATTATGTAATTCTTATTGGGTCTAATTATTTTACTTTGGCCCAGGTGGATTTTAGTTAGGGCTCCTGCAATACTATTGGTAGATAGGTGGATGAATTGAGTTGATTTGCTTTTAATATACAACATCAATTCTAGTCTGTGGTATTTGTGGGCCTCGATTTTCCTGTTTGTTATTGGGGTGGCATTATCGTTATTTGGTTTTATTTGTGGGGTGGGTGTGTTATTTGTTTTCATAGTAGGGATTGCCTGTTTGTTTATTTCCTGTTTCTGTACATTGTGTTGGTTATGTGCCTTGTTTTATTTTGTTTTATTGGTTTTTTTCCCCTCTCCTTTACCATCCCATGAGTTGTGGATTTTAGATGGTGGAGGGGTTGGGGTAATAATAGATTGGGTTGGATATAAAAAATCTGCCTCAAGTAATTGTTTGGATGGGCCTGGTGTTTGGCTATTATGGATCTTTATCTTGTTTGATTTTGCTTTGCTAGATTTGTTATTGCCATCCGACATTTTGACCATTTCCTGTGGGGCCTTTGTTATCACCGTGCACATATGGCTCGCTTTAGTGCTTGCGGCCTGTGCGTAACTGGGCTTGCTATATATGTTAATCCCTACCAATTTCTTAATTGGCGAGGCGGACATTATTTGGAAATTGGGGTTGGGAGAATTTATTATGCTGGATTCACCTTGTATTAGTGTGGCATCCAGTGTTTCCTCTAACATAATGTGGTCAAATAGATTGAACTCAATGGGAGATAGTGGGTTGAGTTGTTCCGCTGCTTTCCTAATTAAATTAAGATCTGGGGTTGCATCTACATTGAGCTTTGTCTGCTGTACCCCCTTTGTTGTTTGAGAATTGTTTGTAATTATTTGTCCTATCTTAATTTTGTTTGCGACTTCCTTTCTCAAAGTTGAGTTGAGTTTTTCAGCCTGTTTCCTATTTTGATTGCCATTCCAGCTCAGGTGGCTTCTAGCATGGAAAGCTTTCTTTAGCGATTTGGAATCCATTTTGATTGGTTCAATTTTGAATAAAGGAATACTGGATATTTCGTTAGCTATGAAATTGAGTATTTATGTGCAAAATGCTTATCTAGAGGTAACAGTTATTATAATTTGCTAAATTTGTGAACTAGATATGAATTGAATAATGTACTATGCTATCTCACCTGTTAGCATGGGTAAAATTTAGTGATTGTGTGCATCTATATTAGTAATACAATCTTACAAGAAAATAAATTAAACTGTTTGGTGGTCTAGTGGTTTAGGCATTCGCCTCAGATACGGAAGGTCATGGGTTCAATTCTCAGCTAAGTCATACTGAAAAATGTGTAGCAAAATGGTACTCACTGCTGCCTTGCATGGTGTTCAGCATTTAGAGGTTAGTGTTAGGACTGGTCAACCTGATGTCAGGATAATGTGTCTGGGTGGGACATCATGCTACATGTATGCGGCATGATACCCCAGTGATAGATATCAATATAAACTGCAGAAATCATATCGACATGACTCGAAAATTTGTTAAAGCTACATTAAAAATCAAAATCACACACACACACACACAAACATACACAATAAATTACTGATGACCAACATTTTTTTTGTTTTACTGTCTTACATTAAGCTTTGCCTTTAGCTCATGTTAATATTGTCTACATCTATGTTTTATCTACTGTATAATTACGCCATATCCAGCATCATAACACTAGGCAAGATAATACACCTTTTGTACCATCATATGAAAAGGTGGTCACTGTGACCCATATTTCACATTTAACTAAATTTGATTCAGTTTGATGCTTGTGACCTTGCTGCAATTATAAACAAGGAGACTGGCATTGTGGAAGATCTTTGTGACCCATATTTCACATTTAACTAAATTTAATTCAGTTTTATGCTTTTGTCCTTGCTGCAATTATAAACATGGAGATTGGCATTGTGAAAGATCATTGTGACCCATATTTCACATTTAACTAAATTTGATTCAGTTTGATGCTCATGTCCTTGCAGCAATTATAAACAAGGAGATTAGCATTGTGAAAGGTCATGATGACCTATATTTCATGTTTAACTAAATTTGATACAGTTTGATGCTTTTATTCTTGTTGCCATTATAAACAAGGAGTGTGGAATTGTGAAAGGTCATTGTGACCCATATTTCACATTTTACTAAATTTGATTCAGTTTGATGCTTTTATCCATGCTGCAATTATAAACAAGGAGATTGGCATTGTGAAAGGTCATTGTGACCATTATTTCACATTTAACTAAATTTGATTCAGTTTGATGCTTTTGTCCTTGCTGCAATTATAAACAAGGAGACTGGCATTGTGGAAGGTCATTGTGACCTATATTTCACATTTCACTAAATTTGATTCAGTTTGTTGCTCGTGTCCTTTCTGCAATTATAAGCAAGGAGAGTGGCATTGTGAAAGGTCATTGTGACCCTTATTTCACATTTTACTAAATTTGATTCAGTTTTATGCTTTTGTCCTTGCTGCTATTATAAACAAGGAGATTGGTATTGTGAAAAGTCATTGTGACCCATACTTCACATTTAACTACATTTGATTTAGTTTGATTCTTTAGCCCTTGCTGCAATTATAAACAAGGAGAGTGGAATTGTGAAAGGTCATTGTGACCCATATTTCACATTTAACTAAATTTGATTCAGTTTGATGCTTTTATCCTTGCAACAATTATAAACTAAGAGATTGGCATTGTGAAAGGTCATTGTGACCTATATTTCACATTTTACTTGCTTAGGTTATGTTATTGTATTTAGCTCATAACCATTATTAGTTTTTGGCATACTTCCATGAAACTTGGGATGCATTTTATGAGCCCTTGTCTCAGTTGTACATAAATATTAACAGTATTTTATATTGCAACAGTTTGGCTTTAATTTTGTGTTAAGTATAATATTTATTATGATATAAATCGCCATTACTGCCATTGGATTTTGCCAGCAACTTTCCCAAGGACATGTAGGCCCAGGTGAATGCTATTTGCTAGAAAGGAATGCAAGCTGGAGGCAAGCTGTAGACCAGCAAACCTTGTATTCACAACTGTGAACGGAGAAGGTGCCAGCATCTTGTACTTCACTGGGTGTCGTGTTGCAGCCCTTGTCCACAAGAAATACATGAAGCCCGAGGACTACACGGGAGGTAATTGAAGTCCAGTACAAGAATGGCACATGTGACTCAATGCCAGTGGCTGTCATTGACCTCGATTCACCATACATGAAGGGGAAAATTGAAACCACATGCTTGGCTGGACTGTCACATGATGTCATACTGGGATGTCAATATGTGTTGCCACAACCATATCCCCAAACCTGCACACCGATGCCGGTGAGTTCTGTGGAAACCAGGTCCAAGAATTGACAGACAAAACCGACTCTAATGGATGTTACCTCGACACTGGACAGTAACGTATTCCGACTGAATTGAGAGAGCTTCAGCAGGAGGACTCAACTCTGGTGCAGTTGCACAAGTACGCTGCAGAGGACATGGAGATGGAAACTTTCATTGGTGCAGTGAAGTTCACATACAAAAAGGGGATTTTGTATTGCCACACCAGAAAAGGTCGCGAACACTTTAAGGAAGTCTCATGGGAGGACACATGGGTATTGCCAAGATGCATGACCATTTTGTCAAGAATTTTTACTGGCCAAGGGTCCAGGGAGATGTCAAGCTGTTCTGTCTCTCCTGTTACAAGTGTCAGAGAGTGGCACCAGAAATGGATCATTGACCCGTCCCCTTGGATAAAAATCTGAGTCGTCACACAGAAATCAGTATATTCTAACGGTCGTAGATTATGCTACACACTATCCAGAGACCGTTGCATTGTGTAATATTGATTTGGAAATTGATGCTATAGTGCTGTTTGGTATTTGGTCAAGAGACAGAGTGCCCGATGAGATCCTGACTGATTAAGAGACACAATTCGTAAGTAGTGTGATGGCAGAGGTAAACCGACTGATGTCGATTAAACATATCACAATTACACCGTATCACCCCGAAAGTAACGGAATGTTTGGTCGGTTTAATGGGACATTGAAGAACATACTCAAGAAGCTGTGTGAAGTCCACCCCAAAGATTGGGATCGGTACAAAGATCGCTGTCAAAGAGGTACATAATACCTATCAGTACGTCATGGATTTGCGAAACAAACTGCAGAAGTTTGTTCACTTGCACAGAAGAACCTCAAGCGAGCAAAGGCGCATCAAGCAAAGTATTACAATAATCGTGCAAAACCACGCCAGCATGACGTAGGTGACACAGTGTTGTTGCTGTTGCCCCAAGAACACAAGTTGCAAGTTTCTTGGAGGGGGCCATATGTCATAACCAGCAAAGTTAGAGGTCAAATTTATCGGATATGGCTACTGACTAAGGTGAAGCTATACCATGCTAATATCATCAAGTGATACCAGGAAAGGGATACTATCAGTGATTTTGTTGTCACGATCATCACAGAGGATGCCGAAGACAAGTGGCAAATACTGTCCCAAGCTATCCATTAATGAGGGCTGAGAGACACCCTCAGATATGGAGTGCGACCCCTTTTTGACCCCAATACAGCTGGAAGAGATAGAGACATTGCTGGCTGGCTATTCCAATGTGCTTATAAAAATACCTGGGAGAACATCACTTGTCAAGTTCGGGTTAAAGCTGGTGGATGACTGACCAGTCCAGCAGACACCTTACCCCTTTTCCCAGGCGAAATGACAAGTCGTAAGATAGAACCTCAAGCAGATGATTGCTCTGGGAGTAATCGAGCCCGCCAACTCTCCATACAGCTCTCAGGTAGTCTTAGTGCAGAAGAAGGTTGGTGCACATTGGTTTTGTGTTGACCACCAGAAGATTAATCAGTTAACGTAATTGCTACCTAACCCAGAAGATAGGGCAAAGTTCGCTTTTGCTACACCCGATGGGACCTACCAGTGGTTTGTGATGCCATTTGGAGTCCAGAATGCACCCAGCATCTTCACTAGAATGATACAGAAGTTGTTGTAGCCCTTGCGCAATATGGGTATCCACAACTTCATGGATGATCTCTTGCTAGCCACAGAGATGTAGGGTGAACACCTCACTCTTCTAGCTGACGTTTTGGAGTGGCAATGTCAGGATGGATTGATGGCTTGCCCTTGCAAATGTCATTTGACGTTCCAAATCTTGGACTATTTGGGACACACTCTTAGTCGAGGCATGCTATCCCCCAAAAAGTCAAAGGAGGAGCAGCTGAGAAACGCCACATGGCCCACCACAAAAACTGAAGCGAGATCATTCCTGTGATTGGCTGCATATTACCGGAGGTGAGGGGCCAATATCAGTGCGATTGCAGGTCTGTTGTCTGACCTGACCAAGAAATGGGCCCTGGCAGCCATCTTGAAAATTGTTATAGTGACTTGTATGAAACAGTTGTTGTAGGGTTAAACACCATTTTTAAGCACACAATAGGCTATACATGATGGTCAGTATTATAGGTGGAGGAAGAACCTAGGAAAACAGTGATCCATAATGGAGAGTGCTTTAGACCACTCGGGCACTCGGGGGCCCCTTCTCTGAAACAGAATAGCATACCAAATTTGGGTCTCTAACAGTAGACTTATTGTCTTGTTGGTTCTAAATAAAAATGGTGCCAATCTGACATGCACAGCAACTAATTTTAAAATCTTGCTGTTGCTAAAGAATTTCTGAAATGCTTTGAACACAAAGATAGTGTCTCATCTTGATTTCCTGGAAATTCTTTTTAGCCAGTTAGAGTATCAGTCCTTTCAAGGGACTTGTGATTTAGTCATAATGAGTGAATATAAATAAATGGTAATTTTGGATTTCAACAAATCTTTCTATGTGGGTATATGTTAAATGAGATGAGTTCATTGATCTATTCATGACATCAGGGTTAAGTTGAAAAATATTTGATTATCTTTAGAAAATGCAAACTCAGGCAAATAATAATTTAGAGTTTTAATAATGATTTGTTGAGGTTTCTCAGTATTTTAGATGGTTTTAAAAATCAACTGTAGAAATAATAAAAAAAATGGGGGAAAACACTTTGAATTTTGAAAAATTCTTTTTTTGGCAAGTTGTATTTATGAGAATTAATACAAATGAAATCTGATTTTTCAGATCCTCCAGTTATCCAGCTTTACCCCAACACATCTGTTTTTAACGTTACAGAAGGCTTACCGAAATTTGTATTTACATGTAATGTGGCTGATGCCAACCCAATGCCCAAGGCAGATGATTATAGCTGGTTCCATGGAGGCACTGTTATACAAGGTCAAACCAGGTCATCTTATGAACTATTGAATGTACAGAAATCTCAAGATGGCGTGTATCAGTGTATGGCAAGGAATAATTATGGAACTGGAAACTCTAGCACATTGTATATTAATGTACAATGTAAGTATACATGATTTGATTTGATATTCCTTGTATACAGGGATTCTTAAAGTAAAGTAAGTATTCATGATTTGATTTGATATTCATTATATACAGGGGTTCCTAATATACAGTGTAAGTATACATGATTTGATTTGATACTTCTTACTGGTATATACGTTTTTTTTTTTGAATGTATAGCATTCAGTGCAGTGGGAGGTTTACTATGATCATGGTACTATAAGGAAGATCTAAGCAGCTGTGTTTTGAAATTTTTGAAAATGGTGTCTTGTTACATAATCTACTAGTTCATGATTACAATTTTAAATTGTTGAACCAAACATTTCCTCCTTTACAAGTCCATAATAGTAAATAATACTAAAAAAGTAAATATTTTTCTTTTGTTCAACCACCATATGACTTTGCTTTCATAGTGGGAATAATGAGAGCATGATTGTTAGAAGATGATAATGATACTTATTATCATCTTAGCATGTACACATGGGTTAGGTCGGATATATATTTTGGATTGGAGTCCATCAGTGAAATGTAGCAAAGAGAACAATTTTTATGATTGATTATGGATCGAATGGATAGCCGGTATAGCGTACATAGCCAGGGGAGGTGTACTATGTTCATGGTACTCAAAGGAAGATCTAAGGAGCTGTCTTTTAAATGTTTTGAAGTTTCTGGATTAGATATTGAGACAGACCAGACATAATTGAGTTACTAAAGTCCAGTCTTGAAATTACTAATGTACGCACAACCATTTTAGTGGCATGAACTGAAAGATATTTGTGAATGGAACTCTAGCGTCTCAGTTCAAGATAAGCAGACTTGCTTATGTTCATGACATGTTGGTGCAAATTACGTACTGTACAGTGTAACAGCTAGGTTTCATACTAACTGTGTAAATTTAATGTTGGTGTTGCTTATATATATTGTTTATGGTAAAGGATGTGTCATGATAAAGTATTTGTGTTGTCAGAATGACCTCAGTTTTATCATCATTCATCTGAAGTTTGTTACATGTCATCCATGATGTCACATCAGAAATACAATTCTTAACAGCTTGGATGGTAGCATCAACTTCTGTTTGGTGGCTAGATCAGTATATATGTGTGTCATCAGCGTACATTTGGTGAGACATTGCATGATGATCAATAACAATTGAGAGCAGCTGAGGGTATAGCATGAAGATAGAACCACAGTAAGGTTGTATGGTGAATGCCAAGTACATGCATGTGACTGAAGTAATATATCTTGGTCTATTGTGTCAAATGTTTCAGACAAATCAAGGAGGGTGAGGACTGTAATCTTTCTGCTATCGAAAGTAGAGAGAAAGTCAAGGTGGTTGTTTTTTTGTGACTTACCTTTTAATCATATCTGTGATATGAAGTAAAGCCTTTCCTAGGGTGCTATATTTCCAGGAGCAGTAAACACACTTCTTCACTGTTTTATAAGCATACTATAGCCACTATTGTGCTGAAGCACAGTATAACCTGTTACATGCATATATCATGGTGTCAAGAATGTTCTTGTCATTATCATTTTCTGGTAAGCTTTACGAAAAATCATGTTTTTCTGAGGGGTTTGTGAGTCACAAAATTGTGCTTATAACTTAGCAGATCTTAGACTAGCAGATATTCATCACTGATGTGTTTATAACTTAACAGATTTTAGACTAGCAGATATTCATCACTGATGTGTTTTTGTCTGAAAGAAAAACCTATGAAGTAGTGGCAGTTTTTGTAGTTCTTTGAGATACACTCTTATATAAATTAAAGTTCAGTCATTTATTACTACAAAAATGTTATTAAATTTAATATAAAGTCACTTTAATAGTTTTTTATACATAGATACCGGTATAATAAGATCATAAAAAGTTGCAGTAAACTAACATTGGCATAACAAAACTTTTGTAGAACATAATGTGATGATGTTTCGAAAGAATGTATGTTAGTAAAATAGATGCATGTAGATTCCTAGACTAGATACATTTGTATTTTAATTGAGCTATTTCTTATAATAATAATAATAATAATAATAATAATAATAATAATAATAATAATAATAATAATAATTATTATTATTATTATAATAATAATAATAATCATAATTATAATGCTAATAATAATAACAATAGATTATTACCGATATTATTATTAGAAATATGAGTTATTTATTATTCCAAAGGTCAAACTAAGGTACCTTTCATAACTGGCCTGAGTTGATATTGAACACACGATCTTATGATTACGTCTGAATGCTTTAGCAACTGAGATGCTATTTTCTCATCCATGCAGTACAGAAATCTAGCAATTTTGGTAAACTTAATTTTCTTATCTCAGTCTAATTCGTCTCAGACTAGTCGTCTCAGTCAAGGTGTCCACGCACTCAGAACTACTTTAAAAATAAGAAACCCTTGTTGTCTTCTGTTGTGCCTGACGTAGTTGTTCTTAAATCAACAACAACAAATATATAACAAAAATATAGTAACATAAGGGTAATCCATCTTTTAAACTCACTATATAAAAACATTTCATATGAGACATAGACATTCATGCATACATGTTGAATGTTTGGTATTATGCTAGTTTGTTCTACACATCATGGTTCATTTTATCCTATGTGCAGCCCTAGCTCAGTATATTTTCAGGTCAGCATCATTAAAAGTAGCTAAAGTAAACCAACTACTTTAAAATACTTTGTGTGAAATAAATTATATACCTATAGATACATTTAATAATCAGAATTATTTTCAGTCAAGGATTAATGTTTAACTCATTTTATGTACTGTGCAAATATTTGATGTTGCTAATTCACTTGCAGATGGTGCTGAGATAATAAATGTTTCCGTGACAGAGGGCAACACTGTAAATGAGAACACCACTACCACCCTCCGATGCCTTGTGGACAGTAATCCAAAATCAAACATTACATGGACCAAGCAAGGAATTTTGGGAGTCTTACAGACAAATTTGTCTGTACATGAGAGTCAACTCATCATTGAGAATGCTGAATGCCTGGATACATCCAACTACACATGTAATGCAAGAAATGGTGTGGGTCAGCCTGTGGAAAGAAAGATTCCTCTTTATGTTACCTGTAAGTCAATAAACTCAAGTTTGCTTAATTATTTATCTGTTTTTGACACATATTGCAGGAAAGGTTTATCTCAACTTTTGTCAGGGAAAATAACTGCTGTAACTTTGGTCATTTTAGAATAATTAAAAGCTCTATGTTTTTATTTACTGCATTGTGTTAAGATAATGGTCAAAACACATTAGTGTTGGAAATGTTTTTGACGTTTAGAAAGAGTACTTTATAAATTAAGTTTTTGAGTGTATTTAATAGGCGGTGTGCTTGTATGCCTAGGTCCTTGTTGGCCATTCACAATGTTTGTTGTCATTGGCAGTTTTTACAAAAACAGATCTTTGGCTCATTGATTTTTAGGTCAGTACAGACATTTTACAGCATCCGCAGCAAGTTGAAAGAAACTAGTTGTGACATAATAAATTTCAAGGTTTAGTTCCTGTAGAAACAGGTATGTAAAGTTTTGTAAACACGGTTTTTGTATTTTACTTAATTGTCTGTCGTGTCTATGATCTGTATTTGGCTATGATAAAGACTCAGTAAGAGAAGAAAGCGCTCAGGCTAGAGTCATACTAGTATGGCACTGCTGCTTGTCAGTTTTTTGCATATATATATATATATATATATATATATATATATATATATATATATATATATATATGTGTGTGTGTGTGTGTGTGTGGTCCAAGGTTGACATTATCCAGCTCCTGGCCTTCGCGAGTGGCTTAGCTTCTAAGTCCGGCGGACCATGTTTTCACTGACAGGAGAAGGGGTGAAGGTGGCCACTGGCGCCTTAAAACCAGTCGCTTTGGGTAGATGGGGCTCGTAAACCTTGGATGGTAGCTCATCTAAGAGAAGGAAAACTCTGATCCCAAACCTCCGCTGCCTTGCAGCTATACCCACTCACGGGAAGGCTAAGGGAGTAAACCCCGACAGAAAATCCGGAGACGGAGTCCCTAAGGCGGTCTGACGTTGACTTGCATTGTGTTAAGATAATGGTCAAAACACATTACTGTATTATCCCAGCTGGAAATGTTTTGGACTTTTAGAAAGAATGCTTTATAGATTAAGTTTTTGAGTGTATTTAAAATAAAGTCAATGTTTTTATAACATCAAAGATTAATCTTATTGGAGACTGGTACTAACCCTAATTACTTAAACTATATAAATAAACTATAAAAGTCATATCCGAAATTTGTATAAATCAAAATCTGCACAAATCCGAATTTTGGGCCAATCCGAAATTTGGAATAAATCAAAATCTGGACAAATCCGAAATTTGTATAAATCAAAATCTGGGCAAATCCAAATTTAGTCAATTCAATAATATATCACTTTCATAGAGGGTTTTTACCTGTATAAAATTATTCATGACTGAGGACAATTTAGAATTAGAATTTTTAATTTATGGTCTGAAATTAGATTGTTCTGATTTCAATGCAGTCAGTCTCAGTCTCTAGTCTGCAATGACGGGAGCCGTATTTACCCTTGGATAATCTCTAATGTTTACATAAACAATTCGATTCAGATTAGAAACAGGAACGCTACCACGTGCTAAGCAACATGGTAGGTTGGGACCAACAGTGCCATTACAAAGTAGCGGAGCACATTCCAGGAGGCACTATTTGACTAAAATACACTGTAAACAAATAAGGCATCATAAAATATCATTTTCTAGTAATAAATAAGTTTCTAACAGTTACTTGAAACATAAAGATGAGTTGAAATAATCATCAGAATAGATGAAATGAGGGATGGTCGATCTCATTCAAAGCCGACATGTGCTTTCAACGAGGGACTGTCTCAAAACAATGCGATAATTGGAAACAAGGTACATGTACGACAACATTTTAAATAATCATACTAAACGTATGGATAAGATAAAATTGTGAGACTGGTATAGCAATATATATATATATATATATATATATATATATATATATATATATATATATATATTCCACTGAGTGAATCATTATCAACCAGAATATTTTCAACATTTGATGAGATAACCAACATCACAAAAATAAATACTTTCTTTAAAAACAACTATTTACAAGTTCCTTTTTTCAAGTTCCAATCAGACCGTGTTGATATTGTCACCTGATCATTGTGGATTGACTAAAAGTATCCCTCGAGTCATAACTCGTGTTCTATAAACAACTGTCTTTCAAAATGATATTCAATGCAGATATGAAATGCGTTATCAATGTGCAGCTTAAACAAACAACATTATGATGACTCAGTCTAAAATGTTTTGACAATGGTAAAATTGGTAAAGTTAATATTGGGATGGTACTAAAAAGGGTATAGGAATTAACTAAATTTTAAAATCCGACTCCACCTGTCAATAGATAACTTTTAATGTATGACAAAGAGCGCATCATGCTGAAAATACACATGCAAAAAAAACATACAGCAAACACATTTTTACAATACTGCAATGAAAAATAAGGACAAAATTAAAGAATCACTTCTCAAGGGCAATCACACTAGAGCCACAAACACACACACACACACACATATGTAGAAAATCTCAAATGGGAGCACGATTTAATATTGAATTTATGAAACAATTTGAATAATGAGTTCCAAAAATTTAATATTAAGTTTATACCCATTTGAGATTTTTTAAATCAGTTTTATTTCAGTATAAATTATTTAGAAAGAATGAAGAATGAGTAATTTTGTTCATTCTAACAGGTGATGTATCTTTCATTTGTTGTGCACACAAAATAGTCCCAAACAAAGTTTAAATTATATTAAAACTATATTTTACATTTTTGAGAAGCATAAGTCAAATAAATGTGTTCATCCAAATAAACAAAACATTTTACAAAATACAAAACATGTGTTAACACAAAATGTCTAATCAGTGTGATGTCACATTGTTTGATATGGTGCACATTACCAGTTTAAGTTGGTCTACACAACATCAGAGACAGTGTTTAGGTTGGTAGTCCACATCACACCTAAACATTACATTGTTGTGATATTATTTTGAAAAGAAGTTTACTGGATTCAGAAATGCACATATTTACTGTATCGCAAAATTACCACGTAAATATGCTGTGGTTGGACCAGCTTGGGAGATCGATTTATGTATACAGTCTTCTAAGAGCAAAGGTGACTTTTTTTACTTTTGTAAGTTCACATTTAAATCAAGCCAAGTACATAGCCTTTATAGAACTCACCAAGACGTTTGATCTGGTCAGCAAGCCTGGCAAAGATTCAATGCCCTCAAAATCTGCTAGGCATGATCCAGCCCTTCCATGATATGAAAGGAACAGTGCAGTACGATAGCTCAACGTCTGACCCCCTCAACATTCGAAGTGGAGTGAAACAGGTTTGCATCCTAGTCCCCACTTTCTTCGGCATCTTCTTCACAGTCTTGCTCTAGCACGCCTTTGGTACATACACACCTGCACACATCATCAGACAGCAGACTGTTCAGCCTGGCATGACTAAAGATACAATGCTCTTCAAACATGATGCTGCCATAGCTACAGCACCTGATAGACTGCTTTACTGAAGCTTGCGATACATTTGGGTCAGCCTAAGAAAACAAACATGATGGCTCAAAATGCAGATCCCCCTAGCATCGTCATCAACAACTATGAACTTGAGGTAGTCAGTGAGTTCACATACCTCGGCTCTACCATCACCAACAACCTATTGCTTGATGATGAGCTCAACAAGCGGATTGGAAAGGCATCAACAATTATATCTATCCATGTTGTCACAGAGAGTGTGGAATAACAAGGTGCTATGTTTCGTGTGTGTGATTCGGATTTTTACATAGCTTTAACAATTTTTTAGTCAAATCACAATGATGTCTGTAGTGTAGCAGTTTAAAGTGATGCTTAGCACTGTGGCTTCATCTCACATATATATGGCATGATGTCCCATGCAGTCATAAACTTATCGCAACATGAGGACAACCAGATGAACGCCACACAAGGTAGCTGTTAGTACCATTTTTGTAAGTTTTTTCTATGACTTGGCTGGAGTTTGAACCTGTGCAACCTCCAGCATTTGAGGTGGACAGTGACTTTAACTACTAGAGCACTTGGGTGGTCTCTTCTAGTTTATATATATATATATATATATATATAAAGACAGTATGGTCTCATTATACTACCATGTAATTAATATTTGAAGTTTAATTCACAATTTTCATTCGGCTGATGACAATAAAACACTTGTGTGTTCCTTAGAACTTTCAAGACTGGACTATTGTAAATCACTTCAGTCAGGTTCATCAAAATATGTACTACAGAAACATCAAAAGAGTTTAAAATATGGCTGCTTGAATCATCTTTAGAGCATACAAAATAAATACACATCGCCCTGGCTACCTATTCAATTAAGAATCTAACAAAATCTGTTCACAATTATGCAAGGTTCATTTGTGTACCTGGCCCTAGCTATGTGGAATAAATTCCCTATACAGTTGTACCCTCTTATCTAGCACCAGCAAAGTGACCTTATAAGATGGGTGGCATTTCCAGAGGGGTACTAAATTTTCATAAGAAGTATATCTAATGTACTTCAAAGCATTTACATTCTTTGCTTAAAAGTAACATTAAATATTTCATGGTTATTCTTGTCTTAAGGATAAACTTATTTCAACTGAGTTAATAACAGTTCTTATTATTGATATCAGCGTGATATGAAAGTGGGTATTGTTGTCTTTCATGACAAAATTATTCAAAAAAATCATTTTAGTTTTGTTACATAATTCTCATTTCCATTTGTTCCATTTTCCCACTGCTGTTGATTTATCTCCTTAATGATTATGGCATTGTTTATTCCAGACTTTTCAACATAAATATGTTTTATTCAAGTGTTTACTACATAAAAGTGTTTCGTAAAGTCCCCCTCTCTACCCCTTATGTCATTGAGTAAAATAACAGACTTTCTTCCAAAGTTATACGTCTCCGTTTATGTGATGACATGTTAATGTTTGATATTGATTTATTTTGATGTTGCTAACTGTATGTGATTTAATTATCCAGACAAAACTATTGAACAGTGAATGAAATGCCTTCTTCATAAAGGAATCGATATATCTATTTGTCACATGATTTATTGGTCATTGTCTTGTACCCTGTTTTGTTAAAGGTTAATTTCTCTCGATGTTAATCCACAAAAGCTATATTTTCCCAATGCTGACCAGTATGTTATGATCTTGACAATTCATAATCCCTGTTGTAATTATCAAAGAGAAAAACTCGACACAGATGTGAGATACGCAAAACTATAGCGCAACACAGTTAAGTCCATTTAATGAAAATGTTAGCTTATATAGATAATGCTATAATATTAACATTAGTGTCATATAATATTAATGTTAGTGTGATATGATATTATTGTTTGTGTTATAAAATAGCATTGTTAGTATGATGTAATATAATTGTTAGTGTGATATAATATTAACCTTAGTGTGATATAATGTCATTGTTGATGTGATATAATGTCATTGTTGATGTGATATAATGTCATTGTTGATGTGATATAATGTCATTGTTAATGTGATATAATGTCATTGTTGATGTGATATAATGTTAACGTTAGTGAAATATAATATTAATGTTAGTGAAATATAATATTAATGTTAGTGAAATAGAATGTTAATGTTAGTGAAATATAATGTTAATGTTAGTGAAATATAATATTAATGTTAGTGAAATATAATGTTAATGTTAGTGAAATATAATATTAATGTTAGTTTGATATAATATTAATGTTAGTGTGATATAATATTAATGTTAATGTGATATAATATTAATGTTAGTGTGATATAATGTTAATATTACTGTGATATAATATTAATGTTAATGTGATATAATATTAATGCTAGTGTGATATAATATTAATGTTAGTGTGATATAATATTAATGTTAGTGAGATATAATGTTAATGTTAGTGAGATATAATGTTAATATAGTGTGATATAATATTAATGTTAGTGTGATATAATATTAATGTTAGTGAAATATAATGTTAATGTTACTGAGATATAATGTTAATGTTAGTGAGATATAATGTTTATGTTAGTGAGATATACTGTTAATGTTAGTGGGATATAATGTTTATGTTAGTGAGATACAATGTTTATGTTGGTGAGATATAATATTAATGTAAGGGTGATATAATGTTAATGTTAGTGAGATATAATATTAATATTAGTGTGATTTAATATTAATGTTAGTGTGAAATAATATTAATATTAGTATGATATAATGTTAATATTAGTATGATATAATATTAATGTTAGTGTGATATAATATTAATGTTAATGTGATATAATATTAATGTTAGTGTGATATAATATTAATGTTAGTGTGATATAATGTTAATGTTTGTGTGATATAATATTAATGTTAGTGAAATATAATGTTAATGTTAGTGTGATACAATGTTTATGTTAGTGAGATATAATGTTTATGTTAGTAAGATATACTATTAATGTTAGTGGGTTATAATGTTTATGTTAGTGAGATACAATGTTTATGTTAGTGAAATACAATGTTTATGTTAGTGAGATATAATATTAATGTAAGTGTGATATAATGTTAATGTTAGTGAGATATAATATTAATGTTAGTGAGATTTAATATTAATATTAGTGTGATTTAATATTAATGTTAGTGTGAAATAATATTAATGTTAGTCTGATATAATATTAATATTAGTGTGATATAATATTAATGCTAGTGTGATATAATATTAATGTTAATGTGATATAATATTAATGTTAGTGTGATATAATGTTAATATTCCTGTGATATAATATTAATGTTAATGTGATATAATATTAATGCTAGTGTGATATAATATTAATGTTAGTGTGATATAATATTAATGTTAGTGAGATATAATATTAATGTTAGTGAGATATAATGTTAATATAGTGTGATATAAGGTTAATGTTAGTGTGATATAATATTAATGTTAGTGAGATATAATGTTAATGTTAGTGAGATATAATTTTGGTGAGATATAATATTAATATTAGTATGATATAATATTAATATTAGTGTGATTTAATATTAATGTTAGTGTGATATAATGTTAATGTTAGTGTGATATAATATTAATGTTAGTGAGATATAATGTTAATGTTAGTGAGATATAATGTTAATTTAGTTTGATATAATATTAATGTTAGTGAGATATAATGTTAATGTTAGTGAGATATAATGTTAATGTTGGTGAGATATAATATTAATGTTAGTGAGATATAATATTAATGTTAGTGTGATATAATATTAATGTTAGTGTGATATTGTATTAATGTTAATGTGATATAATATTAATGTTAGTGTGATATAATGTTAATGTTAGTGTGATATAATATTAATATTAGTGTGATATAATATTAATGTTAGTGTGACATAATATTAATGTTAGTGTGATATAATATTAATGTTAGTGTGATATAATATTAATGTTAGTGTGATATAATATTAATATTAGTGTGATATAATATTAATGTTAGTGTGACATAATATTAATGTTAGTGTGATATAATGTTAATGTTAGTGAGATATAATGTTAATGTTGGTGAGATATAATATTAATGTTAATGTGATATAATATTAATGTTAGTGTGATATAATGTTAATGTTAGTGTGATATAATATTAATATTAGTGTGATATAATATTAATGTTAGTGTGACATAATATTAATGTTAGTGTGATATAATATTAGTGTTAGTGAGCTAACGTTAATGTGATGTAATATTAATGTTAGTGTGATATAATATTAATGTTAGTGTGATATAATATTAATGTTAGTGTGATATAATATTAATGTTAGTGTGATATAATATTAATGTTAGTGTGATGTAATATTAATGTTAGTGTGATGTAATATTAATGTTAATGTGATATAATATTAATGTTAGTGTGATATAATGTTAATGTTAGTGTGATATAATATTAATATTAGTGTGATATAATATTAATGTTAGTGTGACATAATATTAATGTTAGTGTGATATAATATTAGTGTTAGTGAGCTAATGTTAATGTGATGTAATATTAATGTTAGTGTGATATAATATTAATGTTAGTGTGATATAATATTAATGTTAGTGTGATATAACATTAATGTTAGTGTGATGTAATATTAATGTTAGTGTGATATAATATTAATGTTAGTGTGATATAATATTAATGTTAGTGTGACATAATATTAATGTTAGTGTGATATAATATTAATGTTAGTGTGATATAATATTAATGTTAGTGTGATATAATGTTAATGTTAGTGTGATATAATATTAATATTAGTGTGATATAATATTAATGTTAGTGTGACATAATATTAATGTTAGTGTGATATAATATTAGTGTTAGTGAGCTAACGTTAATGTGATGTAATATTAATGTTAGTGTGATATAATATTAATGTTAGTGTGATATAATATTAATGTTAGTGTGATGTAATATTAATGTTAATGTGATATAATATTAATGTTAGTGTGATATAATGTTAATGTTAGTGTGATATAATATTAATATTAGTGTGATATAATATTAATGTTAGTGTGACATAATATTAATGTTAGTGTGATATAATATTAGTGTTAGTGAGCTAATGTTAATGTGATGTAATATTAATGTTAGTGTGATATAATATTAATGTTAGTGTGATATAATATTAATGTTAGTGTGATATAATATTAATGTTAGTGTGATGTAATATTAATGTTAGTGTGATATAATATTAATGTTAGTGTGATATAATATTAATGTTAGTGTGACATAATATTAATGTTAGTGTGATATAATATTAATGTTAGTGTGATATAATATTAATGTTAGTGTGATATAATATTAATGTTAGTGTGATGTAATATTAATGTTAGTGTGATATAATATTAATGTTAGTGTGATGTGATATTAATGTTAGTGTGATGTAATATTAATGTTAGTGTGATATAATGTTAATGTTAGTTTGATATAATATTAATGTTAGTGTGATATAATATTAATGTTAGTGAGATATAATGTTAATGTTAGTGTTACATGGCATTTTCTTCATTAAATTAAATCTGACATCAGGAGACAGGCATCGATGGTAGATAATCTGATTACTTACCACATCAAATGAATTAATTGTTGCTTCTGGACAAAATGTGTCGCTTGTGACAGGAATGTTTTATGTTGTAGGCCGCTGGTTGCATTGGAGCAGTGGCCATTTTGTGTGGGCAACTTTGAATATAAACTCATTATTGCCAAGTAATTCAGGCTGTATATGAAGCTGTTGGCAGCTGGTCAGGGGGACATTCAAGAAGAGGAACACTGTAAATGATTGGCACAAGGATAATGTGATCACGGTCAAAAGTGCTTATAAAACTCAGCTATTTTGACTACAAGAACAGACCCAAATACTTAATGATTACTTCGTTAGTTAATGTCAGCATATTTTTGTAGTATAAATTCATGGTGTTTTTAATATCTTGTCATTTCATATGTTCATGGGGATTTACCAGAAAACATATTGTGATACCTGGTTGTTGTGCAAAAATGTTGCCAAGTGTATGTCCAGTATGTCTGCCACAATGACCATCTTGATAATATTTGCTGTCACTACTTCCCATGAATGGTATATTAATTAAATTTGGAGGCTGTCACCAAAAGAGTTATAGTGATGTCTTCTTGGTCCTAGACGAAACATGTGCTACTTCAATGACCATTTATGACTAGCAGTGTAGTTCATGTGAAACTTATTAGGACTGAAGAGTATCACACATGCTTTAAAAACTCAGCATTTACAAGGAAGAAATAATCTTAACTTGTGTTATCTTGTCTTTGTGGAAATTCATTTTGGCCAGTAGTACATCAATTTTTGATGGACTCTTCTTAGCTCTAGTGGTTATATATCAGAATAGCTTACGGGATGGCTTTTTATTCATCGGCAACCCATTTATTTACATAACATTAAATTTCAGGATCATGTTATTACATACAAATATATGAAGTTGTCCCAAGTGCCTGAAAATTAATTGTTGTCCAACAGAGCATCATTCCTGTTCTTGTTTATGTACTCTTATACCTGGAATCGTGAAATATGATGTGATGCATTTGGTGAGTACTACAACTTCATTAAACTGTAAATCAACTGGACTAATATTTTGCATGTTACTAATTATGGCATAGTGATTCACTTAGATGTATGTATTCATAATTCACTTGTTAATTTAGATGATTGTATTTGTGACCCAGGACTCGTGTTGTGTACCAGTGTTTGTCATGAGTGAGTGGGTGAGTCAGTGATCGATCATGGTGCATGATTGCACTGCTTTAAGAGTATTACAATCAATACCATCGCTGCCACCACAATATGAGTTCTGTCTGATTTAGGGTTCAAATGATAACATTCACTTGTACATTGTGGAATTTATTGTGTGATGAAATGGTACAAAATAAACTTAAAACAATAGAAAGCGCATACTTAGAAAAGAAGAAAACTACAATGCAGAATACAATACAGAATATAACCAACCCAAATACAGTACACAATACACACACCAGCATTTATAAATTTATTACAGAAAAATGCAAATGATACATTACCAGACTCGAAGTGCATAACGTTTCCAAATTATATTGAATCCCTTGTCTTTCTCTTGTGTGAAAGATGAGTGCTCTTTAACTTCACGACTGCTCAAGGTGTTGTCCGTGTCAAGAACTAGTGTAGGAATGTGTGAAGCTTTTGTTAGTTTAGCGGGCAATTGATTTGAATACTCATGAAGCATGGGAATCATGCACTGTGATCAATCACTCATTCGCCCACTCACTTATGACAAACACATACATTGGTACTCTACACGAGGCCTGGGTCACATACTCCCTATCAACATGTAAATGTCTTCTGACTAACCTAAACATTTTTTTTGAAAAATTAGATAAAACTATTAATCATGCATATGAAATGATTACAAATACAGAGCTTTAACAGTTTACTCTACCTGCAGACAATACATCAAACCTTGAAATTTGGACTACACCTACTAAAGTAATTATTGAGTTGTCATCTTTAAATATCTTGCTGTATTTAATTAATTTCATTGCATTATTTCATTTACATGAAAATTGGCTATTCTGCATCACTCCAGTTGTCTACTGCAACATTTTTCTCTCAACAGATTAGCTATAATTTACACATAACCAAGGTGTGTGGACCACTGTTGTATAAAATATATGCTTTATGCAAAGTCCCGTATGTAGTCTCTTATCAGGGTAATTAACCTCTGACTTCTTGGAGTTGACATGCAGATTTTAAGAAGTTGATCAATGATTTATACAATTATTGCAAGAGCAGCTATATACTCTCAAACGTTTATTAACTTAATTATAGTACATGTACCTTTAATTTTGAAATAAAAAAAAAACTAGTTTATCTTGTTTTATTTATTGCATAATGGTCACATTGGGTAAGTAGGTAGGTAGGTAAGTGTGGGGGTAAGATTCGTCACTACAGGCTGTCTTGGTTGAGGCCCAATATGCCATCTCAAGGTTCCTGAAATATTTCTCTATTACAGTCTGTGTAATTTATGATTAATTCAATTCAATAGGCTTTGTGATACTATATATCAATCTTTGCACTGTTTTCAATATTCAACTTTAACAGTAAGGAAAGAAACAAATGATCATGTTCGGGATCTGGCTAAAAAAGATCCTGTTTTAAAGGACAGCAAGTTAAAATGTACATAAATAAACTTTAGCATTGATCCACAGGTAAACGCATAATAAATGTGTGTTATGAACTTTGTAATTAAAAGTGTTTTTCAAAACCAGTTCATGCCTATTAGTTGCTGTGTTTGCAGAATCATGACAGGGTACAGTAAAGTATGATTTACAAAGTGTTACATGTTACTAAAATATGCCACAAATATTTATTCGCGATTGTTCAAACTGATAGAATGCCAAAAGCTCCATCTTTACACATGCAAACACATATTGGCTGAGTTGCTGAGGGAATGTGAGTGTACAGTATGGTATGATTTACAAAGTGTTACATGTTACATGATAGAATGCCAAATGCTCCATCTTTACACATGCAAACTCATATTGAGTTGCTGATGAATTTAACAGCTTACTTGGAACTCAAAATGCTTTGGATTTTTACTATGCTAAATCCACACTTATTGTATGTAGCTGATTTCTGATGAGGGAATGTGTGGAAACTAAACCGGTAATTTGCATCTAATGTACTTGAGTTTCGTTTTTGTATACAATGATACTCCAGGGTGCTTAAAATATATTGTGTTGTATTTCTAAATAGGTAGCACAGTCCATCCTATGCCGCACGTGCGAAGTGCTTTCGATGGGAGAGACCTGAGCATTCAATGTTTTCAGAGTAATTGGGTCAATGTGGTGCAAGCTGTAAATCCAACTACATAAATTAACTGTCAAGTTGAACTGTAGTAGCCATCTAGCTGAAATAAAGTGTGCTGATGACGGAGTGTATTTCCTTACATATGATATTGTATCCGTGGGCTAATTTGAGGGTTAATTATTCAACGGAGCACTGCAATTATTGTTTTATTATTATTGAATGATCTTTTTGTGCATTTCAGACACTCTTAACAAGACAGTGAACTTGAGTAGACACATAATTTTACTTTTTTTTAATAAATATTTCATATTTGTGTTGTCTTTCAAGAAAGGGAAAAACCATTTGTTGAAATAGTAATTATGCATTTTGTATAGTACTGCACTGTAAGTTGGTCACAGCAAGCTTTTGAAATGTCATCAATGAAAGAACTTATATAACTGGGGAAACAGTTGGGCTTTGAGGGGAAGTCACTTAGAAATTTTGTTTGTGAAGAACAGGCAAGGGAAAGGGATCATAAATTAAAGGAGATGGAAATAAAAAGGAAAGGAACATGTCTAGTTTTACAGACTGGGTAGTGGTCATTCAGTGCAATCTGTGACTGACACATTTATTTCACTTATGTTTCAGGTTTATTAGTATATACATGATCATTGATTGTAGGACTTTTCTCTTTCATGTTAATGGAGGAGTTTTAAATTAGTCAATGTTAAAATCACCTGATATGATAGTTTTTAAATCTTACTTTAGTAATGCTTTTTGAATTTTAGCCACAAATCTATCAATCCAATTAGCTGTGGAACTAGGATGGCCTGTTAACTGAACATAATAATATTGGCTTTGATTGGGCAAGGGTTACTTCGATCCAGATACTCTCTACCCCAATAGTCTCTAGATCAACACATCTGTTATAACTAATGGAACTGTCTACATAGAGAAGAATACTCCCACCCATATGGATTCCCTATCTCTTCTTTCAAAGTGGAACCTCTGTATCTGGAGAGCTAAATCATCAGACTGAGTATCATCGGAAAGAAAGGTTTCACATTGACCAATAATACTGACATGTAGTTTGCTGTAATATTAACTTAATCTCATTCAGTTTAGGGCCGATGTGCTGAATATTTAGGTTGATTACTTACAAGACATGACAAATTTTATCAGAAGATTGGTTTTCAGACAAGGTAGTATGCAATGTATTGTTTTTAGACCTGACAGATTTCTTTTGTTAGTTACATAAACACATAAAAAAATAACTTACAAGATCCAGCTGTTGTTACACCAAGACCACATGTAGTGGCTACATACGAATGTTCAATATGTGACTGATTGACATACCTACAAGAAGACATTAAATTGATGTATTCGACACTTGCGAAGTCTCAAAAGTTGATGTAACTTGAACAGCATCATATAGTTGTTTACATGTTAATTTGTACACAAATCAGATAGTGCCTGAAACCTGTTCACAGAATTATTATTATTACATTGGGAAGTATAGACATATTCTAACTCATCTTGTTGCTGGATATGTGTTGCATTGGCCTATACATCACTGCCTTCTACCTGTTGGTATGTGCACAACTTTTGTTATGTCTGAGTTTGTTAGAGAGATGGCAACGAATCTGTTTTCCATGCAGATACTGTTGTGTTACATGACCATGCTTTCCACAATAAAATCAATTGCCTCACTCCTTTTATAAGTCTTATGTACTGGTCTATATTCCTAAGGAGTATGGCATTACCTCTGTTGGACAAATGGATTTGGTCTCGCTGGTATAATGGTTCATTCACACGATTGTCCTTCAAGAAGGTCCTGAATTGTAGGACAAAGATGTTTGGAAATTATCACACATTGTAATTAGGGTATCATTTAGTGGAATCATAAGTACATCCCTTCTTTTGGGTAGACCTGAAATAATTATTTTACACTCTGTGTTTTTGGACCTGATGGCATATAACAAGCTTTAATAATTATCCTCAGTGCCCTGTAAGGCTTGGCCCTTACAGTAATTAATGCCAACAATGAGAAGAATTGCAGTATGATATGGTGACATATCTATTTCCAATATATTTACTGTAATTATAGTTTTGATAGTTGCACCTCTGTATTGTATGTGTCATTTTTATATAATCATCTTGTTCTTATTCCTTTAATTATTGATGATCTGATTAGTAGATATCTTTATTTTATAATGCACAGGCTAAATTAGTTGCTGGTAGCAGTTATAACTAGTGCATATTCTTCACTACAGCTGCATGTTTGGATAGTTTAGGAGCTGGTTAAGAGTCTCGTAATATGGCAGCCATTTTATACATGATCTGATTTTAGACACTGGTGTGGTTATTCATAAACAGCTGCCGTAATGACTAATTTATAATTCTTATATTTTCCATTCATCTCAAACATTTGTTATCTCTATTCCAGAATTGCATTGGAGAAATATTATAGAATTGTAACTTTTGCTGTTACCATTCACCCATAAAGCCAAATCTACAATTTGCAATCCCATTGTACTATCAATTTGCATAAATACATGATGGAGTTTCTGTATGATTTTGAATACTAACATCTTGTTGATTGTCTATATAGTCTGCGGTGTGAACTGGATTGTAGGTGTCTGACAGTCACATATATATCCCTGACTAATTACTCCAGAAGAGAAATCCATTCATTTTGTGTTGATTTGTGTTGATTTGCCTGGTTCCAATTATATGTGAACAATGAAAGCTAAAAACATAAAGCAAGAAGAAACAATTAAAAAAAATGCAGTTATGCTGTTATGTAACACCAAATATTAATTTTACAGGTCATCCACGGACTGATTTCCGATCACCTTCAGTGACCATAGTTTATAGCAAGCGGTATGGAAATGCAAGTCTAAACTACACAGTGATATCATTCCCAGAACCAATATTTAACTGGACTTTTATTGGAAATGGAAGTGAGAGCAGATTGCTTCCTGACTCAGCAACCAAGCATGACAATGGATTGCAGTCTGTACTGATCTTTACAAATCTGAGTATCACTGACTTCGGATTTTACAAAGTCATAGCAAAAAATATGTTTCCTACATCAGCCACAGAAGTGTTTCAGCTAATACCAGCAGATAAGTAACTTCTGAGTTTCAGTGTTTATTATTTGCTGTTACTTTTCGCCATCTCAGATCAGATACTAAGAAGGAATTTTAGTCTGACCCACACAAAGTGCATCTTTAACTTTTGCGATACAAATAACTAAATGAAACAAATGTCAAGTTATATAATGGAACATTAGTTTGATTTTTTCATCAGTTTCTCTAGAGTCTGGGACATTTGCAAAAAATGTTTCACTCTCCTAATCTGGTCCCACACCTGTTAACACAAGTTTTATGAATGTTATTGAAGTCATTTCTCATTTTCCACAAGGCAATACAATCTAATGCACAACTGGATGATATTTTTTGTATATTTTGAAGACAGATTCCATCACAGTGTTTGACATGAAATTATTGGAGAGCTTCATGTCAATTGCCTGAAACTTTCTAATCAGCACTGCACATCCCTGGATATGACCATATGTTTTTATGAGTCTGTGCTCTTTAAATAAATATCAGAAAAGAATGAAGACAACAAGCTTTGTAACAAAACATTTATTTCCTTAAAATACAAAGTCAAAATTGAGAAAAAGATGACTTATGGTATTGCAATGTAAATCAAACAATAATCCAAGAATTGAAAAGTAGAAGTCCTATCAATGAAAAGTTCCAAGTGAATCTCAGTTCAAATCCAAATGAAATTCAAGATGGAAGGCAATGACATCTTTAATAACCCATGTAGTGTAGATTCATCCACAGTCACATGTTGATATCACAGAATATATTATTCCTGGACCAGTTTTTTAATTCAGTAGAAATTCCAGTGAATGTCTTTGTCCAGAAATATATCAGTCTAGAGCACTTTTGTATTTCTTAAGAAAATAATCAATTGAATTCAATAATTTGAAGAAAATAAATATTCAACCCAAACTGGACACAATATAAAATAACTAGCAGTGCTAGGTGTTAAAGCACAACTGAAATAATTTTTATCCGAACATCAAAGTTAAATATACATAACAATATCTCAACTTTTTTGGTAGAAGGATTAGGGACTTGGACTTTTTTGTGAGTACTTTTTAAATTCAATTGTGTACTTTATTGGTAATATTTAAGAGACAAGTAATATCTAAATCCTCAAACTTAATTAATGTGAACCTCACTTTGATTATTTGATCTGCACTTAGCCCTAATGTCCGTATCTACGTTGTGTCCTTTGTATAGGTATTGCTGCATTCATTGTAGTAATATGAAGTTATTGATCAACTTTGCATTCTTAAAAAGATAAAATAAATACAGAATATGTAACAATAAGTTCTGCTGATGGCAGATCTTCAAAACTGCAATTAACATATTTTAAGTGAAAATCTAATGACAAACAGACTGTCAGATATTATCAATTTTTGAATTAGATATCACTGTTCAGGATAATCCTTTTGGTGACTTTTCATGCATCTACATCTTTTTTTTGTGTATAGATGTCCCTGACATTCCCTCCAATGTAACAGTTACTGGTGTAAAACAAACAAGCCTGACAGTGCAGTGGCTGGCAGGGAATGATGGTGGACTAAAGCAGACATTTCATATTATAATTAAAGCCAGTGACATCACGAGAAGTGTGTATGCAACTGATCCTGGATATGGGAAATTGGGGACTCAGACAATAGAGGACCTCATTCCCAACACAGAGTACAGCATATCCATGTCAGCCAACAACTCTTTGGGGTCGAGCAGTGTGAGCAATGTAATAATACTCCTAATCACACTCAAAGGTATGCCATGGTAATCCTAATCACACTCAAAGGTATGCCATTATAATCTTAATCACACTCATAGGTATGCCATAATAATCCTAATCACACTCAACGGTATGCCATAATAATCCTAATCACACTCGAAGGTACGCAATAATAATCCTAATCACACTCAAAGGTATGCCATTATAATTCTAATCACACTCAAAGGTTTGCCATAATAATCCTAGTCACACTCAAAGGTATGCCATTATAATCTTAATCACACTCAAAAGTATGCCATAATAATCCTAATCACACTCAACGGTATGCCATAATAATCCTAATCACACCCAGAGGTATGCCATAATCATCCTAATCACATTCAAATGTATTCCATAATTATCCTAATCATACTCAAAGGTATGCAATAATAATCCTAATCACACTCAAAGGTATGTCATAATAATCCTAATCACACTCAAAGGTATGCCATAATACTCCTAATCACACTCAAAGGTATACCATAATAATCCTAATCACACTCAAAGGTATGCCATAATCTCCTAATCACACTCGAAGTTATGCAATAATAATCCTAATCACACTCAAAGGTGTATTATGATATTATAATTCCAATTTTTATGAAGTAAACAAATTTCCTGTAATATGATTGGATGTAAACGGTCACGTGATGTTGATCAGGAATTGTTTACACTTCGATAAATTCTGGGACTACTTTCGTAGTCACATTTCATTTTTCACTAGATCACCGAGTGGGTCTTGTTAAGTATTAACGCTACTGAGAATGACATAAAATGTTACTCATGTATGGAATTTATTTCATTGTTACCTTTATATAGTAAGGGACAGCATCATCTTGTTCATATTTCCATAAAAATTGGAAGTATTCACTGAAAAAATCCATAATGATTTCAGGTTTGATTGAAATTTAATTTAGCACACTTGTTGAGTCGGTATCAGTTGTTATTATGTAAGGTCATGGTCATCTGACGTAACAGATGGGACTGACTAAAATTGAACAAGAATGTTGTCAGTAAACAAAATGTGTTAAAAACCACGGTAACCATTGCCTATGATGTAAAAGATGAAGTTTATGAATAAACGTAACTGTGGCTGTAGTCAATTTCTTCGTGTGATTCTGTATAGGTTATGTATTACGGGGCGGTGTGAAATGCTGAATGAAAGGTAACTACGCGCTATGTAAATTCGAATGCATTATTGATGGAATAAGTTAATTTGACGATAGAAATGATGAAATTGGAATTATAAGGATTAAATGATCATGGTTGGGTATTTATTGATGTGTAAATTTTACCTAATCACTCACAAAGTTAACATAAAGTCCTTCGGACTTTATTTACTTTGTGAGTGATTAGGTAAAATTTACACATCAATAAATACCCAACAATGATCATTTAATCCTATACTAATCACACTCAAAAGTATACCATAATGATCCAAATCTCACTCAAAGGTATGCTGTGAAATCATTATCACACTCACTCAAAGGTATGCCATAATAATCCAAATCACACTCAAAGGTATGCCATAATAATCACAATTGTATGCTGTTTCATGGTATTTTTATGGGTATATAATAATACAAATTTAGATAAACTGCTAATGTATCCATAGTTTTATTTTTCATCTATCTACATTTTTTACCACCATAGTTCTTATATGGATACATATCACTTGATATAATTTGGTATATAAATTACATATTAAATGTAGAAGTACCTTTTATTGTTTTTGGTTTTATTTGGTAGTAGTTGTTCTCATTTCTCTAATATTTGTAAATCTAATCTACAAAAGATCCTTGTGAGCAGCGTTGTTCAATTGAGAAGCATTCAACATAATCAGATGATGTATTTTTTGTACGATATGATACGATCGAAACAGTGTTTATTTCAATGCCTTGTGTGGATTTTTTCTCATCAACTCAATTTTGAAAATATTTATGGCCCAGAACAACTTTTTATTAATGTGTGCCAGCATTGTTACATGGATTAATATGTGTTTCAAACAGTTTGATGTTGTCTGCTTCCTTTATAGCTATTTATAATATGGCTGTTGCTTGTATTAATGGTTTTATATTTCAGGCATTAAACATCATTTCAGGAAGCAAAACCCATAATTTTGGTTTCCCAAAATGATGTACTCTGTTTAAAGCCATGTGCAGAAAATTTGAGCAAGATGTACCTTTTTTCATTCGCTCATTACTAATAGCTCTATTTGGATTTGTGCAAATTGATCGACCTTAATGTGTTTCAACTTGAATCGGACTTCAAATTTCCTTTAACATGACATATTCAAAACATATTGCACACAACTTGGGGGAATGTCTGTGAAAATGTTGTACTGCAAGCTAACTTTCAACATTTGAGTTACTATCTCTAAATACTATTTATTCTGATAGATTTCATCTAAATATTAAATATAGTCATACAGCACTTGACATCACAGGTATCTTGTTTATTTGCCACTGTTGGAATCTGTGCCAGCGAGTGTGCTTTCAATTATTTGATAGAGCAGTCAACATATATGAAACAGCAAATCTACACAAGACGGCACAATCGTTCTTTCAGTTGTTTCCTTCTCTTTTTCTTGGAGAAAATTCTGAATATTCCTCTTTCCTATTTAACATGATTAAAAAGCTGAAGATTATGAAGACGAGATACATCGACAACGATAACTATTTGCGAAAGCAAATATGGCAGATAAAGACATGCATGGTAGCCTCGATTACAAATGAACCGATCGTATTGTAGAACTGTATTCCTATATACATGCGATACATTCTATCAAAATAGAACCGAATGCACTGAAAATTCCAAAGATATTTTTTTTTATTTTTAAATTATAAAACCTATCCCGCTCTTCCCCCCCCCCCCGGAAAAAAGTACACCTGTATTCAGGTGTATTCCGAAATTGGCCGAACCTAACACTCGAACCCATGCAGACTGGTGAGATGGCAGTGATCTGTAACAAAGAGCGTTTTAGACCACTCAGCCACATGGGGCCCACCCGGCTGTAGATTTTCCATCCTTTTCCATGAAAAACACTGGAAAATGCTGGAAAATCGTAGCATGGAAAACGCTGGAGTATTTGGACTAATATTCCAGCCTCTGTCCAGCGTAGGCTGGAAAATGCTGGACAATTCTAGCATGGAAAACGCTGGACAATTCTAGAATGGAAAACGCTGGAGTATTTGGACTAATATTCCAGCCTCTGTCCAGGGTAGGCTGGAATACCCTGGACAATTCTAGCATGGAAAACGCTGGACAATTCATGCATGGAAAACGCTGGAGTATTTGGACTAATATTCCAGCCTCTGTCCAGCATAGGCTGGAAACCGCTGGAAAATTCTAGCATGGAAAACGCTGGACAATTCATGCATGGAAAACGCTGGAGTATTTGGACTAATATTCCAGCCTCTGTCCAGCGTAGGCTGGAAACCGCTGGAAAATTCAAGCATGGTAAATGCTGGAGTATTTGGACTAATATTCCAGCCTCTGTCCAGCGTAGGCTGGAAAACCCTGGACGATTCTAGCATGAAAAACCCTAGACAACACTAAAATTTTGCTGAAAATCGCTGAATTTTTTTCATGAAAACGAGATTTTAACAGCGATGCAACTATTATTTGATGATAATTTCAAGAGGAACATGAGCCAAAAAGCTTAGTGTAAATGAAAAATATAAATTTGTCTTAAAATTTATGCTGCTGTTTCTGTAACTTCCATACTTCAGTGATGTATCTGTCTCTTTGTATTAGTTCCATTTGCGAATTTAATTAAATAATAACATGCATTGATATCAACATGAAGAAACAAAATGCCTTAAAAATGTCAGATATTAAGTAATGTGAGTGTGATTTTCTATGATAATTAAATCTTTTTTTGTTATTGCTTTCTTAAATACACAATAAGCTTTCTCTCATTGTTCTATTATTAGGGAAGGTGCTGTGGTAGTTAGGATCGAGTGTCTTCGAGAACCTATTATTCTTGTTGAAATTGGAAATGACATTTATGGTGCTGTTCTCCCCAATCATCATGAAAAGGATTAAAAATGGCTCTCACATGATTGGGCTGCAGAATATCATACTTATGCACTGTAGTATCAAGGTCATGTGGTGCACAGATTTGGACATATTTATGATTGTATATGCACCAGATATTTTCATGTCAGGATTTAACTATTTGTTTTAGGATATCTTTTCATACATGTATAGTTTGTCCCAAACCAAAATCGCAAGCTTATTTTTAAGGTTGCGGCTTGCCGCAAGCTTAGATTTGAAACCGCGGCAAGCTTGCAGCAAGCATATTTTTAAGGTTGTGGCAACCTTGCCGCAAGCTTATTTTTAAGGTTGTGGCAAGCTTGCGCAAGCTTATTTTTAAGGTTGTGGCAAGCTTATTTTTAACGTTGTGCATGACAAGCTTAGATTTTAAACTATATATATATATATATATATATATATATATATATATATATATATATGAAACTGACATGGCATGTACTGCCACCATATTTCTAGCCCTTGATGTGTGGAAATGACCATTTATATCAAATATTAAAAGTAAAATGTTGATATATGCTACAATGTATGTCACAGAATTGAAACAGAGTGGATTTTGTATTAAATGAATAACTCAAACAAGGTGTGAAAGATGGCAATTCATGAATTTAATTAGTTAATAAAAAATAAATTATGGTGTAAAAATACAATGATTCTCAAATGCTCTCAAAATACAATTGATCCAATTACTCTATACTAACATTCACACATTGAAGAAAAAAAAATATTATATTTATCTGATATACAGATTCAAAACACCTCAGTTTAAAAAAATTGTATACACTTTATAATCCGATATTCACATAATTTTATGTACCGCCTAGGATTGAGATTCAAACAATTCAAATAAATTTCAAAAGTTCTGCACTGTAAGTACAAGATTCACAAATCTCCTGGAATTCAACTATATTCAAACTAATCTCATGTAATTAATAAAAATGTACCAATTGAAACGGCAATTGGACCAAATACACCAGTCCCTCGATAACAAATAGTAGACACATCAATATACTATAATTACCCTTATTTACTATTGCACGACATACTGAGAGAGAGAGAGAGAGAGAGAGAGAGAGAGAGAGAGAGAGAGAGAGAGAGAGAGAGAGAGAGAGATTGTTTCTAAATATCTTCTGCAATTTTGGAATCTGGGAACATATTTTTAATTACTTCCATTAACTTGTAGGCTGTGCTCAATTTACGATCAGTTCATAGAATCACCTCAGCACGTTATCTGCTTTTGAAATATGTGCTGATCACTGACTTCCTTTCCCTTCATCGTTGACAAAATACTTGTATATCCCTTCACTAACGATGACAATTTCGCATGATTTTCCGATTCACGTGCCGTGAAAAGTCATTCATTCCACCATGTTGTGCACATGAAAAATCTAAGTTGCAAACAGTGCAGAGCACAAAATGCACTCCTTTAGACGGTGGTTTAAGGCATGGTCACAGAGTATTATGAACTGGTAGAAAATGCTGCTTTCTATGTTTAGGCGGCATGTTTAAACAACCGGATGTTGAGAATGTTAAATCAGCGATGTGGCGCCGACTACAGACCCGGACGCGGACCGAAGAGACGATACAACACAACTAACCGGAATATAAAACGCTTAAAAAATTATTTTAAAAAAAATAATAAATAAATGCAACTTCAAATCGTATTTTAAAACCAATGACCATACTACCGTACGAATGAGCTTTATTCCGTACAAATACAGTCAAATACGAACTGGTAAACAGCAAACGGGTGGGTGGGTGGCAGATTTTTTAGTTTTTAATACTCATTTATATTAATTTCAGGATAAATTACTGAATATTGAGGAGTTAATCAAAAACATTATTCCACGCGATTTCCGTTCGATCACAGGAGTCTGACGCTGTTTCAACAATGTTAAAATTACCTACACTTTCAAATACAAAAATTGGCAATGAAACAGAAATTGGAATATTCTTTCAAAAACTAAATACCAGAAGTTATCATCACAAAATTACAGAGACCATATTTGATGGTGCAGTAACATTGTTGGTAAGAAGCATTTATAAGTACTTGACTTCAAATATCTTGCTGCATTAAGTCAGTCTGTAAAAAACTTTGCAGTCTGTAAATGCTATGTATTTTACCGGATTTTACTAAATGGAATCCTTTATCACAGTGTAAAATATAACACACATTCAATAAATTCTTGCTCTGTTCTTTTTATATTTAATGGTGTAAAACAATGTGGATAAATTATGTTCTATGTTAAAGTTTATCCACTGTGCTGCTGTTTGATGAATGACTGCAAATGCACTCCTTCATTTTTTGCAATCTAGGAAGCTTGAATTTTACATTTTCCAAGCTTGCAGACTTGGAAAAATTTCTTTTGCAAGCTATAGCTTAATTTGTGTAAGTTTGAGATTTTACAGTAAGCTTGTGGAAAGCAAGCATTTTGGTTTGGGATACGTGTTACACCACAACATTTTTGTAAAATGATGTTATCTGATCATTAACATTTAATTACATATATTGTACATATAACAAATTATGTACAACTTTAACACTTGTGGTTTTTCTTTTTAAAGCAGGGATCATTTGTGTGCATGTATTGTTTCATTTGTTTATTTGAATTGTGTCCTCTATTTCTCAGTAAATATTTATCATAGGTTTGAAATAATAGTTTTGTTTCAAGTTGTAAAATCTGTTACAGTGCAGTTTAGTCATGATAGCTCTTTCTTTAGGTAATCAGAAATAATTCTAAGTACCTAGTCATGATTGCTTTTTCTTTAGGTAATTAAAAATAATTCTAAGTACCAATCTAGAAAATTGACTAAGCTCTTTTCCAGGATTTTCCATGCTGAAATTTATCCCAAAAATGCTAAGTCCAAACTGTACATACTGAAAAAAATTCAGAGTCCAAAATGTCCAGCGTTTTCCATGCTGAAAAAATTCAAAGTCGAAAATGTCCAGCATTTTCCAGCGTTTTCCATGCTGAAAAAATTCAAAGTCCAAAATGTCCAGTATTTTCCAGCGTTTTCCATGCTGAAAAAATTCAAAGTCCAAAATGTCCAGCATTTTCCAGACATGTCCAGCATTTTCCATGCACAATGTCCAGGGTTTCCATGCTAAATTCTGCAGAATATTTCATTTTTCCATAGTTTTCCAGCGTTTTCCATGCTTTTCCATCCTCTTCCATCCTTTTCCAGAGTATACTCTGGAACAAGTACAGCCGGGCACTTCCCATCTATACCTTAGGGTTAGTTAACATTGTTCTTAATCGATACAGCTGTATACATGTATTCAAACTATTAGCAATTTAATCTCACATCAAAATTCAGTGATAAGTAAGGAATAATTTGGCAGCACAAATCTTAAATGGTAGCTTTTTCTTGATTTTCCTTTGTGCTGGCAAATCTTTTTTAGCTGGTTGGTATCTTTAATCATTGACACTTGCTTGATGGCCTTACCTTGATACATGAAAGACATACAATGAATAAAAACTGATATCTTTGAGTTTAAAGCATTATGGTTTACAGCTGTTATAAATGCTATTAACCTGATAATTGACATTGCCTTTATTCTGAAATGAAGCAATATACTGTCAGAAGCTTAAAAGTTAAGTTTTATTTGTATATCCATAAAGAAACTGTGATTGCTATATGCAATTGGTAAACAACAAAGAGACTTGTTGACCCACTTAATTTATTAACCGTATGTTATGTCGAAAGAATGGATGATATGACCCAATATTTTTATTTACTAAAACCCCTGATGGCAAGTTGAGAAAACAGAGATAATTGTTTTTAGAATCAGTGGTTACAATACGGCGTGCTGCTGGAAATTTCACATGTTCATGTGATCAGTTTATAACTTTAATGTTACACTCAAGTTTGACCAGTCAGAGATTGATAAACTGACACATCCAAATTTGCATAGGTAGATCTGTTATTAGACTGACTATTTTTTCACACATCATTCTTAAAATTTTCTTCTTTTTTTGACAGACTATGGATTATTGAGGCAAGTTTTATAGTAATATTACACTTTGGTCCTGAATTTTGATTTCTTGATGTGAACTTTTGGATCTATGGAGCAAATTAATGTTTAAAAATTATGTTCCAATTGAAGTATGATGTCCAGGTTTCCAGATAAACACACAGTTTCTCTGTAGTCAAGATCTTAAGGCCATAACATAAAAATATCTTGAATTGCACTTTGATGTCTTTGAACATGTTGAATATATAATAAAATATTTTTCGTTCAAACTTTGGCATGTTGTAATTTCTCAATGTAGTCAGTGGTGGATTCACTAATCAGCAGTTAATGAGAAGATATGGACTTACCTTGAATTTGTTTTAACTAGTAGACAAATTTAAGTTTTTCTTTATTTTATTATTTTGTCATTTCATTTGGTATGTTTGCTTTTTACAATAATGAACATTAGTTTTCCTTCTTATAATATATATGTGTCATGTCTTTGTTTCATCTTTCTAAAATAGCTTTGTCCCTCTGACATCGAAACAATACGGGCTTAAAATTGAATTACCCCATTCCATGCCAAGTGAAATATATCGGGTGGACTTATGATTAGTTGTGGAGACAGATATTGGGCCAAATGCTAGCTGAATAAATGATATTTTCTTTTATGGAATATTGTCAGGATAATCACTGTTTTTCCATTATAACTAATGGCTCACAGACCCATTAAGAAAAATGCAGAAGAATGAAATGACATAAGGCTGTAAAGTGAGATCTCAGTGGTACTTGAGTTATGACCCAGCAGCTTGGTGCCAGACTGCAAGGAAACACCTAGGAACCAATGCTGACTTTCCTTGTCATATCATGTACACCTTTAGATTGTAGTTTGCAAGTTATTGTTCAGGGCCAGTTCCCCTTGGGGTAATAAGAAGCCCGTTGTAAAATGCTTTATATGTTTCAACCATATATATATATATATATATATATACAAAATTGTCTCATCATGCATGCAAAAAGCATTGGCCAATGGGTTTCTTATCCATGCTACATATAAAACTGAATATTTCTTTAACATGACATTTGACGTCTTTTACAACACCTACATCTTTTGTTTTGGAGATGTTCCTGACATTCCCTCCAATGTAACAGTTACTGATGTAAAACAAACAAGCCTGACAGTGCAGTGGCTGGCAGGGAATGATGGCAGACTAAAGCAGACATTTCATATTATAATTAAAGCCAGTGACATCACGAGAAGTGTGTATGCACCTGATCCTGGATATGGGAAATTGGGGACTCAGACAATAGAGGACCTCATTCCCAACACAGAGTACAGCATATCCATGTCAGCCAACAACTCTTTGGGGTCAAGCAGTGTGACCAATGTAATAATCCTAATCACACTCAAAGGTATGTCATAATAATTCTAATCACACTCAAAGATATGCCATAATAATCCTAATCACACTCAAAAGTATACCATGATAATCATAATGACACTCACTAAAATGTTTGCCATCATGTTCATAATCACACTCAAAAGTATGCCATACTAATCCTAATCACACTCAAAAGTGTGCCATACTAATCCTAATCACACTCAAAGGTATGCCATAATAATCCTAATCACACTCAAAGGTATGCCATACTAATCCTAATGACACTAAAAGGTATATGACATATTATTATGACCATAATCCTAGTCACACTCACAGGTATGCCATAATAATCCAAATCCCACTCAAAGGTATGCCATAATAATCCTAATCACACTCACAGGTATGCCATAATAACCCAAATCACATCAAATGCTATGCTGTTCTTTTTTCCATTATATTTTTATGGGCATTAAATAATACAAATTTAGATAGACTGTTAATTTATCCATATTTCTAATTTTCATCCATCTACATTTTGATTTTACATAAAATTCAGTTTTTGTTCATACAACAATATATTTTTTGAAGAGTCTTGTATCAAAATTTAATTCAACTTTATTGTAAATGTCTTTAAATAAAGGAATTTTTAATTAAATTGTCTTCAGGACTTTAGGTTGGTTGAAAAATCAATGCGATTTTATTGGCACACATAAATTTAGGTTTAAGGGTTTGTCATTACAAGAAAAGATTCTGATACGTTGAATTTATTGCAGTTTTTCAAACTGTGATAGGAAATGTTTATCTTGTAAAACATTGCTCTAGAATTCTTTAGAATTAAAGGTTTTAAAGGAAACAAAATAAATTATACTCATTATGTTGTTTTCACGTAGTAACATTTATAATAATTCAAAGCCCTACCCATGTCCGATAAGAATCCTGTGGTACTAAACATTTCTTAAAATGCACCTTTGTAATAATATAAATCTCTTGCTAAGTCACAAGCAAGAATAGAAAATATTTGCATTATACTACGTAAGAAGAAGCTACATATAAAATATACAACAATAAACCTGGTAGTACAATAGTTATTAATTATACATAAGAAATTATTAAATAACTCACGTAGCTCTACAGCTCAATATGTGCAAGTCCTCAAGTAGACTACTCACTGACAAGAACATTCCATAATGTAAAGATTTTATTCTTACGGTGAGTCATTTCTACAAAGACATTGCAGCCTTACATCGTCTGTGTGATAGACGCATTTTGTTCTTCTCATTGAAAGCACTTCACACATGCAGGAATAGGATGAACCAAATGAAATACAATCAACCTCGAGTATCGTACACAAAAAGACAAGAAACAAGTATATGTATTTAACAAATTAAGGGAATTTTACCATTCCGTGACACAATTATCTCTTGGTCTGTTTGGTCTGATATGATAATGGTGCCAAAACAACCAATATAAAAATCTTTTCATTCCTACTCAGTTGGAAAATATTGCCATAGGGTTTTCACCAGACGTTTTTTTAGGCTGTTTAGTTGGTCCTTCTACTGCAGTCTTGGGAATCTTGTTATCTCGACTCTTCCCAAATTGATGGGTCATATCAATGTGGAGTTGTGTCTTGTTATTGAAAAAATTGTGCCAATCTGGCCGTCTATCCACATTGTAGAAACTCTTATAATCACTACTTCTCCAAGATGGCTGATCATGTCAATATTGTGCTTGCACAAAAAGACTTATTATGGCAACCAAATGATGTGCATCTTATATAGACATGTTGTAAATCTTGTTGTCATGGTTCCTCAAAAATGGAGTGTCATGTTGACATGGGGTTTTCACCAGAAGGTTTCTTATAATATCTTGTCAATTTTAAATGATGCTGATGTGGCATTCATTATGGCCACCATGGTGGAAATACAGTTCTCATGTTCTTAAACAGTTCTCATAGTTTTAAATGAAATAATGAAAAAGATGCAAAATAACCTTCATTATTGACACCATGATGGTCATCTTGAAAATATTATTATCTCTAACTCCGCTCAGATGGATGGTAATATCAACATGGGGTTTTCACCCATTGAGTACTAGTTAGTTCTAGATGAAAATGGTGCCAACTTTTTTAAGTCCAATTATGGCTGCCATAACAGCTGTACAATCTCCACTATCAGCATTGAAAGAATGGCCATATTGACATTGGATTTTCACCAACATACTTAAAGTGATGTTTACTTGGTTAAATGAAAATGGTTTGTCCACAATGGCAGCTAAGTTGACTTAATTTTTCTTGTTATTGCTGTATAATATCAGAAATGGTTTCAACACTAAGCAATTAAAAGGAAGAAATGGTCATATCTTCTCTTCCTGGTAATTCTATTTACCCAATCATTTTGAGATTTGTATTTATTTGTGGGGTAAGGGCCTTGCTATTCAAATTTTTCATTTTGTGTGACTATTGCTTGTGTTGCTGAGATTAGGGTTAACTCCCAAAGAACAAGTATAATGATGTAGTGGTACATGTTAGGAAAGTGTCTGTGTTCCGTGTTGCCCCTGGGCATGCTCAGATGCGAAGACACTTTTGGGGACCGCATGGGGTTGTGTTGTCTTATATATGTGACCTCTGGACTTCTAATGTATGAAAGCATTTTAGGAGTTCACATGGGGTCTTTCATATATACCTTAATTAAGATTACATGTATATCTCTATGATAAGATGTGAAGGCACCTTAAAAATGAAAGGAGATTGTGTCGTCGTATATATAAAATATATCATATATACCTTAATTAAGATTACATGTATATATCTAGGCGTCATAAGATGCGAAGGCACCTTATAAACGAATGGAGATTGTGCCGTCATTGTATATAATTATACATAGCTGTAAATATATGCTTGAAAGAAAACAGGTCAAAATTTACCCTATAATGAATTTCGAAAATATAAATGATATAATAAATGCAATTTCAGATTTAAAAAATAAAAAATTACAATTATCAGATAAATTAGATTGTAATCAGATTCTCTCTGATTTTCAAGATCTCCGATGATAATGCTCAAAATAATAAATATGTCCACCCATCCCAATATGCCTTTATTAAACGGATACAACAAGCCGTTAACGAATCATTAGCATACAACAGTGACATAAATAAATTCATTACAATATTTACCGCAGTTGAAACAATTAGGGGGGAACTCAGCCAACAATACGAAATTAAGAGAACTATAAATTCAAAAATAAAAATGATAAAGAAACTTATTAAAACAATACACTGCCATGAAAACATATAAATGTTTTATTAAAATACGTAAGTGTATTTGAAACAACAGACATGTGATTTGTAATTTCTAACTGTAGTTTCAATACATGTGTGGCCCATTGTCGCTGATTACTCACATGGAACGATATCCTTTTGACATTTGTATGGGTTTGAAATTCTATATCACTGTAAGGAAGTTAAATACCTTTCCAGGTATGATACCTTACAGGTATGTGTTATTTTTTTTGCGCCACAGTGATTTGATCGCCAGTGATTTTATCACTGAACACGGAAGTAATATCATGAGTGTTTTTAAATACAGAAATTGCCTTGGGGGGGGGGGGTTAGCTGCTTACAATTAAATCATATCATATATATTTAACAAACATGGTAGAAGAATCATTAACAACCAGACTAGCTCGCGAGCGATTAGACGCAATAACAAGATTTATACCCATAAGGGATTCTGCCAGACAAAAATTGCAAGCGAGACAAAAATTTCAAACTGGTTTGCAACTGATGCTGCACAATTATTCAAACCTGTTACTACAACCACTAGAGAGGTTATATACGGAAAAGAAGGAGAACAAATAAAGAGAGGTATTCTTCCTGAACACGAAAAAATAGCAAAGGAAACTAAACAAACATCAGAACTGCTACAAAATCTTCCTGGTCCAGCAAAACTTGAAACTGGTCCGAAAAAACCCGGTGAAAAAATAGTCAAAGAATTACGTGATAGATTTACTGAGTCGGTTTAATCTATAAAGGTGATCTAAAAGAACTTCCTGCTTTTGTTGTTACGACTTATGTAAAATAGGGAGAAAATTTTGAAACCAGGACATAAAAACATACATTAGAGATATAAAACAGTGGGCTGATGTATTTTATAAAATCAAAACTAACACAAGTCGAATTGATACAAACAATATATCGTACATGGGATATCTCGATGCGGTGGGTAAAGTGTATGATCAAGATAAAGAACTAAATCTAAAACAAAAACAGCAATGAGTGCAAAGAAAAAGACAACAATCTTCAAAGAAAATGTCTTTTTCACCTCAATGACAACTGCCACCTTATTCACCGCCTGAGCAACTCGAAGATTATGATGCTTTAGCAAATTTGGAATTTGAATTTGATGATGCACAAGGGGAAACTGGTAGTGGATTTTCTCATGGTAGTGGTCTTGTTCGTTGTCTTAATAATGTTCTTGGAGACATAGCAAGATTAGAAATTCTCATTGGGGGTAAACGAGTTGGAAATAACTCTGCAGATGACTATTTGAGGGTGGTATCATGGATATTGGTGTATATTGAGAATTTATTCATGAAATAATTGATGATTACCATTGTGACTAATTGTCATTGATGACTTTGTCACTGGTGATTTATCACCGATTAGATAAAAAACATTTAAATAAAATGATCATACACTACAACCACTATAAACCAGCTATGATTTACGTAGTAAATTCATGATTGCCTATTTAAAGGGTGCATTATGGAGATGGTTTCAGTGATGTTGTTCAAGGGTTATTTGCAAGGATGGCTCCAAATATAGCTCCAATTGCAAAACAGTTATCGATGAAAGCTATTGATGTTATTCGTGATAAGGGTATTAGCGCTGTTGGTGATGTTGCTGGTAAGGCATTTTCCACAGCCAAAGAAAAACTAATAAAACTAATTCGACGACGAGAAAACCCACTAGTGATAAAATCACCGGGAAAACTACAATCTACGGAGATTATTCCTGCGAGTATTAGCAAAATAATAAACGCGGTGGATCAAAAAATAGCATCGCGGATTAATGTAGAATTTGATACTCCGGTGAATATTACTGCAAATATGATAGCGGAAAGTGGCCTGAGATCGTGATTTAGATCAAGAAATATATAATAAAATGTTCAAATCGTCGCCCGATCAAGCATTGGATATGGATGCCCCAATTCTCAAAAATGATTCTGTACATGATTATCAATTTACTACTATAACGCAATACAACCAAATAGTCGAATAAGAATCGGACTTCAGGCTCAAGATACAAGCAAATACTTTCTACCCGCTGAAGCATTTATCGAAGTAGAAGGAGATCTTGTAACAAATGTTGCAGCTGATACGCCATATGCCACAAATCTCCGAGTTTCTTTTGTCAATAATGGTATCATGGAATTATTTAGTAGCGCTAGATATATGATTGATGGAAGAGAGATTGAATCTATAGAGCATGATGTTGATGTTCCCACAACAATAGAGGGGTTAGCTAGATATTGTGATTATTATACAAGATCAGCAGATCCATCTATGATGTTCACTAAGGATATTACTGATCACGCTGAACACATTCAGCATGTTAAATTACAAACTGCATCTGATCCACAACCAGCTGATTCTATTGAACATCAAGCTAGACCTGTCCAGCTGCTGCCTTTCATGTTATAAAAGACACTAATCCTAATTACAACCTAGGGATTGCAACACGTGTATCAATCTTGCAAAGACAGCATAGGTTATTTTCATGCGCGATTCCACTATCTCATATGTTACGTGCTTAGGCTCGAATAAGCAGCAACACAGAAGAAGTGAAAATAACAAGCTTGTAAAATTTAACAAACTAATTTATTAAGTACAATTATTTTCATAAAATAAATAAACTTACGGTTTTAGAGAATCAACTCCAAAAGTATTCCAATATAGAATTAAAAAAATTAATCCACTAATGGAATTGCAAGAGTCCTGATAAATAAATGTTCTAATAGTTCCAGGTTCGAATCTTGACGATGTAATCCAAAATGGCTGATGACGTCACGTGATGCAGTTCTTGTTTTTATAATCATCCAAATGAAACTATGAGCACATGTTTTTTCCCATATAAATAAAATAATTCTTCTTGCTTCAACGAATTGACACAAATTCCAATATAACTCAAAACACAACTAGTACTTTAAAGCCCATATTCTACTAAATTGTTCTCTCCTAAACAATAATTTAAATACCTGTTTGTTTACTTAAACAAGGGATCACGTGATTTTATGGAAGTTCATAGAAGGTCAAAGAAAGAGGGTACATTCACGTACTTCCCCCATGAAATTCAGAAATTCAGCCATGGCCATGAATTTAGCTAATTGTTTTAGAAGCTTGTTGACACTCTCTGAAGCAGGGTCAGAAATTAGGTCAACCTGTTGTTTACAAATAGAGCATAGGTCAGCCTGAATATTCCAGAACTGATATCTCCCAATTAATGAATTTTAAACCCAAAATGACAAACTTGGATCTGACAATTAAAAATAAATAATTTAAATCAAATAGACTAGACGTAACACATATTTTCGGATTTTGCAGAAATGTTAGAAAGGTTATCTTTGGAGCGAAACATACAGTAGTCCTCGTGCGAAAAGGTGATGATAATGATGCAATCTGGCATGGTGCTGGTGTTGCTGATGGTAAAATAAATATAACAAAACTTTCATTGTGGATGCCAGTAATGACTCCATCAATCACCGCAGAGGAAAAATTACTATCATTTATGGATACAGGTGGTAAATCATTGCTATCACGGCTAACAACAACAACAACAGATATTATGGAGACTTTTGTTAACGGTATATTTACATGGCACATGGCATTAACACAGGGTGTTTCTGCGCCGCGGCATATATTTGTTGCATTACAGGATAAGACACGATTAAATTCACAAACACACAGTCAGATGATATTTGATCAACTAGGTGTTACTGAAGTCTCGCTGAGGATAAACGGCCAACAAGAACCATCCGAGGATATTTTACTTGATTACAGATAAAACCAAATAGCACGCACATATCATCGCCTGCTGACATTTATGGGACGTGATAATAATGTAGATACTGGTCTGCAAATATCACAATTAGATCTTAGAAATCGATACCCAATTTTATTACTTTTCATTGGAACATCTTGATTTAACCAGACAGTCCGTCGTTGACATACATTTCTGAGCTCGTGTAACTGATCCTCCTGCTGGTGGTTAAAGAGCAATACTCAGTGAAAAAAATCAATGCTACTCGAAGGTGTTGGTGGACGAATGAGGGTAGTTGATGCAATTAGATCAATCTAGTATTAAATAAATTGTCATATAGTCATGTTAATGTTACTCTGACTCCTGGTCAGATAAAAAAGTTGCAATCGAATTGAGCTAAAAATGTGGAACTACGATATCGCTAAAACACAATCAGATGTCTGGTGGTCAGAATAAATTATCACTGACACCTCGTCAGATTAAGCATTCCAATGATACTAGCAAAGATAATAAGGGTGTTCAGGTCATTCTCACTGCGTCTGAGATCAAAGACATGAAAAAATCAGGTGGTATATTCCACTTCTCTCTGCGATTACAGTGCTAATTGCAGCCGCCGCCCTCGCGGTTGCATAAAGCGGTCGCTTACGGAGCTGTTGGTACCGCCGCTGGGATGGCGCTAAAGAAAGCGACTGGAAAGGAATATAAAAAAGACGATCTGTAGCAGGAAAGGGTCTAAGACTACCAGGAACTCCGTATTCATGATACAGCAGAAACGGCCTTAGACTACCAGGAACAGTTTACTAACTCTGCTGTCAAATTTTGATTTACTCGATGCTGCTAAAAAATTAGCGATGAAAAACTTTAGAGGTGTTTTTTTATGCGAGATCAATTACCACAACAACCAAACAGCGTTGAAACCGGTATCATTAATCTCGATGACAGCATCAGACCTGGAACTTACATATGCGATTGATCCGCGTGTAATTGTTCATTTTAATTCATATGGGTTAGAGCCACCTTACTAATTTATGCGTTATATACATCAATTAAAATTTCCTCGCCGGTAGTTCACGCTATCAACAGAAAAAATAAATGACCCACCAATATGCGGCCAGCAGGTATTAAATGTACTTAGCACCATATCATCATCAAGTAAACCACCCCATAAAACCTAACACGAATATACGAGTAATCACTTTTTAGAGAGATCTTCAAATATAATCATGGTTGATCACACAATGATTGCTATTTGGGGAAGATCTCTTTCAAACCTGAAAAAAAACCACTTGGGGGATATCTGCAACCAAAGAATTGAAGAAAAAATATCCGAGATGTTAAACATTGCAAGTGTGGATCCAAACGAAATAGTGTAATTGTTTATTTTGATTCATATGGGTTAGAGCCACCTAAGGAATTTATGCGTTATATACATCAATTAAAATTCCTCGCTGGTAATCCACGCTACCAACAAAAAAAATGACCAAACCACAAATATGCGGCCTAGAAGTATTAAATGTACTTAGCACTATATCAGCATCAACTTAACCACCCTTAAAACCATACACGAATATATGAGAAATTGCATTTTAGAGAGATCTTAAAATATAATGATTGATATTTGGGGAAGATTTCTGAAAAAACACACCGCGGAAATATCTGCAACCAATGATGTAAAAAAAATAATCGAAGATAAAATATCCAAGATATTAAAACTCGCAAGTGTGGATCCAAATGAAATAGTTGTATTTCAAGACAAACAAGAGAAACTGAAAACGAGTAATGTTTCCGTAAATGATATTCTAGTTAAAATCGACAACGCAGAGAAAAATTGTATCGCGGTATTTGATTCCACCGGTAAAATACGACCCGGAGTTGTATATTCAACCGTCGATAGCAATCTAACATCAATGAACGATAATTATATATCATCAACGAATACATTAGTGGCATAACGATCTGAATACGACGCTCATATAAATCAATTTACAGGATTACAAAAAAGTATTGAAGATGTTCAACTTCCGCTTTATAATTTCTGTGGGATACCACCAGTGATTCCACTGAAACTATCTGATATAAAAACCACTGACGATAAACTATCAATGTTGCAAGCTGAGTATGATGTTCATGTGAGTGCGCTTACAAACCTCTGTAGGAATTTTAGAAAATCAGATGAAATCATGGATAATTTCTTTGATACTCCGATGAATGTCCCAATGAAACTTTCTGATATTAAAACAACTATTGATATGATTAAACAAACACAGGACAATATCGTGATTTTACTGCTATCGCTACCCTGCTTGATAAAAGTAAAATACCACATAAACAAACTATTAATACCGTGTACTTGATGTATCAAGGATCTTTCGACTGGATACCTCAAAATAATAGAATTAATATTATCGCTGAAGTCAGAGGTATCTATAGATTGACCCAGCTTTCAGAAGTTTCGTTTAATGTGTCATCGGATACATCTACGGGAATTAATACTGCAAGTGCAATAATAGATAAAGGTGCCATGGGAACATTTACAATAATCTCTGTCAGTGGTAATGTATCAATGACATACTACTTAGAATTTGTAATTGATTTAAGTAAATAGTATAATGAATGTCCAACAGTATCGATATGATCAAGTCCGTGAGTTTCAAACTAAACTAAAAACTCTTATTGACAAGTATACCGCGAAGACAAAAAAATACTGCAGGCGAATTACCAGAGTTGACATTATTGTGTATTTGGTTTCAAGCATAATTGCTGGAATGGGTAAATTGTTATCAAGTGTAACAATGCTTGCCCCTGTAGTTGTCACAATTTGTGTGTCATCGGCGACACAATTACATGGGTTCTTAGCATCATCACAAACTAAATATCCACATGCAGTCAGAATAAACTACACGAGTATAAAACTAAGTTACATATCGCCGAAAATGCATATTCCCAATTGTCATCCCTAATATCATCCAGTCTCGATGACACAACAATATCCGATAACGAATTCTCCGCGATGATGAATATCTACCACAACGTAACATCAAAATAAGAAAAACTGCACAATAATAACAACAATGTCAATGTCAACAACGGAATTACTTTAACAAATAGCGACAAACACAACGCTGCAAAAGACAACCATGATCTCAATAACCTCAACCAACCCTGAATTCAGTGTGAATTTTCCCACTGTGATTCCGGTTAAGGAGATAGCGCTGGTAAAATTACGAGTATACCACAGTTGGCCGAATATTAGATCAAAACCATTTGGTGGTCAGCAACCGAATAATTCCTTGGTGCTTGCGAGTAAAAATAAAAGAGACGGAACTCCAGACTGGAACGTTGGTTCCTTACCATCTGGGTCTTACCAAATCGAACAGATCAATAATGAATTACAGTGTAGAATAAATTCCATTTCGGGAAAAGAATAAAAAAAAATCGCTATAACAGTTCATGAACCAACACTATTATCCGCGATTGAGATAAACTCACCCGGGTATGTTGTAGATATCTATCAGAGTTCTATAAGAACCGTGCTAGGATGGCCGGAAATCCCACCTCACACCATCTTATCAAAATCTGCCCGAACCTAAAAAGTCTGATTATGTCACAGACAATAAATCATATCATGATATCCCCCTATAAAGTAATATGTTAATGAGTGGCAATTTCTAACTAATCTAACTATTTACAGTAGTGGGAGTTGGGCTTTTGATAGAGGTGGGGCGGATGTTTGGATGGCAATATATCTAGATGAGGTCTCGAAATATTTTAATTCCCTTAATAAAGGGTATAAGAAGTATTTAAATATTTAGAGTTTTCAAGAACATATTATCGATTTATCGTCTAAAACCTCAATTATCAAATATATGGAAATACTAAATCAAATTGTATACAATATGGAACTGTTTAATCTACGACTTATTCAGGGAGTATTAGATGCCAAAAAAGGTTCTAAGAGAATAGAATTTGCAAAACGATTTAATATATGCGTAGAAGATATTCCAGCATTTAAGTGTCCCAGAATATAATGCAGACGAAATAAAAAAATCAACCAATGATCTCCTCAATGAATACTTCCCACAAATACTCGCCGCATGGAAAAAAATAACACAACCACAAGCAACCATCCTCAAACATAATAATGATCCAGATGATGATGGTAGACATATTGCTCCTGCTAATGTTAATATATCTTCGGTGATTGCAATAAATCTAGTATGTGATGCCATTGATGGAAGTTACCAAATAAATCTCAAAAAATCAAATCAAGCCCAGCAGGGATATATTTTATATTCGTTTGCACCAACAGCTCCACCTGGATTTCTAATAATTGATGATCCAACAAAAATCCGGTTATATGCGATGACATAATGATTCATTAACGAGAATTAATTTTAAACTCACTGACCAGTTCAATAATTTCATTGACTTAGGAGGAAAGACTTTACAAATTAGTCTGTATGTAAAATCATAAAGGATTTTCATCGTAAACGATTTTCATCTTAAGTCTTTTACCAAAACTGTCATTCTTTTTAGTTTTGTCTGAAATTGTTACCGTCTCCGTAGAGGCCTTATTTTTGTTTGAAAACTTGGTCTGTACGTTCACCCTTGTTGCTGCTGCTGTTAAAGGACAGGAAACATGAAGGCAGTGGTGCATACTGTATATGCAGGTTTTAAAGTTATATGTATGGTAAAAAACTGTTCAGATCACTGACTCTGAACATGGGTTCGCAACTGTTTGCATGCGAGATGTATTCCATCACAACAATCTACACTGTTGTAGTCCTACAGTTTAATTCACTGACTGTGTTAGATGGTATAGCTGGGTGGATCAATCATCACTAAAGGATAAACATTCACAGATACAACTTTTTTAAATAAACAAACCAGTCTAAATGTTGATACTCAAACAACTAAATCAGAACAGTTCACACTTTATTCAGAGTTGTATTGTTGTTTATAGCCTTTATCTACATCAGTTTACCATACTTATTTGCAATCAGGTCCTGGGGTATTTTATTCGCATTACTGCCCTATGAAATTCTCTTATTTATCTCAAAAAAGAAAATGAGCAATTTTAATATTTCATGATATTTAAATTCAGAGACTAATGATTTCTGACATCTAATCATTTTTATATCTTAGGATATAACATTTAACCTTCTCATCATTTATTAAGTTACAATTTAACTTTGCAATTCCGCAAAAAAGGCATATAAGAAAATCAAACTTGTACCAGAATATGAGGTAGTAACCTGACACAGGGTCAGCTGCTGTCCCAGGCTATCCACACAATATCAAGTCAACTCCCAAAAAATTAACAATAGCATAGCTGCCAACTGTCCTGTTTTTTTTTCTTCGTATTTCTCCCGTCATTTGGACCTGAATACAGGTGTACTTTTCTTGATGAGGGGGAGGGGGAGCAACAAATACGTTTTTTTAATTAAAATGAATAATAACAATTTCTTTGGAATTTTCAGTTTACAACGTACATTTTTGATAGAATGTATCGCATGTATATAGGAATACAGTTCTACAATACGATCGGTTCATTTGAAATCGAAGCTACCATGCATGTCTTTATCTGCCATATTTGATTTTGCAAATAGTTATCGTTGTCGATGTATCTCGTCTTCGTAATGTTCAGCTTTTTAATCATGTTAAATAGGAAAGAGGAATATTCAGAATTTTCTCCAGGAAATGAGAAGGAAACAACTGGAAGGACAATTGTGCCGTCTTGTGTAGATTTGGGAAGCCATATAGTAACGGAGAGAACATGACGTTTTGCAAATTGTGTAATGTGATTTCTCTATCAGGCATGAAGGCGCACGAAGAAGCTAATTAACATCAGGTTCTTGCTTCATCACACACAACTCAGCCTGAACTTGCGACATATATAAATACCAGAGAGAACCTTAATAAAATTTGATCGAAATTAGATTTACTAAATTTCATTTAGAAATAAACCTTCCTCCTTCAGTTACTTGTGTTGCTGGTGAGTTATTTTGCACACGTTTTCCAAACATTAAAATCAAAAGGGATAACTCATATGCTTTTGCTTTGAAACATTTTTAAAAGGAATTAGGAGGAGAGCCCTAGTAACTGTCTTACTGAAGCTAGCTTCAATGAAGTTATCAACAATAAATGTGCTACAGCTCGCAGGGCATTAAGACCAATTGATATCATGTACTGCACTTGTTTGTTGTTACTTTTATAATGCTCATTGTTATTTTAATTGTGATTTTTCCACAACATTGAAGTTAATTAGCTTTATATTTGCAAAATATGGCATCTACTCAAGAGTTACTGAAAGACCATGACACAAAAAGTTTGAATAAACTTAAAAATGGTTTTATAATTCTGTGGAAATAGGAATGGCCTAAATGCATGGAAAGTTGATGTAAATGTAGTTGATCACTTCATAAGAAAACTGAACGCTAGAGGACTTGCATTTGCAGTTGGGAGCATCAAACGATGAAACCTGCAACGCAGTACAGGTCATCCCCACCCCTTAATATTTTCAGGGGTTTTTTTTTCGGAGGGGGGCAGGCAGGGGACAACAATCATGTCTGATGTTTGAAAGCCCACATGCTTGTAGCAAGAAATCTGTGCAAGCTTGCCACAAGCTTGCAAAAATAAGCTTGCGGCAATGTTCCAAATACAAGCTTGCTGCAAGCTTGCAAAAATAAGCTTGCTGCAAGCTTTAAAACAAGCTTGAAATTTTGATTTGGGATGAGCAAATTTTCACTTTAGGCAGTTTCTTTGGGCTATAAAACAACTTGATGGGTCAAAGAGCAGCATAAATGATTATTTTGACCAAATTTGGAATATTCAGCATTTTGTTTTTGTCAGCAGGCACTAGTCAAAAATAAGGACAGGGCATCAAATTAAAACAAGAAGCCAATGCAGGCTTTAGATCTCCCAAATGTCTGACACCTATTGGCCTAATGCAAGAGCAGCCAAGAACATTCCATAAGTAAGATGCCATTGGTTAGATTTGTTATGAAAAACTTGTTTGAGTGTATTAATTGTTTATATCTTAATCTGTATTTGATGGCACTTAAGAAGAATATTTTCATTGTGTTAATTCAACCCAGATACAAGTGATAAAGAGATTGGTCTCATGGATTCCTAAAATGGGGAAAACATTTTTACTGTCAGTTAAAGTCATGGAATTTAAATGGACTTAATTAGTTTTGCTATATTCAAAATGGGTCTAGTTGAATAATTGTGTCATTAAAATGTGTTATGTTCTTGTAATACATGTTCCAAGATTTACAACTGAATCCTACAAAGATCAGATTATATCATCAATGATTAATATTAATGTTATTATTATTATTATTATTATTATTATTATTGTTACTATTATTATTATCATTATCATTATTATTATTATTTTTATATATTTTTATTATTAATAATGCTATTATTATGATTATTAGTAGTAGGAGTAGTAGTATATTCAAGGTTAAGCACTGCATAGAGGCATAATTATAATGAGGACTTTGTATAACAGCTAATCTTTAGAAGCTCTAAGTACTTTACAACATATATAATGATATGACTATATAGAAAAACACCATGAAATTAGAAAACATAAAAATTGCTGAAAATATTTAAGGTAGGAAACATTATTAGCTCTTTAAGTTAGTTCTTGCAGTCGAAAAAGGTGAGTTAAGAGCACTCTTAAAAAGAACAACTGTGTCGTTTCTAATTTCAATGGGCAATTTGTTCCATGTTGCTGGTTCGGGGTATGCAAAAAAATGTTCTCCATATGACTTCGTTTTCATAGTGGGAATAATGAGTATACAATTGTCAGAAGAGGAGCACAAGTATCTTGCTAGTGTATACTGTATTTTTGCGTATATTAGACGCACCTAATTATAAGATCCATGTTTTGACGATTTATTTTAAAAAATGTTTAAATAAGATGCACTCAGCCTTGCCATTTGCTGAACTGAGCAAACTCTATAGGTATTCCAGTTGACAGCGATGAGGTTTTAATAACTTATAAGTAACTTATGGGATTGATTTGTATCTAATATTATTTTGTGAAGTACTTTTACATTATTGTTCCAATAAAGTTTAATACAATCTTTTGAATAATCCTGTGTGTTGTTTTGTTCAAATATGTACCGGTAAACATCAATTTTCAAACCATGTGCATCAAAATTGCTACCAATAATTTCCTTTGTCATAAATGCAAATATATCCAATGTTTTGAACACTCATCTGATGTAAATAAGGCTTCATTGACCGTTTTGGCTGGAGTTCAAAGAATTGTTAGAGACAGGGGCACAACGTTTATTGTTTGATCATATTTTCCTCTAGGCTACCAATAAAGTTTAATAACATCTGTTTGAATAATTCTGTATGTGGTTTTGTTCAAATATGTAAACATCCATTTTCAAAATATGTGCATCAAAGAAGCTACTTTATTTTGTACTAATAGTAGATATATTCAATGTTTTGATCACTCGCCTTATGTAAACAAGGCTTCATTGACCGTTTGGGGTGGAGTTCAAAGAATTGTTTGAGGCAGGGCTACAACAATTATTGTTCGTTCGTACCATCCATAAGGTCGCTAGAACTCGGCTTCAGCGGCTATGTATACCGGTATATAGGGTACACGTGGGATCAATCTTTTGTTATAAATAAATTAGTCAGAGTTTCCTCTGACCTTTGCCACCCACTTTTGATCTTTGGACATTGATGTTGGGGTGTAGGGTCAGAGTGCATTCCCTATCTTAAACTTGGAATTTGGGGTGTAGGGTCAGAGTGCATTCCCTATCTTAAACTTGGAATTCGCCAATACCATTGCATATCGGCATGGGGAAGCCACTTACTTGCCAGCCCAGCAAACTGAAACGATCTTTCATCGAGATTTATCTGCATGAAATTGATAGGAATATGATTTATTTCCTCAAAAATTGTGAGCATATCATTCGTTATGTCTTTACAGACGAGACAAAAGTATATCGTAGCTGAAATTTGACCTGGATCTGGCCATTTGCATTCTTAGTCACGTACCTACAAAAATCTTGCAACCTATATGTCAATGATATCAGACGTCATACAGTCACGTGATATTAATGCGCTCTGACCCAACACCCCAACATGAATGTCCCAATATTCAAAAGAAAAGCAATTAATGAGGGTCCATCTTAGCATAAGAGGGTTGCCTGTCGGTCACGTAATGGCGGTTTATTAACAAACAAAGGACATCTTAACAGTGAAACAAGACAGCTGAGACAAATTATAATTGTTCTCATTTATAAAGCAAGGAGATGAAGAAACTCATACAAACTGCACAGCCAATGCATTATGAAACACAAATATTATAGACGAAGATAGAAAACAAGCACATAATCATGAAAAATAGCACAAAAACGGAAGAGTTGTGTCAAGCTGGTTAAGCGATAGCAGTCATCTTTCAGAAAATCATAACAGCATGTATTACATCAATTGCTCTGTAATTAATACCTGTTGTTCACGCAAGCTTGTAGGGATATGTCAGTGAGAGTCTGTCTGATTAAATCAAGACTTTCTTGCGAAAAAGATTAGATCGGATATAGATTTTGAGAATCTTGTTGTCATATTTGCAAACCAGTATATGTATTCTGATCACATCCCATATATGTCATCAAACGATGATGTGCTACATGATTATTTTCAAAATGAATTAAAATGTCCTCAGATGATTCTTGCTGGCCATTCATCCCAAAACACCGAATTTGTCAAATATCATTTGACTCTGCTCTTGATAATTTAATCGATTAGCATTTTGAAAAGCAATACAAATATATCGTGGTGCAGAAACACCTTGCTGTGATGTCATATGCCATGTAAATAAACCATCAACTGTCGTATGAACACCATCTGTAGTTGTTGTCAACCACGATAGCATCGATTTACCACCTTGATTCATATAAGTATTTTGTGTTCTTCGGCAATCATTCAAGAAGCATATGTCATAAGAACACTTTATAAATTCAGATTCTGTATATATAGCAAGAATGGGAACTAACCAAATTAACGAATTTAAAGAAGTCAGAGTTATAATCTGGGTGAAGGAATTTGTAATACAAAAGATAAAATTAACTAAGGCGTCTTCAAATGCATACCATAACTATGAGCAAGAGTTGATATTTTTGTTACATGGTAAATAATATTAATTATCTGGTTTTACTTTCTTTGTTGAAAAATGTCTCAGTGAACTTGGTAATAAAGCTACAGGACATGATCATATTGGTCCAAGACTCATTAAATCTTCTGCATATGCTTTTTTAGATAGCATAACATTCATAATCAATTTAAGTATTGCAACTTCATTTGTCCCCAAATTATGGAAAACTGCAAAAGTAACTCCTATTCATAAATCTGGATCTAAGAATGATGCTGATAACTACCGACCAATATCAATACTACCAAACTTGTCAAAATTGATTGAAAAACATGTCCATGACTCATTCATGTCATATTTAACCAAACACACACCCTAATCAATCAGGCTTTAGACAGAAACATTCATGTAAGACTGCCCTAACTGATAAATGGTTTCAAGCACATGACTAAGGTAAAATGATAGGATCTGTATTTATAGATTTCAGGAAAGCATTTGACATGGTGGATCATGAAATCCTTTTGAATAAACTGAAAATCTACCAATGTGATGAAAAAACAGTTAGATGTTTTACTTCGTACTTAAGTGAGAGAACACAACATATTTATATAAATATCATTCTGTCTGAACCTGAAATTATTAGATATGGTGTACCACAAGGCTCAATTCTAGGTCCATTACTATTTATTTTATTTATTAATGACCTACCACTTTTACTAAGAGACTCGATATCACCTACAGATCTCTATGCAGATGACACAACATTATCAGACATCCAAAACACAAAGCATGAACTCGAAATTTCTTTTCAGAATGCATAAAGCAAGCTGAAAAATTGGTGCACATGCAATGGCATGGTAGTAAATACTGGTAAAACTAAAATATTGCTTATCTCAACAAGGAGAAAAGGAAACATCTTGATAGCAATGAACTATGTCTGACATGGAAGGATAAAAATTTTCAAATGGTCTGTCATGACAGACTACTTGCTGTTCTGGTAGATAAAAACCTATCATGGACTGATCATATCAAACATATCAGTAAAAGGTCAATTCAAGTTAATGTCTTCTCAGTAAGGTTTTCTCCCTGAAAAGGCAAAGAAAACTATTTTATAACAGTTACATACAACCTTATTTAGACTACTGCAATACAGTATTGGGTAATTCAAATGATAAAAACATAGCAAAGCTTGAAAATCTTAAAAAAGAGCATTTAGGCTAATATCAAACCAGAAAGAAAGCAAGGAAAATTTAGCTGGTAAGTTAAAAATATTACCTATGAAAGACCGAATCTGTTTAATATAAGCCAATTTAATGTACAGGATATCCAATAATAGTGCTCCTGAATTCCAGCATAGGCTACCTGGTAATACATCCAACCTGCGATCAATATCTACAAAACAGTATAAAATTCCCAAACCAAATAAGGAATTATTTAAAGAAAGTTTTGAATACTCTGAAACTTTGCTCTGGTATAGTATTCCAGTTGAGATTCGAAATGCCCACTCTATTTCAAGCTTCCAAACCCAATATATCCAGTGGCTGCTGCTGAAATAAATAAATTCCGTTGTATGAGGGCCTCAAGGTAGATTCGTTCTAAGATAATTGTGTTACCCTCTTTAAATAAAGTCATTATTATTATTATTATAAAATGCTCCAGAATTGTTATTTGTCTAATAATAGAAAAAACTAACTTTATCGTTGCTAATAGTGAATGTAACAGAAACAATAAGTAAACCTAATTTCAAACTATTTATTCAGAAAGAAACATATTATTAGAATACAGTTATTTCAATATGGAAGGATGGAGATGTAATTTAGTTCGTATTCTCCACACATAATTCTTAGGAAGCATACATTTTTGTAATTGGTTGAACATTGAAGATCTTTTCAACTCATTGCAGAAGTTAATTTCTTTCATTTTCTTAAATGCTGAAAACGTGGTAACATATACAGTTAACTTTCATTCTAGTTTTCATGCACCGTTACAAAACAATGTGACTGGCATGGCAGGGTGATAGTTGCTTTGTCCAAACTCTCAGCCATAAGCTTGCTCCTCACCCTTTCTAAACTGTAGTGGCTAGTAAGTAAGTATATGTTAATTCCCTTTCTAAACTGTAGTGGCTGGTCAGTAAGTATATGTTAATTATTTGTTCTTCAGAGACCTCTCATGTAAGCCAATTATGTTGATCATGGCAATTTTAGCAACTGTTTAATCGAGATATGTATGAAAGCAAATACCTGTTACTGAGCCTTCTTGTTCCAACTGGCTGATCATGAAGCCTGTCAATGGTTTCACAATCACATACCGTAATCGGATTTGTGCTGTTAAAGTGGAAGATGCAGCTGTCATTGATATCTCTTAAGCATCATTAAATTAATTTTTAAATTTGAAAGATGGAGTGATTTGAGCAGAAATCTCTTTCAGGGACTTCTATGTTGATAGAGAGCAAAATCTACCTGTATTTTGTGATTATGTTTTTAATAGTGCAATGTTTAACAACTTCATAAAAATATACATAAAGTAACAATCCATTTAATATCCTTATTGCATAAGTACAAGAATAATAAATACAAATTTAGATGCATTATACTGAAAATCAAGGCTAGTCAGGCCTGTATTAAATTTACCTAAAAGCAATAAAGCACACCGTTAAACCTGAATTTATAATTTTTTCTGCATATATCACATTATGAATTTTCTATGTTACTTATAGCTAAATACAGATCTACTTATTGCATAAGTATAAGAATTTTCTATTTTACTTATAGCTAAAGTTGCCAAGAGGATGATCTCCGTACCATCAGTCAGTATAGTTTTAAATACTCTCATTCATTTTTCCTATAGAGGGTATACACGAGACTCTTGGAATTCCAGTTGCTGAGATAGCTGGGGGTGTGAGTGCTGCATTTGTATTCATTATTGCCATGGGATTAGGCATCTTCCTCTGGAGATCACATCATAAAAAGCAAAATGAAGATAGTAAGATTATCATCAATAGGATCTTAAGAAGTAACCTAAATATCACTATACATATACGTGTAAGGGAATGGTAGAAAATAAACAGATAAGTTCTTTGATTTTTATAGAAGTTTATGGTAATAATTGAAATTAGTTTAAGCTTTTTCTTTATTTCAAGCCTTGTCTAGTTTTCTTCATGTAATATTATAATTGACATATATTATAATATCCAATGGTGACTCGTTCATATTCTATTTCAACTGTGTGTAATATGGTCTATTATTGTTATTATTATGCATTTTATAAATATTAGACTATATAACATGTATTGACCCATAGAAACTTTAGGTAGCCATAATTATCCAATGCCACATGTTCATGTATAACGACCATACATGTCTTTCATTCTTTATATGACCTGATGTCGTTAAATTTATACTGGAATATTTTTTGTAACTTTTGGAACTCTGACTTTAAGTTGATGTTAATTCATGTCCTTAATTAGTAATTGTTTTCCTTTGTAACATTTTATTGAGCTCCATCATGAAACAGTGAGAAATATACAATTAATATAATTTTTTCTGTATAGCAAAATTCGGCTCATACAATTAATATTCATGTTATTATGCAATATATCCATCAATATTTGAATACTTAAGTTTTAAAGATTGTGTTATACAACCTCTAAATTCATCAATAATCTGGGTTATTGTTTCATTATATCTGAATTCATTTCTATTTCAGAAAATGATGTTATGAGGGAGCACAAAGAAAGGTAAGATTGTCGCTATTTTCACTTTATGGTATTTTGTTACAGAAAGATATAAATGCTGTAGAAGGTATGAAAAAGGTAATGACCTTTATTCAAAGATATGCCTAAGCAACGTCATACTTGGTGTTGTACCTTTACATTAGAATTATCAAAAATTACATTAAAAAATAGCTTATGTAGTATTGTCACAATATATTTTCTGTTTAATTATATTTTTTATAATCTTATCAAATATATCTAAATGGGGCTATAAAAGCTCAATATCTCCTGGTACACATGTACAAGAACATATATTTGTGCTTATGAGAGATAGAGAATACAAATTCATGGCATGGCAAAAATGACCCTTTCAAGTGCACAAGATCAAGCAAGGCATGGCAGACATTGGGAATTAATTAAGATAATTGCATACAAAACTATAATTGAACCGTGAAAGACTGGTTTATTCTTGTAATACTACAAGCATACACAACAAAATGGTTGTAATTATGTGTAAATGAAAATAAAAATGTTTTTAATTGGAAATTATGATAACTAAAGAGGTACTGATTTTATTATTTTATTTAATTTTTTTATCTCTGTGCCAATGAAATAAACTGCATCCAAATCAAATCACCATGAGTAATAAAATACCACAAATATTTTTTTTTATCGTAATTTAAAAGCAGAAAGATTTCTTAACTGGCATGAAGAAAGCTTATTAAACATTAAATCAATTGTGAAATACTGACTTTTGGCAATTTTTATGTAAGTTCTTTAGATGTCTGCTATAGGTAAGACATATGTAAATATAAAAAATGGTTATTAGGTAAATTACTAAGAAGTTTACAAGAGTTATCAGATCAAATTTAACATTGTTGGATCATATTGAATGTCATATTGAATGAAACAGTCTAGAAGATAAGCAGTCCATCAGGCATAATCCACATAGGCATCAATGATCACTTTTAGCTTTTGTACAGGAAATATAGTTAAAGGACAAAAACAAGAAACTTAACACAGTAAAAGTAAAACTATTATCAACTATAGAAATGAACTGTGTGCTACAGAGTTGTTACAGATAACTCGTCAAGAGCTCTTTAGCTTGAATAAGCATTTTTGTATGAATCAAACTTACAGATATATTTACAGCAATATTTTGTGTGATTGCAATAATAAACATGATGGATTATAATAATTATCATAACAAAGGATATCTACTGAACATATAGCAACAATTTATGGAAACCTTACAGGAATAACAAAATTTAATTATATGTGTAAAACATTGAAGAGAATAATAGCAACATAAATAAACTACTGATGAAGTTAAAGTTGATGGGTTAGAGTTTTAATTCGAAATATAATGCTATAATTATACTGATTATTGATTATAGCAGCTATCATTGTTCTAGTGATATCTTTGATGATTTATACGCCTTCTTCAATAACTTAGCATATACTACCTTTGAATTACAATAACAACAAACTAAACAATTTGTAAAGAGTTTTGCAGGGCATGAAATGTTAAAATTAGCACATTCCAACTTAGCCGCTAAGTATGAAGTTTGGTTGCAATGAATTGAGTAAACTTAATCAATATAAAAATAGTACACGTCTCGATATTGTCTCAGCACAGTTTATACAAGATGTGGATATAATTTTCATTGTTCCAATTACTTACATTGTCAACTTCTCTGTATAAAGACATATTATTCTTGATAAACTGAATCATTACAAAATCAATTCTAAGGAAGATGCAAACAATAATAGACATTAATATAATCACTATTTTCGTAATGCGTTGAAGAGTGGAGTGGCCTCAATGGGTTTGTGAACGGAGCGCCATCTAACTGGTTTATCAAAAAACAATGGATAATAACATTTACAGCCAAACAGTATATCCAGCATGACTTTTGCTATCTGAGCATACCGTATATCGGTATGTGTTAGTCTTTTGAATGAGATTGCTTTGATGTGAGCATCTTACATAAGACATGCCCCAATTCCATATTTGTAAAAGTCTACTTAGAATGTTAATGTTTTAGTCTAGTCAAATTAAACGAGCAAAGCTTGTCGCATGATTGTATCCTTGACCTCTTGAAATACCTCCTTCTAAGGTTCATCACAGAAAAACTCAACGTCTTTCTTCAAGAAGGCACTTAAAAGGCTTGTAAATTCTGCTAAATTTCACGTGAAGTTAGAAAGATAGTTATCTATTACTAATTGTTTTTTCTTATTCAGACCTGTTTTCAGGAGCATCAAGTTTAAGAATATCCTCAACCTTGGTTTGATCGGGTTTTAAACCTGATGAGCTTAGTGTTTGGCCGAAGAAGGATACTTCTGTTGCGCCTACTACTCATTTGTCTGAGTTGAGATTCGCACCCATTGAACAAGCACACGTTCAAGTAGTACACATGTTTAACATGTCATGTCTTTTGTGAGAGCGTCTCCACACCGATATGTCATTGACTATACACACAACATTTGGAATGCCCTACAAATGTTCATTTGAAATATATCTTGTGAACTTTTTATCCCAAAAGGTACCCTAACATATCGGTACATTCTGATAGGGCATACTGAATGTAATTCGTATGAAGATGTGTCTCATACCTCAGTAACCACGTGTACAGTCTAACGTGCTAAAGTTCATGTCATAGGTTAGTTTAGTTGTGACATTGACTGTCATCATAGAATAGTTGGGCTTAAGGATCGAATCATTTAATGCCTAAGTACACAATTTACCGCAATTCAGTTTCTCTGTTATTACAAGATTAGCAATACAATCAGTGGGTTAGTATTTCAATACTTTCGCACTCTTCCATTCTTGTGAGTTCTTCTTTAGGCTTTGACTTTAATGCTTCTGGGGAGGGGGTTACTACTGGTACGGCATCGGGTTTAAAATGGATCTTGCACTCACCTGCAAACAGACCTGTTTCCTGAAATAGGTCACTGTACATACTTGTAACAGCTTATTTATCTAAGCCAACTCATTATCAATATAGTAAATCAGCTGGACTAAATGTAAGTCAAGTGAAGTTTGAAAACTACAGTGAGCTGTGGACAAGACTACAACATATGTTTTTTACAGTTTTGCCATTGTGAGAGATGAAAAGCATTATCTTGCCAACCACAGAGATCAGTGAGATACAAGCTTCCTGTCAGGGGTATTGAGCGGTCTTTAATATTGCTTGTTTTGTATTAGGCATGTAGAGGAATATTAATCATGACCCGTTATCTATTTGAAATATATATGGGGGTTGGGGGTTGGGATGGGCCAATACATAATTGAACAAATGAATGGTCTGTGGATGTGAGAGATGAATGCATTACCATATCTATGTAAGATTCAGTGTCGTTATGCTTATTTTGTGCACTGTTATCATTTCCATTATAATGAAATCTCTGGGCAACATTCAATATATTAAGCACAGTTTTGGATATGCATATATTTGCAAAAAGATTGTTTTTTACACACTCTCCGCAAGTTTCACCTCTAGCCGGAAACTACGAGTTCTTTAACTGGTCATTCCTTTTCCACATTTCCCACATGATTTCTGGGTTGTTAACTGCTTGGACCTGGCACCATTTTGATATTGTGTCTGATGTATCTGTGTTGACTTCATGGATTGTTGTCAGTGATATCCCCTGGGTTTATTTCCACCATGTGTCTGCAACTCTGGAGTTTATTTTATCTACATCATCTACATCTTTGTTTGGTATCCTATTTAAAATCAACATTGTTTTCAGTTTGCTGCTGAAAATATTCAATGTTTTGATCGATCTGGATATCTTTGTCTAATGTTGACTTGTCTGCTGCATAAGTCAGTTTCTCTTGGACTCTCAGACTGTTCATCCCAATACAATTATATCCCTTATTATATCGGCATCATGAATGTTGCAGTCTCTTGATCTGAGTCTTAGCCGTGTGACCAACAATCAGTTGATTCTACCCCTTGCATCTAGGTTTTGAAACCATACCACACAAATATGGGGTTTAACTTTGGTTGCATGTGCACCTTAAAACGGTCATAGACTGTTTGGAGCTTCTTTTCATCTTCATTTGAAATACCAGTCCACATTTGGTAGATGTCTCTCCGTTTTTTTCCAACACACAACAGCATCTATGACACTTTTTCAGCTTTTTTTCTTTTCTTTCTTTAAGATGTCCATTAAAAATCAGTTTGATATGCAGTTTAAACTTTCCGACTGTTCCGGCAAGTTTGTAATCTCCCGGTTCATGACTATTGGCAGAATACTGCTTAAATCTATGTCTGATCTTTTCAAATCTTAGCTAATACACACGCTGCTACCTTGTGTGCAACTCCAACTTAATGCATTAATCCCACTTCTGACACCATGTTGTGTTTTTGTTTCTTCATCAAATATCTCAAGGGAAATGTATATATTGGAACAGACACAAGCGCATTGCTTCATGGAGAGAGAAAAGGACCATTCTTCGATCTATATGTTTGGTACAGACAGCCACCTCTAATGGACATATATATTATTTTCATTTCTTCCAGTGAGTTTAGTAGGAGTCAGAGATCCATTGCCAAGAGACTGAAAGGATGTTCAGTGACTAGTCTGATTGGCAACATATTTCAAAATAGAATAACAATGCAAAGCAAAGGAACAAACAGTACATAAAATCAAACAATAACATATGGATGCAGCATGAAATATTTACACATTTTGCTAATTTGAATTTGGGCCACAAAGGGTGCAGTGACTAGCAATGAGATAAATTAAAACAATAATGGCAATATAAAAAGTGAGTGCTAACATTTCAATTGTTATATTTGTTTTCTACCTCGAATAATTATGTAGAATTCAGCTAAGCTTGAAGCAATTGCATTATTCATTATTAATTTTACATTAATAATACATATTCCAGATGCAGGATATTAAATAAAAAATATTTTATGAAGATACATCTTATTTAATTGTATTTTGCATTATTACTCTTTCAAACATACTTCTCAAGATCTGTCAGACACGATGCAGTCAAAGGACAAGAATATGAGGGACTGTATTTGAATAGAGGTGAAGCAAGACCCTACCTACAGCTTAATGGTATTTTAACATTTGCTTTAATTCTTGCTGTGCATTGTGTCTGCATGTTTTATAACATTTCTTACTAAGATGAATCAATGATTCTTAATGCTTGTACATTTTAATGATTCACAGTTATGTCAATATTGCATTATTTTGTAAAATTAGATTTTTTGTATTCATTCACTTTCATAAATACTGGAAAATACACCTTGTCAAATAATTGTAGTGCTTCTTCCATTCACACCCATAATCATTCCTTACTCTTCATGATTATATCCATATTGTTCCAATACAGCTTATAAAATCATTTATATCACCATATGTATAGTAAATAGCAATTCACATGTTTCACAATATAGACTTTACATTTTCAGGATTATAGTAATACACAGAGGAAAGCTTGAAATAATAATTATGTTCATTGGTGTTATTTACACACATGTGTATGTTTTATTTTACAATAACTTTCTTATTCTACCTAAAGATTAATTATATAAACAAATATAAGCTACAAGAAACAAAGTAACTGAATGTATGATGTATTCCAAAACTAAATACACAATGGCAGATTCATCATTCAACAACTAATGCACACATAACTCTGCCATGTAGAATTTGAATTGAGTCACACGCTAGACATAACTTTCAAAAGAATATGGCATTTTGGTGTACTTATCTTTGATCTTTGGAATCATTTTGAATGAATGCACATTGCAACAATTTTTCCATTTGATCGGTAATGAATAGATGTTGGTATTTATGTCAATTCTATGAAATTTTGTGATTATGGACTGGATTTTTACATGTTAAATATTGGATTGAAGCAGCACCTCTGCAAGCGTATTTCTGTTCTATCATTGAATGGTTCAAATCATAATGTGGGGGGAAAAATTAAGTCTTTCCATTGCAATTATCAAAAAGTTGCTGTGGAGTTTAATGTTTATTTCATTTTTATTGAAGTAAAGAGGATGTAATTGCATTTGGAGTATTTTCAGAATTACAGTACAAGTTCGATCTGTCTAATCACGATTGAGAACCCATGACAGAGCTCATATAATTCAAATTTGCAGAACTAAGAATGAACATGTCATGGAAATTCAGGGAGTAAATCTGTAATTACATGTTTTGAGATTCTTCTTACCAGCTAAATAAAACAGTTATTGCCTTTTCACTTGCATTTTATTTGTAAGAACCCTATCTGGCGTCTATAGCTAGCCTAAATCTGAAACATTTAATCCAAAACATTAACGGGGAATTAGCCAAAGCAGCTGGTATGTTGCAGTTCATTAAACATCTCATTTACGTTATTTAGAAACTAATTTAAATAGCAAAATGTAAAGTATCTACTATGACATCATGCATTATTTATTTACAAAGTAGTTCTTAATACACTATTGGGCACATGTAGGTTCAATGAAGCTGCTCATTAGTGCAATGTCATAAAATATTGGACAATTCTGACAATGTAAATTTAATGGAGAAAAAGATGAGCATTTAAATTATTTAATTTATTCCATGAATTTTGTGAAATCATATAAAAGTCGACTCCAACAAAATTAGAATATGTATTCACATATTCACAATAGCTAACATTAATTGCCATTTAACGACTTTGAAACTTGCATTCTGCCAAATATGTCAGTTTTTCAAATCATAATGTAATAGTCTTGTAACAATCACTTGTAATAGCAGTAAGCATGTGTTTGCTCTCGATAAATTGGTATATCTTACTGGGTCGGCACACCAGTGGCATTTACTGTATCTCATTGTGCTTTAGTTTTATATCATCTGGTGATTTTTTTTCTCAGCCGTTGGGTTGCTGAACAATGGATATCTGCTAAAACTTCAAACTGCACCTTTAAAATTCCTAAAACATTAAACTGCACCTTTAAAATTCCTAAAACATTAAACTACACTTTTAAAATTCCTTAAACATTAAACTGCACTTTCAAAATTTTTTAAACATTAAGCGGCACCTTTAAAATTCCTAGAACATTAAACTACACTTTTAAGTTCCCTAAACATTAAACTGCACCTACAGAATTTAAAATTCCTAAAACATTAAACTGCACTTTCAAAATTCTTAAAACATTAAGCTGCACCTTTAAAATTCCTAAAACATTAAACTGCACCTTAAAATTCCTAAAATATTAAACTGCACCTATAGAATTTAAAATTCTTAAAACATTAAACTGCACTTTTAAATTCCCTAAACATTCAACTGCACTTTTAAAATTCCTAAAACATTAAACTGTACATTTAAAATTCCTAAAACTATAAAATGGAGGTTATTTAAATAGCAAAATGTAAACTATTATGGTTATTATGGAATTTAAAACTGGACCTGTAGCAGCTATAAGTAAATATGGTAGGTCAAGGAGAATAAAATATAAGATTGGGTTATTGTTCTGCTTTAGCACAAAGACATTTCAAAGATTTAAACTTTTTTTCCCATTATTCTTTATGTCATAATATTTGATTAAAATATGTAATGAGTATTGAGCTAAATTAAAATCAAAGATTCTCCAAAAGAATGAAAATACAACCCATATTTATCTAAAAAATAAATGTAAGAATTTTCTTCATTTTTGTTTCAAGAATATATTGCATTTAACTCTTCCAATATAATAATATGCACATTTATTTATTTCACATCGTACAGATTGTGTTTTCAAAAGAAAACTTGTACCCATCATACAAAAGCTAAATTGTATTATCGCTATATGCACTGAGCTGTTAAAGTATCAAAAACTTTTGTTTCAACAAAATATATTTAAAACAATACAAAACACATCTCACATGTAAGAATTAATGAACGATTTCCATCACTTGATTTAAGCATTTAGTAATGCATTGCATTGCACATTTTAAAATGTTATTAAGCAAATGAATATATTTATTACAAGTCTTGCATACAGTAAATTTCTTGCTGATTGATTTTGTTCATATACTGATTTGATGTAGTTAAAGCATGTGTATGTAACTTTTGTTAAAAGTTGTATTTACTCAGTCGTAATCATCATGACAAGGCATTCTAGGTAAATGTAAAATTATACTATTTGATGAAATCTTTACATTTCATGTCCATTTTATATTTGTATCTTAGGTTGAGTCAGTTTGGTGAATGTTTTAAATGTTATACAATTTTATTTTAAAATGATATTTGCAACACTTCACATCTTTCCACAGATATCAGATTAGAAGAGAACAGAAATGCCAACACAAGGTACAGACACATAGCATGAATAATTAAGGAAATTTTAAAACATGTAATATGTTCATTTTGACAGGTATATTATTATCATCTACTGTGTTATTAACAACACAAAAAATATGTCACGTTTTCAAACAATAAATAATAAAATGAAGGTTTTATTTTATTTAATGTTCTCTGAAAGCCTAGATATATACATATACCACAGGAAGAATCACTGCCAAGAAAGAAATAATCTGTTGCTGGTCATGCTATTTTAAATTAAGGTATGTACACCTGTATAACATTTCTTAACAACTAACCTTTTTGATCACTTCTTTTAATTATGATTTGCATTCAGCATCATGTGACGATATATCTAACAATATTTCAATTTCTAACTTAAGGCCTCCAGAGAATGATTCCTATGAAAAATTGCACCCATATGCAAACACTGACATTCAGATGTATAGCTCACTGAAGATTCCAAAAATATCAAAAGGTAATCATCAGAATTTTGTATCACTTTTCAGGTATGGTAATTCCCATGAAATAATAAAGACTGCGTCCTAATCACACTGGTTAAGTGTTTTATAAGGTTGCCTACTGTAATCTAGGTAAACTTTAATGTATTCACATGGAATATATAGTATTTGAATCACATGTGACCTAATATATTATTTAATTATCTGCAGATGCATATTGGTAATTTTATTGTTAATCTTACCAAATGACAATGATCATTTTACTTGGAATATCAATAAAGAATCGATACCACTGCATATTTAGCGAACATTACAGTTCCATATCATTAAGATTAATGTTTTGCTTTCAAATTAATATTGCTGGATCATTAACATCTCCTCAGTCAAGGAAGGTTAGTGTTAGAAATTACTAATAGATTAAATGAAATGTTTGCATATATTCCATAAAGTTTATTGTGTTCTTGCTGACTTCTAAACCGTATATAGTAATAATGAATGTCAAATTTGTATTGTGTTTGTAAATGACAGTGACATCACAGTGTGGATTACTAGACATGGAAATAGTTTTGATATTATGATCATATCCCTTATACCTATGTAATAAATATCAAAATGTTTTAAGTTTTTTTATTACATTTTCTATGAGATTTTGTTGTATATATTAGTTCATAGAACCTATGATAAATATTATAATAATAACATTATACTCACAATGACAGTTAATTATTTGTATCGTTAGATACTGCTTTTAGGACTCAGTAAAATTATTATCATTTAAACATTTTAATGAGGTTTGTCATTATTTATCATTTAAGCATTTGAATGAGGTTTGTCATTATTTATCATTTAAGCATTTGAATGATGTTTGTCATTATTTATCATTTAAGCATTTGAATGAGGTTTGTCATTATTTATCATTTAAACATTTTAATGAGGTTTGTCATTATTTATCATTTAAGCATTTGAATGAGGTTTGTCATTATTTATCAATTTTTTATATATTTTTTGTTATTTGTTTTTCATTATCACAGTTATCTTTTTATCATTAATCATTTCTCAGTCATGAAAATTCCCTTTAATAATTTTTTTTAGTAATATGTTTGATTTGCTATAAGTTTTCTTACTGTCATTGATCATTTCTCAATTGTAAAAATTATTTTTGATAATTTTTTTACTAATATGCGTCGAAGGGTTATATAAATTTTCTCTTACTTTTCAGACTCTGAACGAATGTATGAAAATACACAGATAAGGTAATCCAACTTGACTGCTGAGTACCAATAAAGTTCAAGAGAGACAAAGAGATGACATTGTTTCAAATTCGAACATAATCAGTTTTAATGGATCATATATTTGTGTTGCAAATGTAGTTGGTGCTGTAATTGTGGCACTGATGTTGAATATGGAACAAAATGGGTTTTCATTGAAAATATTGTCATTTGCAAATCATTGCGAGGCAGATTTGTTAACTGCTTAATATTTTTAACTTCTGTACACAACCTGAAATTCATATTACTTATGTTAGTTGACTTTTGTTTATGTATACCGGTAATTTTGACTATTCAGTACACTGAGTGATCATTGGCATAATAACCAGACCATTGGCATATAAACTAGATCATTACCAGAAATATTTTGAACAATATGTAAACATCAATAAAGCGAATCCAAATTATTGGGATAATAACCAGAAAATTTGCAAAATAACCATGATATCTGATTGGCATATTAACCAGACTATTGGTATATACACTAGATCATTACCAGAAATGTTTTAAATATGATCACATCAATAACTCATCTCCATAAGGATATATCACATAAATTTGCATTTTATGCTCAGATCCTACAAAAGCGAATCAGGTAAAAGTAAATAAATGTATTGATTTATTATTTTAATTTGTGTTCAAATGAATATGATTTAACATAAATACTAATCTGTAATTCATAAAAGAATATCAACATAATGTTTAACATAATTGTGCATTAATTGACTAATTGTATTTTTATTACGTGCATATATTTTATTAACATTACCTGTCAGTTCATATAGAAATGTTAATTGTCAACTTGTATTATTTATTGGTCTGGCCATGATATTTTTTAAAAGCTTGAACAAACATGTACGATTCACTATGTTCAGAAAATAAAAGATGCAAACACTTTCAATCCATTCTTTTAAAACACAGCTTTTATCACATAATTCAAAATCCTGTACAAATATGTTTCAGTTTTTGACCTCCTCTGTCATTATCATAGCCAATCATAAATTAATGAACTCGTAACTGCATCTTAGGCTTTAATGGAATGGACAAATACAAGGAAGGGTCGTTTATAATGTACATAGTACTAAAGCATAAATGTGGATTGAAACGCATTACAATATGATATGATCATACTATAGTGTTCATGTTAGAAATTTTCATCTGACCTGGCATATTGATTATCAAGGGTCATTCATCAGCTGAAATAACTGTTGAATGAATCATTATGTCAGAGTATCTTAATTATATACCAAACAAAAGGATATATAAAGTATAATTTGATTAAAGGATACTAATAAACATAATAGCGTACAGGCACTGGTGTATAATGTATTTACAGGTCTGCAGTGATAATGCATATGGAGTAATACAGACACAAGCATTTGACAGACCACTGATATGCATTTTACAGTATTAAAAATACTTATCATGTATACCCAATCTTGAAGGTCTGCTTTATGGTGGCTTTTTCCCTAAATAACACAGTTCATGTTCCCTTTCCCCATTGTTTTATAAAATGTGTTCAAGGTATGTAGACTAATGATAGGTATATATGGTTAAGCTAGAGACAGGGCTATTAAATGATAGATATGTACCTGCTTTTAACAAGAATTATTCATGGTGTATGATGCTTAACTGGCCAATATAAATTTCAAATAGCTCATAATATGTTCGTTTATTTTGCCATTTTTTCTTTCTAATTGCTGGACATTGCAACTATTCTTTTGGAAACTGATGCATCAAATTTATTAGGAATTATTTTAATACATGTTTCAAGTTGGCTTGTTCACATGACACCAGTATGTGTGTGAAAAAATTTTGTTTCATGGCAGGTCTCCTTAAAGTGGATGCCACAGAACAAAGACTCACTGTACTTTTCCTCAATGTCTCTAGCAATATCAATATATACCCATCCTTCATTATGCTTACTATTATTTGTATGCAAAAATAGTTATTGAAGTAACACAATTCAAGATATTTTTTCTGAGTCACACACTTATAGTCTGGGTTTTGATTAAAATCAATTTGTACTGATTAGTCCGGTCATAATGCATCAGTCTGTGCAAGGCACTGTGCAATTAAACCCATTTAGGTACAAAAATATAAACAATCAACATTGACTGTACAACATTGTCAGTTCAGTGTCATTGTCAAATACATTTACAATAGTGCCAATATTTTGGCGGTTAATTCTTCACCAATTTCATTTCAAAGACCACATCACATATTGCCAGAACTGTTTTGGGGAATGCACTGCCATTTCCACATTTCGTGCAGGAGGTTATTACAACTATTTTTAATAGCATGATTATGTCAAGGTATGATAAGAAATATTGTAATTTAGAACAATTTACATATTGCGACATTGTTTGAATGAAAGATCCATTTTCGTGCTACTATCCATTAAGTGGATTTGACCATGTGCATAATTGTATATGGACTTTGCGCAAATTTTATTGGTGTTTAGATCATCCTAAGTTTAATACAGATCCATAAAGATCGTAAATATTGCATAAAAATGAACTGTATTATTATTAATGGTTTGACCATCAACATAAGATACCTTGAAATTCCTGTGTAAAAGGTTGTTCACGTTTTTTATAAGATCACATTGACATTTTTAGTTAGAGCTAACGTAGTGTTTCAAAGAAAACCTAAAATTGTACAGCTATCCATGGACCACTGATAACATGATAGTAAACAGCTTCCATGGTCAGTATGATTGACATCGGATCAGCATCATTTTCATTTTGAATCATAAGACATTAGTGAAAACACCATAATAATACAACCATTTATTTAGGAGAAGTGTTAGTAACAAGATTTTCAGGATGGACACCATGGTGGTAAAATGTAATATCAGCTAAACGTCAGTGACATTTAGAACTAACTTGATATTGTAAAGAATCTTATAGTAAACGAAAAAAATATCATAATAACTATTTTTAATAAATAATTGCTTTCTGTTCCCGGTTGGAGGTTAGATGGACACCATTCTCAGTTAGTGCTTAATAAATCATGAGAACTGTTTTAGAAAAAGTAGGCCCAGCTATTCTGGATTGATATCGAAAACAAATTGTTTTAAGATGGGGTTCGTTATGAGTATTTATAATGTCACAGTGGTGCCATTTTAACAGTGGACTAATCAAGCATGGTTAAATGTCTTCTTGAGAAAATATTTTGTCAGTAGGGTGGTCCATTTGGGAGACGAGGTAATAACAACATTTAATGAAGGTGGATGTTATTACAGCCATATTCGCTATCAGACTGGTGCCATATTATTTATGAATAAGTATGATTCAAACAAAATATGGTAATTAAAGCACCATTATAAAACACTCATTCATTCAGGTATAACACAATTGTCAAGAGGTCACTCTATTATAAGTGAAATCTGCACCATTTTCATCTAGGACTAAAATATGTAAAAGATAGCTTTACTGAATAATCTTTTTAATTTATGATGGTATGCTTCATAGATATATATTGTTTGTTTAACATTGTCCATGTTTGTAGATTGTAATGATCATTAAAATATAAAATAATACTTGATTATACCTTGTCCATGATTGTAGATTATATTTTTTTAAAAATCATCATTTGTAAGCTATAAGAAAGTTGTTTCCTTGCATTTGATGTGAAGACCAAACTTTGATTGTGACCTTAGAAAGTTCTATACATGTAACCTGTGTTCATTTAGGTGAAGAGCCTGGAGGCTTTCCACTACACTTGTAATATTAAAGACAATACAAAGAATCATTTGTTTCTTTTTATTTAACAAATGCTAAGGCTCGATCAGATTTTTCAGGCGCCAATACCAAGCTCTTAGTAAAACAAAACAGCATTGGGGAAGGTTAGCTGACAAAATTGTAAATATCCTTTCAGGCAAACAATTACACGTCACAGTATACAATACAAACGTGCAACTAGTATCCTGCGATATTTTCTTGATTTAATTAATGCGTATCATACCTGACAGAAATTCTTGTTGACTTTTGAAATCAGATTTGATTTGTTACTGAAAATGTGCACATACATGTACATTTGCAATAACAAAAGCCAGTCACTGAATTTTAAGAATTAAAATGTAAACGTCATAAACCTCAATGACTTAAATAAAACTACATCAAAAATTAATATACAACACATATATCCACAGAAGATAAATAACTATCAGCTACAATGAACCCTTGTCCCACCCGCCATTTCAGAAAAGAAGGATTTTAAAGGAATCAGCAAGGGCTTTCTGCTAGCTGTGATGATACGAGATTGGCAGCTTAGATATAGTAGACTTATGCTCTCCTACCACCAACACAGTAAACGGTAGAGGACATGAATGTCTTAAAGGGACATAGCTGGACAAAAAATGATATGTAGAATGGCAGTAGACTATAGAAAACACCAAAGATGAACTCAGAAGAGACAAGAAATGAAAGTTATCAAAAGACCTATTATAATGAAAAGAAATATGAATAAGATGATTAACTAGGGCCTTTATGAATGTCACTGTCACAATGTGTTACTTTGCTTAAATTAGGTTTTGTTACAATATAAATAAGATGACAAGGGACCCGTGACCTTTCCGTGGTACATTTAAGAGAACTGTTTTTCAGATGGAACAGTTCTGGAATTCCACATTACTTCCAGTGACATGGTATTCTCTTTTTTTATCAAAAGTCTCATTACAACAGATCTGAATATTCATCGTAATGCATTGTTTAAAAGTGCTGTCTAGGGTTGAATGCAGTCGTTCTTTATACAAAGGTTATATAAAGTAAGGTTCTTTATAGTGAGGGTTGTTTAAAGTAACGGATTGCCCATTTAGTAAATAGGCAATAGCTCTGTCTAACGAGCAATGTTAGAGTACCTGTAAATAAACATTACATACAGCAATTTGAACATCTTGTTGAAAGAAATGTTGATCATAAAGGTAAACAAGGCTTCCGACTTCAGGTTATTTGATTGAAATATCAGGAGTGATTTTATACATTTTCAGTAAACGTTACCTATCCATAATTGTCTAGCATGGAATTGTAATGGCCATCTCATTTTGTCCTGATAGTTTTATTTCTAGATTGAATTGCTTGTAAAAAAAATGATGAATAATCCTTTCATCATATCTGAGTAGGATTTTTATTTAATTTAAATGGAGGCGATGGAAGTATTTGCGTGTAATTGATGATAATGATGTATGAAAGAATGAAGGAATGGACTCCGTTCCAATATATGGTGGCAATATTTCTAATTATTTTTATAAAAATGCCAAATATGTCCCTTGTATGAAATTAAACCTTTCATCAAAACAGTTTCATGTTTGGGGATTACATGTATTAGTCATTATCTACTTTGCATTCCTAATTAACTTTCTGTTTCATTATATGCAGTTTGCCCAAACTCATTTTCTATCTGTCCTGATCCCTTGATGTTTGTTTCGTAACCAACATGGTTATCTCAATCTCTATTTATCAAAATCTGAGTCTAGAACTAAGGAGATTCCGCACAAAGTACCGGTTCTACATTTAATATTATAATTGTAGAGACAGACCTTCTGATTATGACTCAAATTATATTTCTAAACATTTGGAAAGTTCTAGAATAATAGTTGGTAATATTTGTTTCTAGTTCAAGTATTAGCTTCTGAACAATTTGTCAATGAGAACCCTCGCGATGACCACATCTACTACAAGTTGATCCTGGCAAATAATATCTTGGTGCAGTATCATTTCTGATGAATAAAAACAAACATGTCAAAACCAGATGAGGAAACACTGCAATTTTTCGTGATCAGGCAATCTATTAACGATTTAATCAAACACTGGATGAGCGGTCATTTGGATCGCAAAATGTAACGGAAATAATTAAAAACGATATGAGATCTCGTGAATACATACCTAGTCTGATATATGCATTCAATAATGAGGTTACACGTGCATTTTCTGTGAAAACTATTAAAGCAATCACACACAAAAATATTTCAATACAACGACAAGATTTTAGAAAACAATGAGTATTAGGTAATGTGACTAAGATATTTATATGAACCCGGTGAACTTGAAAGCGGTACAACAAGAGCGACTGATCTTATTTGGAGTGGAACTACACAAAAAAATAAAATGAAGTATGAGGTAAGATCTACGGATAGACTTGCAACACAGAGATTAGATTCAATTGCTCATCAATGACGATTTGTACAGGAACAATTAAAAGTTAATCCTGAAGATACACAATTACCACCGTATTCATTTACACAGAGGACAGGTCAGCATCCAATTATCGCGCGTGTACCCAAGACTGCTATCAATTATATCTACAGTAAATTGTCTTGGATCATTTTTTGAATATTGCCACAGCATTACTGTGTTACAAACTGCAAATTGATTATTATGTCATTATAATATCATGATGCATACAGCTTCAATATCATTGCCGCATTTTATAAAAAATTTGATTTTATTTATTTTATTTTTTTGGTCACGTTGTTTATAAGCGGATATTTATTTCACTATATCATCGTTAACAAAAAATCCTTATTGGTGTCAGCAGTTTCAATACTCCTCCGCAAGATAGCAAATTTTTTATTAAATTATGTTTCTCCGAGAATACGTTCCCCAATCACATTACTTTAGGGATATAAGCCTGCTACCTCGCGAATCCAGCCCTACCAAAGACGAAAATTCGTCTTTTTGTCTATGTTCTATAGACAAAGGGCGATAACTCTTGCACATTACCTCCCTTTGTCACCCACTAGGTGTCGCCAGTTTTTAAGCTGAGCGGTAAATACCATATGAGGATGCTCGCATGGCGGGGTGGTTGGGAGGGTTTCTTAGTAATGTGATCGGGTACGTATTCTCAGAGAAACATAATTTACTAAAAAATTTGCTTTCTTCTTTGAATACTTTGAATACGTTCCCTGATCACATTACTTTAGGAGAATAAGTAATAGGAGGAGGGAATGCGGAGCATCCGACCTCCACTCCGGGTATACTCGAGGGAATGATGGCTGGATTCCCCCATACGAACGATAACCCGTTCTCCTAAGATCATTAGCAACACAGCCTATTGTCACTTGATAAGTGACTGCTATATATGGGTAAAAAGATAGTTATTGAAATCGTCTTACCTAAACAAAATTTTTTTTTTTTTTTTTTTTTTTTTTTTTTTTTTTTTTTTTTCTGGCGATTCCAGCGAAGCTGAGAGGCTGTGCTGCTGCTCTTAAATGGGTCTGGTGGGCATCTGGGCTGCCGACACAGGACCTACCAGATTCAATGAGGTCATATCTCTGAGATAAAAACTGGAGAAGGTTGACTCCGCATGCCAGCCAACCGCGTCTATTATATCTCGGATCGAGACATTGCGGGTAAAGGCAAGGCTTGCCGAAATTGCTCTAAGCTCATGAGCTGTAATCTTCATGAGTCTACTCTGATCTTGTGAGAGCTCAGAGTATGCTGAGCGAATAACCCACTTCAGCCATGAAGCCAGGGCGTGAGGGATGATATCCCGTTTCCCCCCTTTCACTGGCAGAAAGAGGCACGTGCGTGTGTCCCTACTCGCCTCTGTGTGTTTTAAATAGTGCTTGTGTGCCCGAAGGGGGTCTTGCATGGCCGCTGTTCTCGACTTATCTATAGAAGAGAGCGAGTGAATGACGACTCTCTGATTGCCCATGGACTGCAACCTATTTTTGGCTACAAATCCTGGTTGCGTTAGGAGAACCACCGAACCATCTGATCTGAACTGGAGATAGTTCGGGTCACAGGACAGGGCATGTAACTCGCTCACCCTGCATGCTGAAGCTAAGGCTATCAAGAAACATGTTTTGTATGATAGTAGCTTTCACGAAGTGTGGGCTAAAGGCTCAAATTTGTCTGAATTGAGCCATGTTAAAATCCAGGACAGATTCCATTTTGGAAACAGGGTGAGTGATTTGGGGCGATTGAAATCAAAATTGGCTAAAAGATCTGACAGGTCTTTGTTCTGCCTTATATCACATCGACCATGATGGCGGAGTGTGTCTGATATCATAGAGCGGTAGCCTTTGATAGTAATCGGAGCCAACTGTTTTTCCTCGAAAAGCCAGAGAAAAAAGTCGGCCAGTTGAGGGATTGAGACACTCAAAGGGACAATATTATTGATATGGCACCAGTCCCTAAAAACCCTCCATTTTCCTTCGTAAGCTTTCAGAGTGGAGGGCCGTCTTGCTCTCGAGATTCTCTCCACAATCGAACTTTTAAATTGTTTGTCTCGCAAGGCTGTCCAGACAAGAGCCAAGCGTGAAGAAGAAGACGGTCCGGGCAGGGGTGGAACACCCGTGATCGTGGTTGCTTGAGAAGATTTGGGGTCGCTGGGATCTTCCTGGTTAGATCTTTCGCTAGATCGAGTATATCGGTGACCCAGGACTTGTTCCAGCTGAGAGGGGCAATCAGAATCATCTGACAGTTCTGACCCCTTAACCTCTGAATTTTTTTTGGTACCAAGACCGTGGGAGGGTAGGCGTATGCGCACAATCTCTCCCAGCTGATTGACAGAGTGTCCACGGCCCAAGCCTCTGGGTCTGGAACCGGGGAGACGAAGGTGGGCAACTTGTGATTCCACCTTGTCGCAAAAAGATCTATCATCGGACGCCCCCAAAGTGTGCAAATCCGAAGAAAGACAGATTGATGGAGTGACCATTCCGTGTGAATGATTTGACCTTTCCTGGATAAAGTGTCGGTAAGGACATTGAGTCTAATGGGAATGTGTCTGATTTGTACTTTGACGTGGAGGTTTTCGTACCATCGGAGAAACTGCCAGATCAGAATGCACAAGTCTGGGGATTTGGTGCCCCCTTGTTTGAGTAGGTATGACACCACCACAGAGTTGTCTGACATAATGAGGACAGCTTTCTCTACGAGTTGATCCTTCCAGAAATGAAATGCATTGATGACAGCCTTCATTTCTAAAAGGTTGATGTGGAGAGACCTCTGCCCTGGCTCCCACGTGCCGCTGACGGTAGCGAAGTCCGGCAACAGATGTGCACCCCAACCGTGGGTACTGGCATCTGTACATACCGTTATCTCAGCTTGGGGCATCTCCAGAGGAATCCCCTTGGACAGCCAACTGGGGTTGTGCCACTGACGCAGGAATGATCGTATCTCGGGCGTGATCATTATTGCTTGATCAAGGGGACTTGAAAAGGGGCGCCATTGTGCTAGTAACGTCATTTGTAAGAGGCGCATAAAAAGATGGCCGAGCGGGATTAAGTCCTCCGCTGCATTGAATACTCCGAGGAGTTGCAAGAACTCTCTCGCTGAAACCCACTTCCGGTTTGAAACGGACTCTACGAATTCGACGATCCGGAGAACTCGAACTCGGGGAAGCAGTACTAGATTCAGATTGGTGATAAACTCCATACCCAGATGTACAAAATGCTGGGAGTGGAGGAGAACGGACTTTGCCCAGTTCACGAAAAAGCCGAGATGGTCTAAAAGAGATAGAAGTTCGTTTCTGCCTTTGCGCAGAGTAGAACTTACCATATGTTTCTGGAGGGTGTCGTCCAGGTACACTATCGTCCCTGTAGATGACGTCGAGCGGAACAAGGTGACGACGCAACCCATAACCTTGGTAAAAGTCCAAGGGCTGATATTGAGGCCAAAGGGTAGGACCTTGAACTGGTAAACCGTGTCGCGGTAAGCAAACATGAGAAATTTCCGTGATGCACGGTGGATAGGGACGTGAAAATATGCGTCGGTCAGATCGAGACTGACGGCATACTCGTCCCGTCGAATGGAGAGACGGATTGATCGCGCCGTCTCCATCTTGAATTTTGGTGGTAAATTTATCGGTTATGGCGACTTAGGTCGATTATCGGTCTCAACTTGCCGGTCTCCTTCCGGATAATAAACAGCCTGGAATAAAACCCCGGGGATTGTGGTTTGCCCACAATCTCCACCGCCCGTTTTTCTATGAGCAACCGTATCTCCTGCTGTAGAAAGGTATCCTTTTCCCTCTCTAACGGTACGTCTGTAAAGAGGGGAGAGGATGAAAGGGGAGGGGGTAGAATAAATGAAATCCGAAGCCTCTCCGAAATGACCTGGATCACCCAATTATTCTGAGGGAATACAGTGATCCATTGGTCCTGAAAATGCAGGAGGCGGCCGCCCACAGGAAGGATGTCCGCGGGCGGTGGGAGGTGGGGGGCTGGGGATAAGTGAACGTCTAGGGTTAAGAGGCTTGAAGGCGGAGAAACTTGGTTTCTTGTCGCCTCTGTATGGTCGCCTCCTAGCTTGTTTAGACGGTTGTCTCCCGGCATAATGCATATTTGTTGGGAAGGATCTCTTGTTCCCGGTCCGCCTAACATCCCTCCGCTGTTGCAGTGGCTGATTTGTTGGAAACGCCTGCGGGGGCTGTGCTTCCAGTTGGAGGGGCAATTCCTTAGCTGCCTGCCTCCGAATTTCTTCAATTTTGCCCCCAAAAAGTAAAGGTGACCCAAATGGAGTCGTCCTTAAAGCCAGCGTATGATGGGGCTTGAGCGAAGTGAACCGCAGACATGCGTCATGTCCTACTAGGTCTAGGTTGGCAGAAGCAGTCAGCGCATTGGCCATGGAATGGTGAGCTGCCCTGTTAAGAACCCTAGCTATCCGGGCCTTCGATTCCCAATCGTGTTCATTTCCAGATTTTTCAGCGATCCGGAAAATGGCTAGGGAAGCTAGGTCTAACAGTGAAGACGTAGCGACTACATTTCGAACCAGCTTGGACATGGCATGGAACAGAGTTTTGTCCACTTTATAAGAAGATGGAGCAGACATGTGAACTGCTGCTATATTTTTATCCAGAGCCGGGAACTCAGTACTGAAGGCGTCGGAGTGAGTTTTGAACCAGCGACCTGAGAACGACGCTGGTACATGGCTTTCGGAAAAGAACGCCTTAGTATTTCCTGGATCACTAACTCTCCCTTGTGGATAAGCTGTGAACCTATGGACGGCCGGCAATGCCGACTGATTTGATTGGCATATGTTCGGCCTTAATGTCTGTGACCGGCACCGGCCTCTCGAATGGTCGGGTTTTAACGGACAGATTCATCGATAACATCATGGTAATGATATGTAACCGGTAGTACAGATCGACGGACGGATACATCACTAAAATCTCCGTAAATCAGATCTGGTCGGATTGCGGTATGATAAAAGACTCCATGCTGGTACATCGGTACAGTCGGACGGACTGATACGGCTAGTGTCGGCTGGACGGCCGGAGCCGGCTGGACGGCCGGTGTCGGTTGGTGCCGGCTGGACGGACGGTGTCGGCTGGACGGACGGCTGGACGGCCGGTGACGACGAGAGTGCATAATATAATGGATCCAATTGATCCTGTATAAACCCCTTGTGTCCGGACTTACAGGCCCGAAAGCCATGCTCGGATCTGCGGGGGGACTTACGCCCACTGGGCAGCCTAATTGTGGAGGAACATTCCCCCAAAGAGTCATAAACAGCCGTGGAAACGAGCGAGGGAAAATTCTGGTCTGATGTCAAGAGTTGCGTCGTCGTATCTTGGACCAAACGGCTCATCTGGTCAAAATTGCACTGCTGAACTATGTCAGCCTTAATTTCCGTATTGTCCACCTCTGCCTCTGATGTAGCTGTGGCTGACGGTTGTACACGCCGAACTTTCTGTGTTGGTGGGGGGGGACCCCAACGTCCCCCACAACACTTATGATAGAGGCAGATTTCGGGTGTAAGCTAAGGACATCAGTGTTATCTTTTTCGATTTGTTCCTTTAATCCCTCCCTTTAGCTGCCTTTTTGACTACATCCGCCCACGTTTGCTCTGTCCACGTAGTACACACACTGCATGGTCTCGAAGAAGTGCACCTTGTACAGGCCATACAGGATTTATGATTATCCTCTCTCGCCTTGTATCTTTGACATTTCACGCATTTGGTTGACATTCTGCTGAAACGAGACAAGAAGAGAAAACAAACACAGATAATCAACTCAGTATGTATTAAGTCGCTACTACTATAACCGTTAGTAACAAGGAAAGCTAAATATTCAGTGTCGTTAAATTATGTTACAAAACGACACAAGAGGAACTATCACTCTTAGCAAATCAGCATTTCGTTAATGCGCTACTATCACGACCGTTACTAACGAAGTAAGCGAAATATCAGTGTCATGAATTATTCTACTTACACACGAAGAGAACTAAGCGCAATTAGCAACTCGGAACGTTATAAAATTGTTTCATGCTACCACCGTTATTGACGGAGTAAGCTAAAATATTCAGTGTCTTGTAAGTCAAATGTATCAATATGCGTATCGCGACATCGTGCTTACAACGTGGTCTCAATAACCGAAGTCCAGAAAGGTGACAAAGTCACTCAAATTTTTGAAACAAATGTTAAAAAAGGTATACAACCTGTGGAGGAATAAATCCCAAACACAATAAATCTAAAAGAAACTTTGGATGGACCAAGTACCCAAAATTACGGCTTGGATTGTCGGAGGTCAAATTGACGATGTTTTCTACACCAGCGAAGCTTAAAAACTTGCGACACCTAGTGGGTGGCAAAGGGAAGTAATGTGCAAGAGTTATTGCCCTTTGTCTATAGAACATAGACAAAAAGACGAATTTTCGTCTTTGGTAGGGCTGGATTCTCGAGGTAGCAGGCTTATATCCCTAAAATAATGTGATCGGGGAACGTATTCAAAGGAAAAAAAATAAATTAGACCATTCGATACGATCATCGGCGATCCAAATAACTATCAGAGATGGTTAATTCTTGAGATGAAGGGATTGTTACTGCGTATCCTAGCGGCCATGGAGTTTTGTCCATAGCTAATGCGTTCTCAACAACATTGACAGGAACTAAAACAAGTTCATTTGACACAGATGCTGTTTCTCTGACATCCTGATATATTAGCTTTAATATGTTGTTTGCGTGAATCTGCTGCGTGATAAAATAATTTCAAGGGTATATTCAAAACCTTTTTACTTATGTAACGAAAACCATTGTCATTGAAATATATCACAAACTATGTTCCACTTGCAACTATCAAATCATGTGGTCTCCACAAATTCCACAAATCGTTTATATTTGTTTCTGAAATTATATCATGGATTATTTGACACTGAACGTTATTCGGTTATAGAATGATTACTTACTTAAGCTCGTTTAATTCTGGATCAAGCGCTCAATGATCATCAGTTTTTTTTCTTCAAATTAATCTACAATCATTCAGCCATTCATATGGAGACAATCCAAAAAAGGAAGTGTTCGACTAAGATCGCAGCACATTATCAAAGCAGTATATTTTGTCAAAACCAATCAAGAAATATTTTTATATATCTTTCAAAACTGAGCATATTTCATCCCAAATGATGATCCTTGGAATGTATTTTCACCCATTAGTTCAGGAGTTCATTTCTTCTTTCCATCGAAAACCAGTTTACGTGCATGATGTAACTCCTCGTTCGCTAGTTCCTAGGGCGAGTATGTATGTAAGGGTTAAAACGATCAAATCAACAGCTGTTAACGAACTCTGTCGAAATAATTCAATCACACCAGTTGTCTTACCAGAACTTCAAAGTCCATTGAGATAAATTGTTTTATGTCTAGTCACAGGATCGTACACTGATGGAGCAGATGACAGCTTTATTGTCTGATATTTTTTGTAATAAATATCCATGGGTTCAGCGTCGGCAGATTCATTATAATTATGTCCCTTTTCTTTTTTATTTTCCATTCGCCCCATGAAACATCGTAAGTAGTACCTTCATAAACGTGAATAGGCATTTCTGAATATTTATTTCGATATAGAATTAGTCCGTAGCGAATCTGATCGTGGATTTAGAAAATATATTTAGCATCTGTAATAAATTACTCGAAACATACGCGAGCATTGGAAATCATAAATCTATAAACTGCAGTGAATCACCATCAATCTAGCCAAAAAGTGTACTTAATTTAGTTCTGTTAGACATTTAAGCGTTTTTTCCACTTACAAAAACATTTTTCTTCCTTGCATCAGCAATTATAAAATCAAGTTCCACATCGTCGATACTTGATATTGTATATCATTTATGATCATATCGTCCTCCTTGGGTAAATTAGCCTAGATCTTTTGCGGTTGTTTTTCAAAATGAATTATATCAGGATTTGTATCATCGGAATATTTCGTTTGTTTTGGTAAGTAAACTTCTGTCTGCGAACGATATTATCTAATCGCTTTACTATTTTGTTGAAATACTATTATATTTGCGTCGATCATATCTAACAATAATACAATAGGTACCCAATTTGTTTTCTGAAAAATATCTACCAAACCATGCATAACAAATTAGATGAAGATCTTTAGAAAACTCAAATGACTCGATACAGGCGAATCCAGTCGTGTCAAAATCCGGTAAAGGTCCGTCTATAGTAACTTTGGACATCTCATCTCATTGATATCTAAATCTTAAAATAGTCCTAACATTCTCCCGTTCCAACCGAACCACCGGGATAACACCCTTCCATATCCACTGAGATAACATCTTTATAATTATATTTAGTTTTCCACAATCTGCCATTTCCATAATCAACACATCTACGTTGTATATATACTGAATATATATTCAAGAAGTTTCAAATCATGTCGGCTTCCAGAAACATTTTCTCTCGCAAAATGAACAGCAACTGATTGAATGGTAAAACAATTATTCAGTAATTGTCCAATGTTGTCAGTCTGCGATGAAAAATTCTGCGCAAGATTTTTCATTTCTTCGTGGAGCGACTCTGAACGAAAATTATCGCTATTAAGTCATACAAAGTGATCATAGTTTTCATGATCGGAATTTGACAAAAACCACAAGGATTCAATATCGTTTTTACAAATATATTTAATAAAATCAAATATATCACTGTCTTAAAATCTTACGGTTCGATTTCGTGGAAAAAATACTACTGCACAAGTCCACTTATGAGCGTCGTGATTAATAATTTAAATCGAAAATCGAAACTCCCTTCGCTTCATTTTTTGAATCGTACAAAATCTATCCGTTTATCGTCTTTATTAAAGGAAATTTTAGTGTCTTACTCGCTCAGCGACGTCTTTGATACACTCCGGCATCTTTAACTATTTCTTGCCCACTCGTTTTAATTTACATCGTAGATCCGTTAAACCGTTTCCACGTATTGCAATGCTACGTTGCTAGTTCAACTACACTATTAATATTTGGTTTTTAAATTTTCAACGCTGGGTTTATAATTTAGCATGTTTATCCCATAGATAACCACAATTACAGGATGTGCTCATTTATAATACGGTTTGTCAATACCAGTCAACATTTCGTGGTTTGAAGTTTAGCAATTGTTTCATTAAGAAGAACATGTTATGTTTAGCACGGATAATCCAAGTAGTATTGTTTGTTTCGGCTAAATCGATACATTTTCTTTTGAGACTATATCTTTGATCGTCGAATTAATTAATAATCGTTGCTACTCATTGGTCGTTCATTGTAGCATTGATTATTTGGGTGTTTTTTTTTATTTGTTCCAAAATACTTTCTTGGTGCCACTAATACTTTCAATCATATTAACCAGATTGTCACAGAATTAGGCAAAAAATAACTTGGTTATGCCTTATAAATATTTGACTATTTTTCGTTGTGCGTTTAAAGTTATCTAGGGTGAACAAGTGTTTTTCTAGGTAAGCGACGGAGCCAACCCTAACCCTAAATTACTTGCGACGAGGGAAATTATATTCATGATATGCACAGGTATTTTACCCTGAATATTACTCACTGTCCTATTGATTTATCAAGATCAATTTATAACCGACACACTGGTACTTTGGATCTTGTCGAGGAGTGCTCGTTCTCCATTGATTTCTATAGCCTTAGGGCTAAGAAATGTGACGAGTTTATCTGACAAACAGAGCTATCTTAAGCTGTCTATATGTATGTATGTAAGTATGTCTGTACATGTGGTGGAGCCACGACTATAGACGTAGCTAATTCGAAAGGTGTCTGTACGTGTATATACGTATGATTGTACATGTAGTGGATCTGTGAAGGGTGCGAGCGGCCGATCCAAGGACTTGGCGAAACTGTGCGGTTTATCAGTGTACGACTGTACAATAGTAAAGAAGCATACGTTTGGTCCAATTGTTGTTTCAATTGGTACATTTTGATATACATGAGATAATTTTGAATCTTAGTTGTATTCCAGGGGATTTGTAAACTCAATATTTGATACTATTCCATCCCTAAGACCTGATGATATCAATGAACATAATTTGGAGTATGATAGAGTCGCTGTATGCAACTTTATTATAAACTCGTGTAATTTATATAGGCTACATGTATATCTTTCTTTAGCAATTATATTAAGAATACCACCAATTGTTGCTGAAGCAGAGAGGCTTTGGCTTTCCATCAGACTAACTATTCATAACAAATATACAAAGCCGCGAAAAGGAACGTCACAAACATAGTCCATTTAGCCAAATTATCCCACTACAATACTAACAGCATCGAGAGTTCCAGCTGCAAAGAGCTCTTCGAGATAACTAAGAAACTAATGTCAAGGAACAAATATACACAACTTCCATCTACCTTGTTACCAGTAAACATTTCGGACCTATTTGCAAATTTCTTCCGTGACGAGGTAGAAACCATTAGAGATACACTAGACAACACAATTTCAAGTCACTCATGATCACCATACAGTTACGATATAGAATTTTAGCGACAACCATTCGGAGCATTTGAACCTGTCTCCTATGGATTTAGTACGGAAAATCGTGATGAAGAGTGCACCAAAGTCATGATCTAATTCCAATATCACTGCTGCTTGAGTGCTTAGATCTAATATTGCCTTCAGTATCTGATGTTATTGACATCTCTCTCATCCGTGGGATTCCCATCATTTTTAAAAACTGCCAATGTAAAGGCTGTGCTGAAAAATAAACCAACATTTAACAATAACAATTTACTGAACTCACGCCCAGTTTCTTATCTCCAGTTCATATTAAAAGCTTATAAAACGTTCTACTAACCCAAATTGTATCTCACTTAAATTCAAAAAGTCTTTTTAGCAATGTACCGTTTGCATATCGCCCTTATAACAGTACTGACACTTCACCCTCTGAAAGTATTTAATGACATTCTCTCTGCTATGGGTAGCGGAAAGAGTAAATTCCTCCCCTTTTTTCATTTGTCTGCAGCATTGGACACAATAGATATTACTTCACCATCTCAAGCATGTATTTGGCATTCACAATACAGCCTTACGGTGATTCAAGTCCTACTTGATCAACATGATACAAAATGTATCTGCAAATGAAATACATTCCAGCTGAGTTAATGGTGTAGTGTTCCATTTGGGTCTGTTATTGGACCTGATAATTTCATTATATACATACAGCCGCTCACAAGTGTCATATATTACCACCCAGTGTCTCGCCACTGGTGCGCTGATGACACCCCAATATAGAGAGGTGCATTTCTGTTGTAAAATCATGGATGACATGTAACAACCTGCAGACGAATGATGATAAAACTGAGGCAAATATGATCACAACACAAAGACTTTTTAATTCATATGCTTTGCATCAAACAATAAATATCGGCAACAACAACACTAACTTCAAATAGTCAGTACGAAACCTAGGTGTTACTCTATTCAGAACTCTCACATTGCACCAACATGTTACGACCATACACAAGGCTGCATATCTTGAGCTGAGAGGTATCAACTCCATTCGCAAATATATTTCAGTTGATGCCACTAAAACACTTGTGTGTTCATAAGTATTTTCAAGACTGGACTACTGTAACTCAATTTTGTCTGGTTCGTCACAATATATACTCCAGAAACTTCAAACATTGCTGCTTGGATCATCTGTAGAGTAACACGATCAGAGCACACCTTACCATTGCTCTGTACCCTACTCTGGCTATCCATTCGATTCAGAATGAAACACACACTTTGTTCTCTGTGCAGCATTTCACTGATGGATTCCAGTCTAGCCTACCTATCCGGCCTCACTCATATGTACACACTAGCAAGATACTTACGCTTGTTTCGGACAATCGTATACTCATTATTTCCACTATGAAAACGAAGTCATATGGAACACGTTTATTTACATACCAGGGCTGAACAACGTGGAATGAATTGCATAATGAAATTAGACACAAAGACACAGTGATTTTTTCAACAGCGCTCTTAAAACTCTTCTTTTTCCGATCGCAAGAATAAATATAAAGACCTAAAGATGTTTCATACCTTAAATATTTTCAGCATTGTTTTGTTTTCCAAGTTTATGCTGTTTGCTTTTGTTTTCTCTTTTTGTAATCATATCGGTATTGTCTAACTTTATTATCTCCATCTTTCCTTTGCTTTTCTTCGAAAATCTTCTACTTCGCACTTAAAATCAATAAAACTGGTTATCATCACTTGGAACCCTATTACTATATACAAAAGGAGGGTAAGTAGTCCGTCCTCTTGTTTGAAGATAACTTTCGTATGACACCACGCAAAGCTCTGACGAGAAGTTCAACTGTACGTTCTTCCATCGTTCTGGTCAATTTGAGAGCGAAATGAATCATCAAATTTATACACTGACCCATTATATATACACTGAACTGACATGAATATATAGATGTCAATGTCTTTGAAATATAGTCATTTCACTTTCTGAAAGAAAATGAAACGAACGCATCATTTTGTTGAAAAAGTGGAACCAACAAAAGAGTTGAAATGTGACTTATCGCCTCGCACAGTAACTGAAGTCTTGGCAAAATTTCATGCAATTGATTTTGAAGATGACATGAATGTGCCCGAATCAAGACCCAGACAATCGACGTCCAAGCAAAGTTTACCAGTAAACCCTGAAAAGTACTACCACATTCGAGAGAAGGAAAGGCGTTCCTCTCGATAATTTAGATCTACGGCTTACACGTACGCTGTGAAGTTTAAAGATATCAAGACCAACAAACCTTTAGAGAATAAAGAGGGTTTCATTACCGAGGTTAAGATGTTCTATTCATCACGATAATTTGAAGTCTTCCGTTTGGATCGAGTTTAGGATCCCATTAGAATTGACAACTTCCATAGTCATCGACAAGATTCAACACGTGCAACAATCCATTGACAAGATTCACATCACCGAAGGAGAAGCAACACTGTGTATGACTCGCGTTTCTCATCCGCAAGGGACAGGACGCAAAAAAGTGTTATGGTCGACAACCTTCGCAACACCACAATGAGCCTCTTCCGAATTACCAGTCCTCAAGATCAGATGTGCGTTTCACCGACGAATTTATGCCGACAAGAACGACACGGCAAAATGGAAAACTATTCAACAATCGGACCGAGCCAAACAATGAAGTGAAGCACAACTCCTGTTACATTAAGCCTCTTCGTCATTCCAGAAATGCAAAATTTGGACGATGGCTTCACGCTACACCTTGAAAGTACACCCTCAAAAAGTGTTTCGAGGCAACGATTTCAAAGGACGAAAAATACATTCCCGTCCATCATTACGATGAATATTTTGATACCATCACCAGTATCGCCGAATGTCTGTCATATAGTTATTATTGCGAGAAACGTGACTATTGGTATAACAATCGTGAACAACACAAAAATTTTGGATCGAAATGTCAGGGATGTTTAGCCTCTCAACTCTGAAAGGACAAAGGACCAGAAATAGTACATTGCCCAGCTTTTCAGCGCACTTTGGTCAGTCCTACCTGTTATCAACAACATTTGAAGACAGAAAATTAACTACAGAAAAGTGATTGTCAGCTTCTGAGATTGTGTCCTTCTTGTGGACAAGGCGTTCGTGCCAATAATGCAAAGGATCATGCATGTCGAGGTAAGAAACGATGTCACATTTGTTTCCAAATCGTGGACATAGAACACGAATGCTCGAGCATTCAATAAATACCAACCCCAACATGATGACCAGAACGTGAAGTTTTCTGCTCTTGGTGCCAGACTCACACTGCGGACCCCTTCGATTTTCAGGAAGAAATGCTAAAGTATTGTCGTTCTAAGGTGTACATTTAACGGTGATGCAGTGGACAGTTTTGAGCATTGTTCATGGAGCACGGAGGGTCGATCCTTTGAAAGAAGCTTGTACCATCTCCAAAGTATGTTCCTTAGAATACCAGAAACGATTCATGCCCGCAAATACTCTGGCTGTCATAACCCCTCAAACGACGTACTTTTTCAAACGTCAATACTCGGTCAAATCCTCACGCTGGTTGCATTACTTGAGCGACAAGGAAGACAAAAGGATCCAACACGTAAGCAAAATAGACCATCGGAACGTATTTGTTGTATGGCTGGGACTTAGAAAACCCTCAAACCGTTTAAGAGTGTAACAGATGTTTATGTCACGGATGTCCCCTCTGCTGCCCTCAACGTGACACCAATAATCAGCCTTTACAACGAACTATGGATGCATTATACGAGATTACATGTCAGCAACGTTTGAAGTTAAAACACCCAGGACACCAAGTGGTGGAAATGTGGGAACACGAGTACGATTACCGTTTTAAAACCGATTCCGAGTTTAAATGCATCGTGGAAAATGACAAGTTGGTGGATTCACTGAACCCTCGCGATAGTTTGTACGGAGGACGAACAAGTGGCACATGTTTGCTTTACCAAGCGGACGAGGAAAAAGGAGAAGAAATCGAATACTTGGACGTGTGCAAATATTGTGACTTTCGCATAGGGCAACCGCAATTGATGACGGAACACATTGACCTGGAAAATATTTGACAGTACGAAGGCTTTATCAAGTGCAAAGTCTTACTTCCCACGGACTTGTACCATCCCGTTTTATCTCACCATTGCAAAGAAAACCTGATGTTTCCTTGGTGTCGTACATGTGCCGAAATGTGCAACAGAGACCAACTTTGTCAGCACATCCAGGAAGAACGCGCCTTGGCTGGAACGTGGGTTAGTGTGCAATTGTTCAAAGGTCTAGACCTGAGATAACAACTGTTAGAAGTGTACGACATTTTACCACTTTCCCAAGACACCACAATACCACAGAGTTTCAATGTATTCTACTGATTGTATAACGATATTAATATGCATATTTATATATCATGTACTACTAACAAAGTCAATAATTTAAAAATAATTACAAGTATAGGCTGTTTCCAAATTATCCGAACATATGGAGCATCGAGCTGCATGGTACTTGGTTTTTATCATATGACTGATTTTAGTTTGGCAAGGCATCCTTGACTACCCTTGTACTTTATAATACAAAACATACATTTTCAAATTACTAAAACGTTTCAGAACTGAGTGCTTTGTGTCTATATGAGAAAAGAGTGCCCTTTCCAGTTGTTGAATAATGTGATCAATTCTAAGGTGAATTTCTATTATTATCAATAAAATGCTGTATTTTTCTATTTATATTAGAGCCATCATGTATCGTAAAGTCATGCAATATTTATGCAAGCTGACTTCTTCAGCGCTAATCAAAATCAAACCGGAATAATGCTATTATTATTATTATTATTATTATTATTATTATTATTATTAAGTTTTTTATTATTATCCATCAGAAAGTCTATTTTGCACTTTCCATAACAGTCTTGTTATGAAAAAGTTTTATTGTTTGTTTCTTGCAATGAGATGGATTTACTATGTATGTTGCGATTAGCTCTTCATAACCTTCTTCTCATTTCTTACTATGAGAAGGAATTAGTCATAAGTTAAGGAGCATCAATGTCCATGGTGAGAGAGAGAGAGAGAGAGAGAGAGAGAGAGAGAGAGAGAGAGAGGGAGAGAGAGAGAGAGAGAGGGAGAGAGAGAGAGAAGAGAAGATAGAGTTCAGGCTCTCTTGAAAGAGTGTCGCCACGATGATGAGACACAGCTATATATGTAATGAAACAATGAACATCCCCCTAGCTTCTAAGTATGAGGGACTTTATTTAAATAATCAACACACATATATATTACTACATTCTAGAAACACTTCTATAAACTTTATAATCAAAATTCATGAAATGCATATAAAATTACACTTTTCTTTTAAGCTTCCCAACTTCATTCATTCGTATAATTTCTGCATTTTAGAATATTATACAAAAAATAAATTCTCAATCAGTTTCAAGATAGCCAAAAGCATTAAATGTAATAACTGTATTCGATGCAACGATTAATTTAAATAAAAGAATTTTACTCACTTTAAAATAGAATATTAATGTAGAATTTGTTGCTAGATATTACTCTTTCATGCTTAAAGAATACTTTATTTCAACATTTAATCTAAACAAGAAGTTGGTAGCGAATTCTACTTTTACCATAAAAATTACATACGTATAATTAAATATGAATTCTTTAAAACATTAAACGTTCTATTACAATATATTATAAATAAAATAATTCAGTAGCAATGTTGCAAACATATCAATTTTCAATTTTACCATTAAAATCTCAAACATTAAAAATACCTATTTATAAAAAAAGTTACGACATATACAGTTCTTACCTGTACTGAAAAAACGAACATCTCGCTTGCTTCTAAGTATTAAGGACTGACCTGTGCGATATACGCCTCTTACGTATACTCGCTTGGCGCAAGTCAGGACCAAATATGGTAATCCCTTAATATACTAAGCCAGCAGCGACGTCTGTTCATCATTAGATAAGAACCATTTTGTTTTACGTCACTAACAGAAGTTCTTTAGAGAAAGGTTATTCCACTTTTATTAACCGAATTGGTAATTCGCCAATGTCTGAGTTACAAAATATATATTTTCACTGATAGAACCTAGGAGTTTCTAGCTAAATCAGGAATATGGCATGTATTCGTCAACGCGTAATCTTGAAATGTGTCTGGTTTTTAGAACTGTATATTTCTTACAGAGCAGCTAGGGAGTTCTTACTGAATCATCGAAAACAGCATACAATGCCTTTAGTAACATCATACACTTATACCACAAAATAATGTACATTCGTATAGCTAGTGATGTACGTTGCTAATTTTACGCTTGCACAGTCAACTATTTTCATTCCATTAATTTATAGTTGTGCTTTGGAAATGAATGAAATTAATCGTAATATATTTTAGAACTTACTTTAATATAAATGAATAAAACTTTACTTTAATACAATTTAAAGATAATGGCAATCTCATTAATTTTACTAAAAAAATCTATCCTAACAGTATTATTGCTTGCCAGCAATAATATACACCCATTTATTTTGATTGATGCTCCAAACACGAGATCAAGTCTGCACTGTTCAATGGTCCATACAGTTGGATAAGTTCACGATGGTCGAAATAATGCAAAATATAAAAATGCATGTGAGATAACAAAATTGAATTAAATAAGTTATTTGTAGCGCATATCCGGCAGCATTTTCCGGAGACGTCATTATGTGAGGGTGGGGGCTTTTGTCGAATTTGCATGGGCCATAAATCCAGATTATTTAAGTATGAATAATAATAAACTAAAACAGTTTTAAAGAATAGAAATAAATAGTGTGTGTGTGTGTGTGTGTGATGGATTTTTAATGTATCTTGCACACCATTTCAATCATATCCCTACGATGTCTACAGTTTTGCAGTTTATGGTGATGCCTAGCACTGTTTTGATGTGTAATGTAGGATGAACAAAGTGTCACGTCTTTTCAGCGCCAGAAAGTAAGTCTTGTCTAAACTAAGGTATTATAACAAGTCATGCTTTAATGTCTAAACAGTGCCACATGATAGAGTTAATCTATTACACAATGTTACGGTGACCAATGAAAAGACCCGGTATCTTGAATCGGCACAAACGTTATATCACGCACATTCCCACCTATGTGTTACAGCTTAGTCTTAAGATCAGAGGAACCCGCGAGACGGAACTGGGTGTGTTCTACATCCTTCCCCATCTTGACAGACAACGAGAGGGACATCGTCCACTTAGTTGATTTGGATCAAGTCATAGCGACACCAATGGAGATAAAGGGAGGGTGTTGTAACAATTTAGATCCGTATTATAACTTCTAGCTAGCAAGCTAAAATGTTGTCTCGACTAGGAAGATTGCTGAGCAATATAGGTTTACTCCGGGAAGCGACTCGTAATTTGGAGAGGAGATTCTACGGAAAGACAAAGACAAAGCTTCGTACAGGACGCTTTGGGGGAGGGGGGACAACTTCCGGTTAAATTTTGTCCCGAGTCTCTAAGGTCTCACTGGACAGGTGTTTTGGCAAATTTTTGTCCGACAATGAAATATAGAAGAAAAATGATAATAATATTACATTAAAGACATAAGTAAAAATAAGCTAAGGATTTTTGTTGAAATGATACTTGTAAGATTCTGACTGAGGTATTAAAGTTAATTCCTCATGCAACTAGTGGCTTTTATACTGAATCAACACTGCCCCCTATCCCTCTTTTTTACATACATTTTTGACAGAAAATGGGTATTTAGTATATTTTCCTGTGACAAGAGAGCTAAAAGAATCAGTATGTGCCTTATACATGAATACAGTTCACTAGTACTGTAACAAATTAGCATACTCACCCCTCAACCATCTAGATTTTTAGATATTTACCTCTGTAGCAGACACATGTAAATACGCCAGCCACGTCCCCGGCTCATTTGAATCCCAAGTTACGCATTTGATCTCCTGTGCGAGTCTAACTGTGACAGGCAGTCACCAACAAGTCAACCAGTTCCCAAACCTAACTCAAAGTAAATCTAACCCACATTACAGATTTAGCTTATGTGTGAACTGAAAAATGCTAGGATGGTGATAATCAGGCCCATGCCTTCTACCTTAAATATTAGGGAGGTGTCAAAATGTGAAACTATCCAGTGAGACCTGAACAGGACGCATGGGGTGGGAGGTGGGGGTGGACAAATTCTGGTTCAATTTTGTCCCGAGTCTCTAAGAGGCGAGGAGGAAGTGCGAGTAACAGAGTAGTCGGCGTCGACAAAGTCTATTAGGAGGAGAGAAGGTGAATAGAGGGAGGAGGAAATGTAGTCAGTGGAGAGAGTCGAGGAGAAGGAGTAAAAGGAATTGAGGAGTAGAAAGTGGAGAAGGAAGAGGAGTTTAGAGAAATCGATGATAAGAAGAAATTTGGAGAAGGTCGGATTGAAGAGAAAAGGAATCGGGGGAATAAGAGAGAAGAATACACCGATGAGTAAAATAAAAGGACAGGTGGAAAGCTATCTCACACTACTAAAGTGATGTCACAGGCTACCACTAGGTCGAGCAGAAGGATAAAACTTTGGAAATTCGTAGCACGTGACTACTGAGTTGTTATTAAATTGTTAATTGCTGAATTTGATTTTTGTTTGTATATTCAATCATTTAGTCGTCGGCATTGCCAACTGTGCCTCAGAGTTTTAAATCTATCTTTCACAAATTTAACTTCCGACTCCTGTGTTTTTTCGAAACATTCTATTTTTTTAATCTTTTATGAAATCCATTTTACTAAATTTGCAAACCAAATTCTATAACACTTCACAATGTGTTATATCGATAATGCTCTTGTGACAAATTCGAATACCAAGGATGTTTTCACGTACGATATTAAAAGTTGAAGTTAATCTCGACTGACTTCTATATTTCATACTAATTACTTCTATCATTGTAAACACTCTTATGCAGGTGCGTGTCGAGATTAACCTATTTTTAACGTATAATATCTTTATCTAAGTATTTTATTATTAGACTAAATGATAGAAGTAGGAAATTGAAGTTACTAACCGAACTTGAATGTCACGTTGGCAGTGATTTAGACAGATCGGCTAGATAGGGTTTGGATATCAACAAGAAAGCATTTCCAAAACAATGGATTGTACTGATTTTGGAATTTTGAGAAGCGACATCAGTTACAAATTGTTTATATTGAAACATAGATAAATTAAAATGTAATGTCTATAATACATTATTATTGACAACATCCCTTAATCCCCGGGTAAATTTAGAGCTGCCTGACGAATCACGTTTTCCCCAGGACAATGCAGATCTCTTCCGCGTTCTCGTTACCCAAACTATTGAGGGTCAGTTCAGGTAAGGTCACCTTTAAATTCGATAGACGTGATAAAATGTGATGAGATGTTTGGTTTGATCAATAAATAACAGTTAGTCAGATAGAAATGGGGGGAGAGGAGGGGGTGCAAGATAAAAGGGTAAAACGAAAACAAATTGACCCAAAAGTTCAATGGTGAATTTATTAAACCACTGTTTTATCGACATACAGTGTTTTAGTATATCAATTCATTTGTGTGTAATTTGTTTTAAACTACATCAACAAGTAAAATAACAACGATAACGAGTTCTATCCACACACACAATAAATATGAGGACAATTTTGGTTCGTGTTTTTTTTTAAATATGCAGCATTAAATATAGAAAGGGTAAACTGGTAGTACAGTATATTATTTGTACAAATTTTAGATTTTCGAGACCAGACATTTATTAACTATTCTCATTGTATATATTAACCATTGGTATCTATCTCTCTATCTATCTATCTATCTATCTATCTATCTATCTATCTATCTATCTATCTATCTATCTATCTATCTATCTATCTATCTATCTATCTATCTATCTATCTATCTATCTATCTATCTGTCTGTCTGTCTGTCTGTCTGTCTATCTTTATATATCTATATTTATATCTATCTCTATCTCTGATTTTCTATCTATTTAACTTTGTAATTGTTTCCCACCTTGTAGTGCCTTATGTTAGTTTAAAATTGCAATAATGTAGATCAAGATCAACATTCTAAGTACATGATGTTTGTTGTACAATTTCATGATATATTATTATGGTTGTAAATTTGGTGTCCAAAGTTTCAGCATGTGGATGAAAGGTTCCAAGTAAATAACAAGGGTAAATCAAATATTATCCCACTTAACTGAACACGTCTTTTGTTTCGACATGAAAGAGAAAACAAATGTGTGTCTGTGTGCCAAAAGCCGTATTAGATGTCAATTTATGATGTATCCGGACTCTTAAACTTTATGCATATATATATAGTTGTTCTGTTTTAACATTTTAAAAACGATACAGCTTTAAATTAAAGCAATATGTCACTTTTGATTATGTAAACAAGATGTATTCTGATTATTTGGGGAATATGGTGAAACCTAAAAATAAAATTTCAGAGAAATCCAAACCTTGACTTTGACCACTACCCTAAAAATCTAACTGACTTTCACTAAGGCCAATAAGTCTTAATTGTTCTAAGTCTGCATCATCAGGAACAATCCAGGAATACGTGGATGGTTTAACCTGAAGAAAAAAATTATAACATTAGATAAAATTACATCTTCTCTATTCACTGTGCTGTCTAAAAGCGTTGTACACCCGGAAATTAAGCAGTTGAATGAGATCATCTAATGAAAGGAGCTTGTAGGATTCGTCGTTTCAGATACATAGCTTGAAACTATATATTTATCTTAAATTCGAATTGTTTCGGTTCACATGTATTAGTTCATAAAATATTGGTAAAACAGAAATGCAAGTGAATAAAGGCAAATATTTAGTCTAGTTTCACTTATTTGATCTTCAGAATATGATGACCAGCATTATCTATATTTAGCCTTGTATACATGTTTCAATACATTATATTTATAAATGAATGATACAACTAGGAAGTTTTATTTAGTGACCGAACGTAAGTTTAACGCTGACAGTATTTTACAGAGATCGGTGAGATGGGGATTGAATTTATGGATTATGGATTCTAATTAATTTTGGAGTTTTTAAAAACATGTGTAAACGATAAATCAATTAAAATCTGAAATAGATAATTAAAGTGTCGTTTATTAACTTAAAAGGATATATTATTATTGACAACACTCCTTAAATCCCTAATCCATGGATACTTATTGAGTTACATGATCATGCATACTGTACCTAGGACAATGCAGTTATCTTCCTCGTTCTCGTCACCCACGCTATTGGAGGTCATGTCAGGGGTCTTTTAAATACGATAGACGTGAGACAATGTGCTATGAAGATTGTTATGAAGAATAAATAAGTACCAACGAGGCTTGGGTAGGATATACGATGAGAATGCAACATGATAAAAATGCCAAAAATATATCAGAGGTGATTTTTTTAGAACGGTATGTTTAATAGGACTGTCTTGGATTATTATATTAATTTATGTATGCCATGTTGAACTAGATTTCCAAAGAGCTTTTAGCATGACAATGCGTTCTATTGACAATACACATAGGAGGAACACCGCTCAGGTGGTCTAGTCGTTAGAGCATCCGCCTAGGATGCGGTAGGTCGTGGTTTCATCCCCCGGAGAGTCAAACTAAAATCTGATACAAATGGTACTAAAACCTGCCATGCCTGACCCTCAATATTAAGAGATTAGTGCTAGAACTGGTCGGACTGGTGTCAGGATAATCTGACTGGGTGGGGCATCATGTTACATGTCTGCGACATGATGCCCCAGTGCTAGATATAACAACTATAAACAGCTACACAGCCACACCGCAGACATAGTAGTAAAAATGTGTAAAATTTGCCACCTTTGTAAAATATAGAAATGGAACTGAATGAAGAAATATATTTGGTCTTATTTACATATTTAGTTCATACTGCTTTGACTTCCGAAAAGGTCGTGTACATTTGTGTACCATGTTGACCTTCCCTATATATGTTTAGCCTTGTATACAAGTTTCTAATTATTTAATTAGTATGTATGTATGTATGTATGTATGTATGTATGTATGTATGTATGTATGTATGTATGTACATTTGTGTACCATGTTGACCTTCCCTATATATGTTTAGCCTTGTATACAAGTTTCTAATTATTTAATTAGTATGTATGTATGTATGTATGTATGTATGTATGTATGTATGTATGTATGTATGTATGTATGTATGTATGTATGTATGTATGTATGTATGTATGTATGTGGGGGGGGTAGGTAGGTAGGTAGGTACTCAGGCACGCACGTAAGTATGAATGTATGTATGTATAGCAGAACAAGTTTATTTAGTTATTTAGGTCCGGGGCAATGGAAATAAAGCGTCGAGGATGTTTTTGCAATGTAAAACCAATGTATTTATACTTTTTGTAATGTAACATGGCTGTCTTTGCATGTTTTTGCAATGAAACATCACGGTATTTTAAAATGTTTTGTACTGAAACACGACTGTCTTTTCAATGTTTTTGTAATATAATATGGATGTCTTTTTAATGTTTTGTAATGTAACATGGATGTCTTTTGAATGTTTTTGTAATGTAACATGGCTGTCTTTTGAATGTTTTTTTTAATGTAACATGACTGTTTTTTTTTAATTTTTAAAAATGTTTTGTAATGTAAAATGTCTGTCTCTGTAATAATTTCGTAATGTAACAAGGTTGTCTTTACAATGTTTCTGATAGTAACAAGCAGCAGAGTGGGCGAATCGGACAACGTTTTAGAAGCGTTAATTTGGCAAACTAAGGCTTCCTCGTAAATGTTTTATAGAAACGTTCATCTGGCAAGACAGAAAAAAAGACGGCAAAGTCTTTGTCGCACCCACTCTGCTGCTCAGTATTTAGTCTGATTGACCTCCGTTCGGTTCCTAAAAGGTCTTCCAACGCTACCCATTATTTATCAATAACAATCAACGATATGATATAATCAACCATCAAAGTTGCCAAGAATAAGACATATTCCGATATGGATCATAATAATCTATATAATCAACCCAGTTATATATTTTTGTTAAATAGCAATCATATTCAAAATATATATCATAGATTACTAAACTTAATAATCTATCCGTAATTTTTTTTTAACATTGGGGTCGGACATATAATAATATGTATATGAATAAGAACCTTATTGATGATTTTTATCTAATAATAAAAAAAATATCATTCCATGCTAGTTTTGGTAAAATCGTGTTACATATTCGTACATAAAAACGTAATTTATTATTATAATGACTAATATATGGTTTATAATTGATAACTCGCCAACGTACCGCCATTATACATAATTCATTTAATTCAATATTGAAGCGCTAACCGAATATTTTATCAAGTCCGACACGATATCTTGATCTCGGGTCGTGCAAATTTATCGTTAAAAATCCATGTGGGATTGACTGAGCGTGACTAAATACATTTTTAAAGAGATTATAATCCATATCACCGCCGCACCAAGTGTGCCAAATATTTCGTAGAGTATGTGTATCAACCCCATTAAATACAGCAAGAATATTGCAGTTATATCTGATCACTTTTGGTATTTGAGTGTATCGTTGAGTGACATATAACACGTTAGTGCTTTTATGTCTGCCTCTGGAAAATATCCTTGCAGGATTCTTTTGATTGTCTAACATCACATCATCATATACGACTAAATTGTTAATACTTCCATCAATATCATCAATGCTCGGTGCTTCTTCGATATCGGTTATAAACTTAATAATACCACGCATTAATATGTATTTCTTAAAATCCTGCTCAAGTACATTTGGAATTATGATTTTATTTAAATATAAAGATTATATCTAAATGTGGAAACTTAAGACCAAGACTGGTATATCTTAATATGAATTTAGTTTCAACTTAAAATTTCTTTGATTTTGTTGCTCAGAAAGATGTGATCATGATGGTATTCATGGCATGGATGAAATCAATGTCTAGTTGATTAGTAAATCATAAAATAAATTATTCAAAGACAGTCATGTTACATTACAGTCATGTTACATTACAGTGCAACATGATAGACCTGAATGGATGTTTGGATCAAATGATGAAACAAAGCAATTTTTACAAATACAGCCATTCTTTCGTATTTTAAAACATGTCACATTCAATTACTCTATCCAAACATTCACAAATTGGAAAACAAAAATAAATGGTTAAAAAACAAATGTACAATGATGAGATTGAAATAATCTCCCGCAATTTTGTACAATGTAATTAAGATTCAGATAACCTCAAGTAATTTCTTACATTGAAAGTGATATTCAGATAACCTCATGGAATGAAAATAAGATTTACGTAATCATCTGTAATCAAAGTAAGATTCAAATAATATAATGTATTCAAAATGACACAAATTGTCCTCAATTGAAACAATCAATTGGAACAAACATATGACTCAGTCATTTGTACAGCCATATGATTCATAAATATTTGTTAAAACTTGGCAAATGTTTCCACTGCCAAACCACACGGTTATCCCGAATCCTTAGCTTGCCCACATTGGTATTGGCCGGTCACACCCTTCATGGATCCACCATGCCCACAAACTTACCAATTAGCGGTTTCATCTATGTATGATCTTGACGGTTACATCATATTCTAAATACATATAGATGTATAGTCAGACAGCCTGTTAAACCCGCACACATACGTAAAAACAGTTACAGACAGTCACATGGTTGGAGAACAAAAATGGAGAACGTTCACTCCTTGACAGGATCCAAAGACCAATGTGTCAATTAAACGCAATACTTTCCTTAAACCAACAGGAGAGTGAGTATTAGACAGGGTGAAATAACTGTGTATACCATGCTTTTATTGTCTCTCAACGCAAGCGATCTATGACGAGATACATGCACGTTCATTTGTTTAGCTATAGAAAAATGTATTCACCCTAGGTAATGTTGTACACATATACAACAAGAAATGGTCGAATTGTTCTAAGGCATATCAGAGTTATTTCTTGACTTATTGTGTGACATACAAAAACATAAAAAACCAGTCATGTTAAATTACAAAAATGTTAAATGTTAAGCAGCAGAGGGGGCGAATCGGACAGCTTTCTAGAAGCGTTAATTTGGCAAACTAAGGCTTCCTCGTAAATGTTTTATAGAAGTGATCATTTGGCGAAACAGAATAAAAAAAGACGCCAAAGTCTTTCTCGCACCCCCTATGCTGCTATGAGGTTAACAATCTAGTAATTTAAAATTTCACAAGGAGACTAATTTGTAAAACTTCACCTCGTAAATCAATCAGATTACTGGACTGGTCAGTGAGTTTCAAATTAATTCTCGTTAACGAATCATTATGACATCGCGTATAGACTGGATTAGTTGGATCCTCAATTATTAGAAATCCGGGTGGAGCTGTGGGTGCAAAAGAATATAAAATATATCCCTGCTGAGCTTGATTTGATCGCTCGAGATTTATTTGATAGCTTCCTTCGATAACATCACATACTAAATTCAATGCAATCACCGAGGATATATTGACGTTGAGCGGAGGGATATGCCTGCCACCACAATCTGGGTCGTTATTATATGTCAAGATAGTTGGACCCTTGTGTTGTTGTCTCCATGTTGTGAATATCACAGTAAACTTCTCATTGATAAAATCATTAATGGATATTTTTAGTTCGTTTGCGTTATACCCTGGAAACTTGAAATTCGGTAGATCGGCTTCTGTTATATTGTAACCGGTTAGAAAATTTCGTTTAGAGTAATTAATGTTGTCATCGTTATGATTAATTATTACTTGAATTACTCGCTGGTTGATATATGCCATGTCGGATACAAGTTGATTTAATATTTCAATTTGTTTAATGATTTTACTCCGATTAGACTCATTTAATATTTGTTGTAGTTGTTGACTGTGTTTTTGATTGATTTATCTAAAGTACTCAATAACTCTGTTATGATATATATTTATATATGTAATTGATTATGGAGTCTGTTCAACCTTAAATCGCCAAAAGGCTGAATCCCGATCAACAAAATTAAAAGAACTACCCGGCAGTGATGACTTTTTATATTACTGAGGTGTTCTCGATATGATGTATTAATTTCATGGTATGATTGTTTATCCGTGACATAATCAGATTTTTGTGGTTCAGGTGGAGGTGTTATTTCAGGCCATCCTAATATAGTTCTGATTGAACTCTGATAAATATCTACGACATAACTGGGTGAGTTTATCTCAATCGCGGATGATAGTATTGGTTCATGAACTGTTATAGCGATTCTCTATTCTGTTCCAGTAATGGACTGTATTCTGCGTTGGAATTCATTATTTATTTGTTCGATTAGTAGGACCCAGATGGTAGCGAAACAACTTTCCAGTCTAGAGTACCATCGGGTTTATTCTTTTTCGCAAACACCAGGGAATGATTCGGTTGTTGACCACCAAATGCTACCGACCTAATGTAAGGCCAACTATGGTATACTCGTAGTTTTGCTAACGCTATCTCCTTCACGGGAATCGGAGTAGGGAAATTCACACTGAATTCAGGATTCGTTGATGTTATTGAGATCATGCTAGTTTTCACCGGGGTTGTGTTTTCCGCTATTCGTTGAATAGTTCTTGCGGTGTTGTCATTGTTATTATACTCATGTTGTTTTTCTAATTTTGACATCACGGAATCATAAACACAAACCATCGCTGAAAACTCGCGATTGAGGATGATATCATTGAGGATAATTGGGAGTATGCGGTTGACACATCATGAAATTTAACTATGTAATCTTGCAGTTTACGCTGGCTGCTTGATGATATTTTTTTCGTTATAATCGAAATTATTCCCGCGATTGTTGTTGCAGCTGATATACAAATTGGAACAGCTATCTGAGCAATCATTGTCAACGAGGAGAGTATTATACCACCTCCGGTGATTATACCACTCACCGAGTACACGGTAACATCGACTGCGGTGATTCTTCGTCGATATGTTTTTATTTTTACTTGATACTCCTCAGTGAGTGTTTTGAGTTTAGTTTGAAATTCTCTGACCTGATCATAGCGATATTGCTGTGATGACATTTTATTTATTACAATAGATTTCAATTAAATTGTTTACTTAAATCAGCTACAAATTCCACACACCATGTTACTGAAACCCTAGCCAAATTATTATCAGTGGATACAATTGTGAATTGTTCAGATGTATCCTTGTCGATGATTGTTGATATTATATTGTTGACCCCGGATGAACTCGTTGATGAAATATTAAACTGAGTCGATGACACTAGTGTTAATCGATAAATACCCTTGACGGTTGCAGTGATATCTAATTTGTTATTTAGTGGAGTCCACGCAAATGATCCGTATTGAATCGTGTAACCTATGTTGTTGGTTTTCTCATGAGAAATTTGCTTTTTCAATGATTTCTATCATCTTCGTTTCATCATCTTTGATTGCCTTGATTAAGTTTTCATCTCATTGTTACGAAATGCCCGATATGGCATAGAGGATACACTATACTCCTCTAAGCTATATTTTAAGCATTAATTTTGTCATATAATGTGTTTGTCGACGTTCTGTATTTCATGAATTATTATTTTTAAGCTCGTTACGCAATATCCGATATGGCAAAGAGGGTACACCATACTCCTCAACGTGAATTGTCCTATACAGCGAGTTGCACGTGCCGCGCGGATAATTCACGCGAATTACTTTTTTACAAGTACGGCCGACTAATATATAAGTACAGTGCAGGGTCTTTTTAAGACACAGTGGACATTAGAGCAGACCTCTAAACGTTACATTTGTCGGATTTTAGAACCAAAGAGTTGGGTGAGTTAAATACATTCCTTTTTGGTTTATTGTTTCAGTTCAATATTCAGTTTCGGAATAGCACTTTAGTTTTATGTATTGCGTAAATTCATTTTTATTATTTGGGAAACTGTCTATTTTTATATTCAGCTCGCCGGTCGTGTGAATAGATGTGTATTCAAGACCAATGTTGACCGGTGGAATGGAGACGGACAATGAACTACTGTCACACCGGAGGGAAGTGAAATGTTAACACTTGCAGTTTTGTTTTGTTGACTACTTTTATGTAAAACACGAATAGCGTGTTTGTAGTCAATAGAACCCTCCGTTTGCTTTTTGACTATTTATGTAAAACACGAATAGCGTGTTTAGTCAATTGGATAGGATTGTTTGGTTTTTATTGATTATATTTTGTGTGTGTGACACAAATAGTATCATTATAGTCATAGTCAATTAAACCTTATGATTTGAATTACTGACTATGTTGTGTGGGGTACGAATATCGTATCAATAGTCAATATCATGCTACGTTTGTAGATATATAATACAGTAGTGTATGACTATAGATAGAAATACAGTAGTGTATGACTATGGATATATAACACAGTAGTGTATGACTATAGATAGATAATACAGTAGTGTATGACTATAGATATATAATACAGTAGTGTATGACTATGGATATAATACAGTAGTGTATGATTCACATATATATGTATATATATATATATATAGTACTATAGTGTATGACTACCGTCGGGTAGTAGATTCATTTGTGTGTGTATTGTGTGCTCATTATATATATATATACCTATCATGATGATTTGTTTTTTTATAATATAAGTTTTATTTGAACAAACGTGTTTGTTATTTCTTCAAAACCCAACCTAATCTCAAAGGGTCGGCTCGACTACATTACAATTTTGGTGGCAGCGGTGGGATTGTACTTTCTATCCGAGCAAACTTTTGGATTGTTAGTTTGAGCTTTCATATCCAACAAGTGTCGGGGAAAGCCTTTGAGACAGGAGTGTTTTGAGAAATACTATTTTACATTTCATTGTAAACGAAACTGAATTTGGTCTTCCCTTAGATAAACAAGTTAATTTAGTGACGCTCGTTTGAAGCGAACGTTTGTCTAAAATCATGTCGTCCACTAGGGAATTGTTAGAGCTTGGTAAGCAATTGGGTTATGAGGGTGAAGCTTTACAGCAGTTTATCAAGGACGAACAAAATAGAGAACGAGATCGACGCGCCGAAGAAAGGGAGGCAGAACGCGAAAAACTAGAATTAAACGCACGCATTGAAAAAGAAAAAATACAGGCAGAACGCGAAAAACTAGAATGAGAGGCTGAAAAAGAAAGAATACAGGTAGAACGCGAAAAACTAGAACTAGAACGAGAGGCTGAAAAAGAAAGAATACAGGCAGAACGAGAGGCAGAACGCGAAAAACTAGAATTAAACGCACGCATCGAACGAGAGGCAGAACGCGAAAAACTAGAACTAAACGCACGCATTGAAAAGGAAAGGTTTCAACGTGAACAGGAAGCAGAGCGCGAGAAATTAGAAGTTAGTGCGCGGATCGAAAGGGAAAAGCTGGAGTTAGAAAGGTCTAGACTAGAGAACGATAGGGTATTTCAATCGAGTAAATTCAAAAAACCACAACTCCCAGCATTTGAAGAATATAAAGATGACTTAGATAGTTACCTGTTGAGATTTGAGAGATATGCTACTGCGCAAAATCTCCGAAAAGATTGGGCATTACATCTTAGCACTTTATTAAAAGGTAGGGCTTTAGAAGTGTACTCAAGGATACCAAGTGCAGAGGCATCTAACTACGATTTGTTAAAGGATGCATTACTGAAAAGGTTTGAACTTAGTGAAAAGGGTTTCAGGGAAAAATTCCGATCTAGTAAGCCAGAAAAGGGAGAAAACTTTGATCAATTTGTATACCGGATATCTAATTACTTATTCCGTTGGTTAACTTGCGGGGGAGTCGCAAAAACTTACGAAGCAGTATGTGATTTTCTTGTCAGAGATCAATTGCTTGCAGTATGTAGTAAGGAACTATTCCAATACTTAAAAGAGAAAACCATTAATAAGTCAAGCGAGATGGCAAAACAAGCAGATATTTTCGCTGATGCGCACGGAGGGGTTATGAACGTGATAGTCCGGGACACGAGGGGTCCTAAGGAAAGTAAGCAGGTCAATTCAGATAAAACTAATTTTGGGAGGGGTTTACCTCAAAACCAAAAGGGTGAGTTAGTCAGGTTAGATCAGAGGGGACCTAGAAGTCAAGATAGACAGAGAAAACAATGTTTCAGTTGCGGGGAGTGGGGTCATATGTCTAGCGCATGTCCGAAGCGTAAAAAGGATTTACCAAAGGCGGTAGGGGTATCGTATATGGTAGGCTCTTCAGCTTGTGTAGAAAGCAATAAGAGTGGCTCCAATCAAAATGCATCAAAAGTATCAATACAGTGTGAGGGATTAGTGAATGGGGTTAGGGCCTCAGTACTTAGAGACACGGGGTGTAATACAGTAGCTGTTAAGCAAAGTTTGGTAAGGCCGGATCAATACCTTGGGGAAACGGTATCTGTCAGATTGATGGATAATACCGCAGTACAAGTGCCGACCGCATGCGTACATATCGAAACACCTTATTTGACAGGCACAGTGACAGCATGTTGTGTAAAGCAACCTCTGTATGATCTGATTGTAGGTAATATAGAAGGGGTAGCGAATTTTGTTGTGCCAGTCAAAGCAGTGGCCGATGTTCCAACTTCCATGGCTGCTGAAACTAGGTCACATATATCTAAGAGTAAGAAGCCTTTGTCAAAATTAAAAGTACCAGATGCCATGCCGATGATAGATAAAAGGACACTAATTAAAGAGCAAAATGAAGACGAGTCGTTGTCAATAATCAGGAATAAAGCCGCGTCAGGGGAAGTCATGAAATGTAAAGGTGGGGGTAGCTACAGATTCAAATATCTCAATAATGTCTTGCATAGGGAGCATACTACTCGTGAAGGTCGACGGTTTACACAGGTAGTAGTGCCTCGGAACTATAGACCGCATGTGTTGAAGTTAGCACACGAGTGGACGATGGGGGGTCACCTGGGTTCTACAAAAACTAAAGACCGGGTATGTGCAGAATTTCATTGGCCAGGGGCTCACGGGGACATAACTAGGTATTGCAGATCGTGCGACATTTGTCAGAAAACACAGTACAAAGGGAAAGTAAAACGCGTACCAATCGGTAAAATGCCTTTAATCGAAACTCCGTTCAAACGCGTGGCGATAGATATTGTTGGTCCATTATCACCTCTTACAGACCGCAAGAATAGGTACATCTTGACTATGGTTGATTATGCAACCAGGTATCCGGAAGCCGTCGCTCTACCATCCATCGAAACTGAGCGAGTAGCTGAAGCCTTAGTAGAAATGTTCAGTAGATTAGGGATTCCGGAAGAGATTCTGACAGACTGTGGGTCACAGTTCACATCAGAACTCATGGCAGAAGTTAGTAGGCTTCTATCGATCAAACAATTATGGACAACTCCATATCACCCAATGTGCAACGGGCTGGTTGAGAAGTTCAATGGAACACTCAAACAAATGTTGCGACGGATGTGTGCTGAGAGTCCGAACGATTGGGATAGATATCTCCATGCAGTATTATTTGCATATCGAGAGGTTCCTCAGGAGAGTCTAGGGTTTTCACCATTTGAACTTTTATACGGAAGAACGGTGCGAGGGCCAATGAAAATTTTAAGACAATTATGGTCAGATGACGAAACAGATGACGAGATTCGAACGACATACCAGTACGTATGTGATTTGAAGGACAAGTTGAGAGAGAATTGTGCAATAGCCCATGAAACGTTAAGGCAAGCTAGTAGTCGCGCAGCTCGCTACTATGATTCAAAAGCGCGTGATAGAAAATTTAAAAAGGGTGACAGAGTTTTGGTTCTCCTTCCAACCGAGAGAAACAAATTAATGTTACAATGGAAGGGTCCATATACCATCATAGATGAAAAGGGAGGCATGGATTATACCATCGATGTAGGTGGAAAGTCCCGTATGTTTCATGCTAATTTATTGAAACGATACTACGATCGGACAAATGCATAGCCAGTCCTTTAACGGACCTAACCAAAAAGGGTCAGCCAAATAAAGTTCAATGGGGAGATAAATCAAGACAGGGCTTTTAACACTTTAAAAAAAATGCTAACAGAAGCCCCCGTACTTAAGTTGCCCGAACTGAACAAAACATTCATTTTGAGAACCGATGCTTCAGAGTTGGGACTAGGGGCGGTTTTATTACAGGAACAGGATGGAATCAAGCTCCCAGTCGCCTACGACAGCAGGAAATTACTTCCAAGAGAAAAGAATTTCTCGGTAATAGAGAAAGAGTGTTTAGCAGTAGTGTGGGGAATAGATAAATTCCAAACCTACCTCCAGGGCCGAGAATTCAATCTGGAAACAGATCATCAGCCTCTACTTTACCTCAATAAGGCAAAGATTAATAATTCACGGCTGATGCGATGGGCCTTGTTGTTACAACCTTACAGATTCCGAATCGAGGCAATCAAAGGTACGGAAAATGTAGGTGCGGACTATCTCAGTAGACATTGATTATCTGGTTACCCATATCGTGTAATTTCGTGGTTTTTAAAGTAAATATACTTTTTTTAGGGGGGAGGTGTGTTACGAAATGCCCGATATGGCATAGAGGATACACTATACTCCTCTAAGCTATATTTTAAGCATTAATTTTGTCATATAATGTGTTTGTCGACGTTCTGTATTTCATGAATTATTATTTTTAAGCTCGTTACGCAATATCCGATATGGCGAAGAGGGTACACCATACTCCTCAACGTGAATTGTCCTATACAGCGAGTTGCACGTGCCGCGCGGATAATTCACGCGAATTACTTTTTTACAAGTACGGCCGACTAATATATAAGTACAGTGCAGGGTCTTTTTAAGACACATTGGACATTAGAGCAGACCTCTAAACGTTACATTTGTCGGATTTTAGAACCAAAGAGTTGGGTGAGTTAAATACATTCCTTTTTGGTTTATTGTTTCAGTTCAATATTCAGTTTCGGAATAGCACGTTAGTTTTATGTATTGCATAAATTCATTTTTATTATTTGGGAAACTGTCTATTTTTATATTCAGCTCGCCGGTCGTGTGAATAGATGTGTATTCAAGACCAATGTTGACCGGTGGAATGGAGACGGACAATGAACTACTGTCACACCGGAGGGAAGTGAAATGTTAACACTTGCAGTTTTGTTTTGTTGACTACTTTTATGTAAAACACGAATAGCGTGTTTGTAGTCAATAGAACCCTCCGTTTGCTTTTTGACTATTTATGTAAAACACGAATAGCGTGTTTAGTCAATTGGATAGGATTGTTTGGTTTTTATTGATTATATTTTGTGTGTGTGACACAAATAGTATCATTATAGTCATAGTTAATTAAACCTTATGATTTGAATTACTGACTATGTTGTGTGGGGTACGAATATCGTATCAATAGTCAATATCATGCTACGTTTGTAGATATATAATACAGTAGTGTATGACTATAGATAGAAATACAGTAGTAGTATGACTATGGATACATAACACAGTAGTGTATGACTATAGATATATAATACAGTAGTGTATGACTATATATATATAATACAGTAGTGTATGACTATGGATATAATACAGCAGTGTATGATTTACATATATATATATATATATATATATATATATATATATATATATATATATATATATATATATATATATAGTACTATAGTGTATGACTACCGTCGGGTAGTAGATTCATTTGTGTGTGTATTGTGTGCTCATTATATATATATACCTATCATGATGATTTGTTTTTTATAATATAAGTTTTATTTGAACAAACGTGTTTGTTATTTCTTCAAAACCGAACCTAATCTCAAAGGGTCGGCTCGACTACGTTACACTCATCGATGGAGTTTTTAATATCAGGGAGTTTTATGTCAATTTTATCCAGCGTGGTTGCAAAAATTTTATCAATGATATTTTTACGAAATGATGTAAACTTTTCAACGTGATCTGCATATTTGATTTGAAGTGTTGCTAGTTCCAACATAGCTGTTTTTATCTCTGTATGCTTCGATGTGGTCACCGGTGGATTTTCAAAGAAATCCAACATGATTTTGTCAATATTGTTAATTCTATCCACAATAGTTGAAACAGTACACCTGGTTTGAGTTTACCGTCCTTTGAAAACAACGCGATAGTATCTTCTACTGTGTTGCATTGTTTAACTAAAATATCATCAAGAGAAATATTACTCGTTTTCAATTTACCCTGACGATCTTGAAATACAACTATTTCATTGGGATCAACACTTGCTAAGTTCAACATCTCAGCTATTTCATCTTCGATTATATTTTTTACATCACCGGTTGCAGATATTTCCGTGGTGGGTTTTTTCAACATTGAGATAGGTCGTCCTCAAATATCGACCATTTTATTTTATATTACTTCTCTCTAAAAAGCGATTACTCGTATATTCATTCACGACTTGCTGAGGTGGTTTTTTCGATGATGAAATAGCGTCAAGAACATTCAATACTTCTATGCCGCATATTGGTGGGTCATTCATTTTCTGTGTTGGTAACGAGGGGTGTTTAAATGGTTTATATAACTCATAAATTTTCTCGGCGGAGCTAACCCATATGAATCGAAAAATAAACAATTACACGCTGATCAATCGCGTATGGAACCCAGTGAGATCCAGGTCCGCTGCTGTTATCGAGATTAATAATACCGGTTTCAACGCTGTTTGGTTGTTTTGGTAGTTGATATCTCATAAAGACACCTCTAAAGTTTTTTATCGCTAATGTTTTAGCAGCATCGAGTAAATCAAAATTTGACATCGGTGTTAATAAACTGTTCCTGGTATTCTCAGGCCCTTTCCCGTGTACCATGAATACGGAGTTCCTGGTAGTCTTAGACCCTTTCCTCGTTTCTTTTTTTAAAATCCCTGCCCGGTTGCTTTCTTTAGTGCCATTACTGCCGCGGTACGAATGGCTCCTAACGCTGCCGCTTTTGCTACCTCTGGGGCCGCTGCCGCAACCAACGCTTGAATCGCAGCTAACATCGAAAATATACCACCTCATTTTATCATGTGTTTTATTGCAGCTGCAGAGAGAGTAATTTGTACACCCTTTTACCTTTGAAAGCATCATTGAAGTGTTTTATCTGACGAGTTGTCAGCGACAATTTATTCTGACCACCAGACATCTGATTGTGTTTCAGCGTTATCGTGGTTCAACAATTTTTAGCTGATTCCGATTGCAATTTCTTGAGTTGACTAGGAGTTAACGTAACACTAACATGACTATGTGACATTATAATAATAACAGATTGATCTAATTGTTACACTGGAAAAATCCGAGGAATTGTCAATTACATATTTTCCACTGGTGCATCGACTACTCTCATTCGTCCACCAGAATCCGAAAATATGATGTAGTGGAATTGCACATGAGAATTGCCTTCGATGTCTCTTCAACATTGATACACGCGTTGCAAATCCTAGGTTTTAACTATTATTAACGCCTTTTATAACATCAAGGGCAGCAGCTGGTCTTGCTTGGTGTTCAGGAGAAGCTGGCTGTGGATCATCCGCAGTGTCTTGCGGTGTCCGTAATTTAATATACTGAATGTGATCAGCGCTATCAGTAATATCCTTAGCGAACATCATAGACGGACCCGCTGATCTTGTATAATTGCCAGAATATCTTGCTAACCCTATTATTGTTGTGGCAAGATCAACATCACGTTCTATGGATTCAAGTTCTCTTCCATCAATCATATATATAGCGCTTTCGAATAGCGCCATAATACCATTATTGACAAAACCAACTCGGACATTTGAGTTCTCTGCATATGGAGTATTAGCGGCAACATTTGTTACGAGTTCTCCTTGTACTTCGATAAACGCTTCACACGGTAGAAAATATTTGCTGGTATCCTGAACTTGAACTTCGATTCTTGATCTAATATCTGGTTGTACTGCATGATAGGAATAGAATTGATAATCGCGTACAGAATTATCCTTGCGCACTGGGGCATCCTTATCAAAAGCTGGATCAGGTGTCCGTTTGAACATTTTATGATATATTCCTTGATCTACATCGTTGTTTTTGTCGTGATTTTAAGCCACTTGCGGCTATCATATTTGTGGTAATATTATCTTGGTTGCTGGCTGTCAATGACGAAGTCGCCAATGATGCTAATTTCTGATCCACTGCGTTATTTATTATTTTGCTAACACTTTCATGCATCACTTGTGTAGATGGCAACGGCGATGCCATCAGTGGTTACTTTTCTCGTCGAACTAGTGACATTAGTTTATCCTTCGCGGCGGAAAACGCCTTCCCGGTAACATCTCCAACAGCGCTAATACCCTTATCACGAATAACATCAATGGCTTTCATTGATAATTGTTTTGCTAATGGCGCTACTTTTGGAGTTTGGAGCCGTTCTTGAAAGTAACCCTGCAATGGTATTGCCAAGACCATCACCATAATACGCTCTATAAACAGGCAATCGAGAGTTTACTACGTTGACGTTAGTTGGTTTATCGTGGTTGTAGTGTATGATCATCTTATTTAAATGATATTTATCTAATATTGTAAATAATGGCGCATTGGGGAGTTATCAGTTATAATCCATATACTAAATATTATAATAAATTAGGTTTTTGTGTAAAAAGAGGTGGCAAGATTTTTGAATTATCATGGAATGATGTATTAGATAAAAATAAACAAAAAGATTACATAAACACGTATTACTATATGTCCCGTAATGATAAAAAAATTCACGAATAATTTATTAAGTTTAGTAATCAATAATAAATATTTTGAAAATGATTCGTATAAAATAAAAATATATAACTGGGTTGATTACATAGATTTTTATGAACCATTTCAGGATGTTATATCCCGTTGGCAATTTTATTCAATGAAAATGGTTGATTATATCATATCGTTGATTATTGTTGATAGTAGTGTATGAATTAGTCACTATGATAACCGTAAAAATCCTTTGGATTTTCGGCTAACTCGTCAACAATCGCTGACAATATCACTTATTGTAGTGTCATTAGCATCTAGAACAACTCTTCGAAGTTGATTTATTCCTGGTACTCTGGACACCGCAAGATAAACTAAATTTGACCACTCGATGTGATTATCTATGATCCAAACAATTGTATCGGATATAGTCAATCTCTGTGAAGAATGTATTGTCGCTGCGTAACCTAGCGTCCATGGGGATTTATCAGTGCGCAGTGCATCTTCAACGACATTGATATCAACCAACACAATATCATTTAATATGAGAAACTGTTTTTCACTTTTTCCTGGAATACCAACTTCAATATTCTGTTTTCGTGCATCCTTGGGTCTATAACACAGCGGCGCTGGAAGTGTTGCAAATTGTAATCTGATTAGTTTCTTGAACTCGCATAATTGTTCATCAAGTGCTCTATGATCGGTATTAATTTCTTTATAATAGTCTACAAAATTCTTTAGCCAATTATGTGGAGACAAACCGACAAATGGTGGTGGTTGGCCATGATCGCCACACATTATTACTTTTGTATTCGATAGCAATAACCAATCAAGAAATCTTTGTAATACATCTAACGACACCGTGGATATCTCATCCAAAATAATGACTTCAGGAATAAATTTCTCACTCATTTGATCAGGAGTCCTTTCGTCGCCTTTCCATCGAAATAAACTGTGATAAGTACAAGCATTAATTCCTCGTTGTTTCATCTCTCTTGCAAGTCTGTGGGTCGGTGTTAGCACAATCATGTTTGATTTCCATCGAAATAATTCAATCGCACGAGTCGTCTTTCCTGACCCACCACAACCGTTTTAATAACTGGTTTTATACCTACGTATTGGATCAGATATCGACGGCGCATTAGATAGTTCTGATATCTGATTATTTTTCAAGTAATTGTTTTTAATTGTAAAATCTGCTGATTTGGAATAATCACATGCTATTTCCCTTTTAATTCTCCATGATCACCAACTCTCGTTAATTCGGCCACTGCTTCGCTGTGTCTTACGTTTATATAAAATGAATCAGTGGCGACTCTAACTGCTGTGTCAGGAAATATATTTATCATCGAAAATAAATTGATATACCCTTAGATGTTACATCTGCGATTTTAAAATCGTATTCAACACTATCTATAATCAGTCGTGAAGAATATATTTTATTGTCGTATTTTCCACCCTGAGTGAATTTACCAATTATTATTCTACCAAGATCTTTTGTTTGTTTATTTCTAACTTCAAATATCTGTTTGGACCATTTCATGATATATTCTTCGTCGAGATCAGGGAATTGTTTTCTATTTTCGCTGATTATGCTATCTAGACTATCGGGTTGTGATAACCAAACCTCAGTTTGATATAATCGCTTCACTGACAATCAGCGATATCAGCATTCTACAATCAATCATATACCGTAACAGCACTATTGGCATCCAGTTTTTTTCAGATATATGTCTACCAATCCAAACATAACAGCACGGATGAAGTCCTGTAGCCAATTCAAATGATACCACACGAGCGAATCCGGTTAAATCAAAATCAGGCAGTGACCCATTAATAGCAACACGGGCCATCTCGTGTGTGGAATGTCCAAATCGTTTAAAGTATTCAGCGCATTCTCCGTACCCGAGAAAACTCGCCGGATAACACGCGACTATATCAACTGAAATAATACTTTCACGGTCGTATTTTGTATTCCATAATCCGCCGTGGTTATATTCTATACAACTTGATTTGATGTCTGTGAGAAATTCAGCTCTTGTTGGTTTCCGTGTGTTTCTCTTTCTCGCAAAATGAGCTGCAACCGACGGAATTGTAAAACAGTTTGTTAGTAATTGTTCGTCGTCGAAATTCTTCGAGAAAGTACTAGCTAGTTTTTTCATCGCCTCATGGAGGGTTTCAGTGCGGCATAATTCTCCATTGGGTCTTACAAGTTGATCGAATCTGCCCTCGGAGTTTTCAAAACTGTAAAGGAACCACACTGACACAGGATCGTTTTTACTCAACTGGTGAATAAAATCAAATAGTTTCTCTTCAGAGAATTCATGTCGAGAGAACTCCCCTGAAAATTCCGGGGGTATATATTTTATGGTTGTATCCCAAGGAAATATTGTTACTGCAGATGTCCATGCGTGTTCATTATGATCAATGATTTTGATTGGAGCCCCTCTCGATTTATATTTCGGTTCGTATAATATCTTACCTGTTATCATCATTACTGATATTGGCAATTTTAGTATTCGTTCTAACGCTGCCACATTTTGAATTGTTGCCCCCCTCTCCTTTACTGTTAGTCCCCACTCGGTTATTTTTTTGCGTCTTAGATCAGTCAATTTATTTCCACGCAACGCATTTGTGAAGTGTTCTATTATTCGTTCTGCTACACAATTCAACGATGATAGTTTCATCGATGCTAGTTTTTCAATACTCGATTTATCATTTAACGGATGTATCCCATAAACAACTGCTGTTATAGGATAAGATCTCTCGTAGTATGGTTTGTCAATTCCATTCAGAATTCCTGATTTTGAATCTTGACTCACAGTGACAGTTCCTTTATCCTTCAAGATGGGTTCAAATTTATCCCGAATAATCTAATCTCCAGTGTCTGAACGGATAATGAATTTTATTCTACAAAAAATACCTTTTTCGCCCAAGATGTTAAATTATCACTGCTGCTTTTTTATCGTTCATGGTAGCATCAACGCTACCATCAATTCGAAATGTTGACCAACAGTGTGATGCTCCATCGTGTTTGAATTCATTAAAACAATCACGGATTTTACCTATCATGGTTCTATCACGAATTTTACCCTTTGGTGTATCATAGACTCTATCGATATTGAATTTAGCATTTTTCCAAGGCGTAATTTTCGATAATCTCTTGATCTCCTTCATATTATAATTAAAACAAGTATTTAAATAGAGAATTTATTATATATTGAATCATTGCAAATAACTTATGATTGGAACTGTAACCCTGTGTAACAAATCATGCAGATAGGAGTTCTGTGGGAATCATATGCAAAGCGTTCGACGCGGAAGCCTTGGTCCAATTCCATGTATAAGATGTAGGGTAGGGGTGAGAGGAATATCACAATTGTGTCTCGGTTGTGGTGGTAAGCGATACAGAGAGTTGAAGCGCTATTATGATAAACGAATTAAGAACTCCATTAATGACTCTGACTCTGACAGTGTCAAAATAATAACACCCCAAGACTACATTAATAGATTCTCAAGTGATCTTATCATTAGACCAAACAATATTATAGTATATAAATGAACCAAGAATTCCGAGCACATCCCGTTATCAGCGATTATGAAGCGTCTCGTGACGGTATTATTAGACACCGAAGACTGAAGAAGCCAGTTGGTTCTGACAATGGTATTGAGTATTTGAAGTTTACCACTGGAGGCAGAAATTATCTTAATCATAGAATCGTATACGAATGTTTCCATGGATTGATCAAGGATGGTTTTGTTATCGATCACATTGATTCCAATTCTAAGAATAATTATTTGAATAATCTACAAGCTATTTCTCAGAGTGAAAGCACCAAACGAGGAAAGACTGGAAAACATGAAAAAAATGCAAGACCTATAAAAATTTTTAATACAGCAACTAACGAAGAAATTATATTTCAATCTATGAAAAAAACCAGTATATATTTTGATATTTGTATGCCCTTAGTACGATATGTTGCAGAGAATATAACCAAGACAGCTGTCTCCAAAAAATGGACACAAATTCAGTTTTCGTATGTCTAATCGTGTTTTTTACTATTCGTTATAACACCAGCGGAGATAACTCGTGTGGGTATGTTACAGCTTATGAAAGAGTTACGGATCTTAATCGCTGTGCAATCTGATATCTGATTGGTTAATTTTTAACTACCACGATAATCTATTTTGTGAGGAAACGAATCAAATACGCAGTGTTTACAAACAATTATACTCTTTTTTGTGTTCTTTCAAGTATTTGGTATTGCTTCAATATTGTCAGTGAATACAACAATTCATGTCCTATATATTCCATGTCATTCATTATATTATACAGTCAGCCCGAGCTAGTATTGATCTATAGTTACTGGCACGCGTAACACCTGTTCATTATTGATTTAATAATAATAATAATAATAATAATAATAATAATAATAATAATAATAATAATAATAATAATAATGAGGACTTTGTATAGCGCCTAATCTCTAAAAGCTCTAAGCGCTTTACATCATCAATAATGATATGACTACACTACAGAACAACAAATGACAAAAACAATGAAATTGGAAAACATAAAAACATGCTGAAAATATTTTAGATACAAAACATGATTAGGTCGCTAAGTTTGTCCCTGAAGTCGAAACAGGTGAGTCTTGAGAGCACTCTTAAAAGGGACCACTGTGTCTTTGTGTCTAAGTTTAATGGGCAATTCGTTCCACGTCGCCGGGCCCTTTTATGCAAACGAACGTTGTTTTCACCTTGGGAACAATGAGTATACGATTATCAGAAGAAGCGCGTAAGGATCTAGCTGGTGTATATACATGGGTGAGGCTGGATAGGTATGTTGGACTGGAGTCTGTCATTGAAATAAAGCACAGAGAACAAATTTTGTGTTTAATTCTCTATCGAATTGATAGCCAGTGTAGGGTATAGAGCAGTGGTGAGGTGTGCTCTGATCGAGGTACTCTAAAGATGATCCGTGCAGCTGTGTTATTTAACTTTTTGAAGTTTCTGGAGTAAATATTGTGACGAACCAGACAGAATTGAATTACAATAGTCCAGTCTTGAAAGTGCTAATGAACACACAAGTGTTTTCGTGGCATCAACAGAAAGATATTTACGAATGGAACTGATGCGTCTCAATTCAAGATATGCAGCCCTGCAGATGTTCATGACATGTAGGTGCAATGTGAGAGTACTGTCTAGAGTAACACATAGATTCCGTACTGACTGTGAGAATGTAATGTTGGTGTTGCTGATATTTATTGTATGAGGTAAAGGATGTGGATGAGAAAGTCTTTGTGTTGTGATCAGAATAGCCTCAGTTTTATTATCATTCATCTGCAGCTTGTTACATGTCATCCATGATTTCACATCCGAAATGCACTTCTCTACTCCATGGATGGTAGCATCAACTTCAGTTGGGTGGCTAGACTTGTATATTTGGGTGTCATCAGCGTACAGTTGGGTTGACACTGGGTGATGATCTATGACACTTCAGAGCGGCTGAGTGTACAGAATGAAGAGAACAGGTCCAATAACAGATCCCTGTGGAACACCATAACATACGTCAACTGGGCTGGAGTGTATTCCATTTGCAGATATAATTTGTGTCCTGTTGACCAAGTAAGACCTGAACCACTGTAAGGCTATATTCTGAATGCCAAATACATGCTGGAGACGGTGAAGTAATATATCATGGTCTATTGTGTCCAATGCTGCAGACAAATCCAGGAGAGTGAGGACTGTAATCTTTCCACTATCCAAAGCGGAAAGAATGTCACTAAATACTTTCAGAAGAGTAGATTCCGTACTGTTTTAAGGGCATGAATGGAATCTAGGAGTTTTGACGTGTTTGGTTTACCAGGACAGTCATAGTGAAAGTTGAAATCTCCAAGAATAATTAGGTTGCCACCTATCGAATTTCCATACTCTAGAAGATTTGGAAACTGCTCCAAAAAGAGAGATTCAGTCAGCTTGTTTTTTCTACTAGGAGGAGGACGGTAGAGACAGAAGAAATGGACTGACCTTTGTTCCAGTATGAGCGTTGTTTGGACTAGTTCAAACGATGTGTGGCAGAAGTTGAAGGTTGTGTTGTACTTGAGGTATTTGATCATGGAATTCTTTTTTATAATTACAGCAATTCCACTCCGCGAGAGTTGCGGGGGATCAACTTGATGGAGTAATCGCTGGGTGTTAAATCCGCACACTTACTTTCCTTACCTACCGAAAGTAACCAAGTTTCTGTCAGGAAGAAGACGTCAATATTCTTATCATTGATAAAATTAACAATTTCTGTGCGCTTTTCGGGTGATCCTACTGATTGAGCGTTGATTTACACATTATACCTGTAAAATCAGTTAGTGCAATTATCTGAAAACGAATCAAAAATACAGTGTTTACAAACATTCGGCTCTGCTTAAATATTATCAGTAAGTAAAGTATATAGATTAAAAATAATACGATTGTGGCATCAATAATTCACATGCGTTTGACGTATACCACATCTGTTCCTGTTTGTCTTCCGCCCATCTGTATTAACCTACCTATATATTATAAGAGCCGTTAGCTCAGTGGAAATATAATATATTTTGTAAGAAAACGAATAAAACATGTAGTGTTTTACAAATAATTATATTTTTCTTTTTTTCTTTAAAATATTCGGTTTTCTTTCATACACAAAAGTTATATAGATTCGTTCATTCAGTCAGTCGTGGTTTGTGATCGATCCTTTGACGTCACCACACCTGTTCGCTATTGATTATATTAGCTTACCTATATATTATAAGAAACGTTAGCTCAGTGGGAATACATTTATGTTGTAAGAAAACGAATCAAATATATAGTGTTTTACAAATAATTATCTTTTTCTTTTTTTATTTAAAGTATTCGGTTTTGATTCATACACAAAAGGTATATGGATTCGTTCATTCAGTCAGTTGTGGTTTGTGATCGATCCATTGACGTCATCACACCTGTTCGCTATTGATTGTATTAGCTTACCTATATAATATATTATATTCAAAAACATATACCGTATATAAGAACCATTAGCTCGATCGGTAACGTGTCGCGGTGCCATACTGGCGGCTATGGTTCGAAACCCGTAACAGGCATTATTGCTAACGGTGCCGACAGATGGTTTTAATTGGGGGGTGGGGCACCTCCGAAATTCGAATTGCATCCATTATACCAACCACGCCGTGGTGTGAATGACTTTTCATTCAACCCAGGGTGATTTTGTGTGGGTATACTGGTTACATGAATGTAGGAGTGTCATCATTCATTATCATTGTATATAGTCCATTTATCATTGCATTGTATATAGTCCATTATTGCATTGTATATAGTCCATCTAAAAAAAACCGGGTCAAAAATGACCACCCATTTTTGTATTAGAAATATATATAATATATAAAATGAATTCTGAAAATATCAATAAAATTATAGCTGAAATCTCAAAATTGAAAAACCAAGAATCGCGAATAGATAAATAATTCCACAAACAAAACAAGCTATACAAAACCTCCATGGTGATATTGATGTTAGTGAATCACCTGAATCAAAAAGAACAGTAGATGATTTACGCGCGAGATTTAACGAGGAAGGGTTAGCAGCAATTGATAAGACTGATTCAGCTTGTTGTTACGACGTATGAAAACAGAAAAAAAATGTTGAAACCAGAACATCATAAGTATATTATAAGTATAACTCATTGGGGTGATGTATTCTACAATATCAAAACTAACAAAAGTCAAATTTATAAGGATAAAGATGTATCATACTGGGTACAGTGTATAAACAATATAAAGAACTAAAACAACAACAAAAACCGCAAAAATTACAAAGAAAGCGACAACAACCTTCAAAGAAAATATCTTTCTCATCTAAAAAACAAGAAGAACCTCAACAACAACTACCACCTGAACCATTGCATATACCGTCGGATCGAGATGAAGATGATGAAGATGAACTTCTTAATTATTTACTAAGTCAAGAAACAGATACACAGGGTGCAACCGGGGAGGGATTTTCTACATGTCGAAGAGATTCCAGTGGAATTTCAGGTAGTTGTCTAGTTAGTTGTCCTGGCAATGTTCTTGGTGATATAGCACGATTAGAAGTTCTCATCGGAGGGAAACGAGCTGGAAATAACTCACCGGAAGTAATTAATGAAGCAGCTGATATCTGCATGAGGTTATTTCAAGGCGGTGTTATGGATATTGGTCTATATCGAGATTTCATTGATGAGTTAGTTGAAAATCCTACGGATTATTACAGTGACTAATCTGATGACGAAGTCGTCGCATTAGATAAATATCATTTAAATAAGAATGATCATACACTACAACTATGATAAATCAGCCAGCGTCTATGTAGCAAACTCACGACTTCCAGTTTATAACGCGTACTATGGTGATACAATTGCAGGGTTATTTGCAAGAATGGCTCCAAAAATAGCGCCGCTAGCAAAACAATTATCATTGAAAGCCATTGATGTTATTCGTGATAAGGGTATTAGCGCTGTTGGAGATGCTGCCGGGAAAGCGTTTTCAGCCGCGATAGATAAACTAACAGCGCTAGTTCGACGGCGAAGGAAACCACCAGCGTCATCAGTGACGAAGTCAACAGGACCACTACCATCTACAGCAGAGATGCATGCTCGGATTAGTAAAATAAGAAATAACGCAGTAGATCAAAAACTAGCATCATTGATAACCAACTACCAGAGCAACATCGCAAATATGATAGCGGGAAGTGGCTTAAAAAAACCACGACGTCAACGATCACGACCATGATTTAGATCAATGAATATATGATAAAATGTTCAAACGGACATCTGATCCAGCGTTTGATATTGACTAACTGACCAATCAAATAATCTGATTGATTTACGAGGTGAGGTCCTACAAATTAGTCTGTTTGTGAAATCCTAAAGAACTTTCATCGTAAAAGAATTGTTAACCAATAGCAGCAGAGAGGTTGAATTCCAGCGACAATGGCGTCATTTTTTTGCCAAATAGACCCCTACGAGGAAGCGTTAATTTACCAAATTGACCCGTCTATTAAATATTTACTAGGAAGCCTCAATTTGTCAAATAGACCTTTCTAGTAAATATTAACGAGAAGGAAGCCTCGTTGACGCCTACAAAGTTGGTCTGTTCAACCTCTCTGCTGCTCAACACAATTTCAATTGACTCGTCGTCAACATACAGTTACGAAACAGAATTTTAGCGACAATCATTAAGAGCATTTGAACCTGTTTCCTATGGATTTAGTAAGGAAAACACTTCATCCAATCCCAGCATCACTGTTGCTTGAGTGCTTAGACGCAATATTGCCATCACTAACTAATGTTATTAATATCTATCTCATCCGTGGAATTCCCATTCTTCAAAACTGCCACCGTAAAGCCTCTGTTGAAGAAACCAACATTTAACAATAACACTTTAAAGAACTCATCCCCAGTTTCTAGTCTCATGTCCATATATAAAGCTTAGAAAACGTTGTTCTAACCCAGCCAGTATGTCATTTGAATTCAAAAAGTATTTTTATCAATGTACAGTTTGCATATAGTCCTTGCCAAAGTATTGAAAGTACACCCTCTGAAAGTATTTAATCACATTCTGTCTGTTTTAGGTAGCGGTACATTCCTCCCATTCTTTCATTTCTCTGCAGCATTTGACATAATATACCATGGTATAATATTACCTCAACGTTTCAAGAATTTATTTGGCATTCATAATACAGCCTTACAGTCCTACTTAGTTAACAGGACACAAGATGTATCTGCAAATGGAATACATTCCAGCCGCCCAGTTCATCTATGGTGTTGTTTTCCACTGGGAGGGGGTATGTTATTGTTCATATACCATCACCCAGTGTCTGACCATTTGAACGCTAATGACACTCAAATATACAAGTCTAGCCACCCAATTGAAGTTGAGGCTACCATCCAAGGAGTAGATGTGCATTTCTGCTGTAAAATCATCGATGACATGTAAAAAACTGCAGATGAATGATGATACAACTGAGGCCATTCTGATCACAACACAAAGACTGTATCATTCATATACTTTGCATCAAACAATAAATATCAGCAACTCCAACATTAATTTCACACAGTCAGTAAAAACCATAGGTGTTATTCTGGCCAGTTTTCTCACATTGCCCAAACATGTCATGGACATAAGCAAGAGACGCATCAGCTCCATTGGCAGTTATCTTTCATTTGTTGCCACTAAAACACTTGTGTGCTCATTTGTACTTTCAAGACTCGACTATTGTAACTCAATCTTGTCTGGTTCATCTCAATATATACTCCAAAAAAATTAAAAATTGCAAAATACAGCTGCTCTAATCATCTTTAGAGTACGACGATCAGAGCACAACTACCCGTTGTTTTGTACCATACACTGGCCATCCATTCGATCCAGAATTAAACATTTGTTCTCTTTGTTGCGTTTCACGGATGGATTCCAGTCCGGTCTACCTATCCGGCGTCACTCATGTGTACAAATCATCAAAATACTTGCTCTCCTCTTCTGACAATCGTATACTCATTAATAGGACTATGAAAACGAAGTCATATGGACAACGTTCGGTTGCATACCAGGGCCCAACAACATGGAATGAATTGCCCATTGAAATTAGACACAAATACACAGTGATCCCTTTCAAGAGCGCTCTTAAAACTCACCTTTATCGATTGCAAGAACAACTAAAGACAATCAATAATGTATTGTAATTTAAATATTTTCAGAATTATTTGTTTCCCAATTTCATATTGTTTGCTTTTACTTTTTTGTAATCATGTCGTTATATATGTTGTAAAGCGCTTAGAGTTTCTAAAGATTAGTCGCTATACAGAGTCCTCATTATTATTATTATTATTACTATTATTATTATTATTATTATTATTATTATTATTATAATTTCAAAAAAAATATATTTTTATTTTTTTAAAATTACTGTGATAGTCTTCAGCAATTAAATTGATGAAAGACCGATAACAGTAATGTCCATGACGCCGTCTGTATCAGGTGCTTCATCAATAATTTCTGTAGATTTATTCTCGGCTCGTTTTTCGCCAACCTGAATTTCTAACCAATCTAACATTACAAAGATTATTATTTAGACAAAGAAATAAAACCATTTCCTCCTGGCGTTGTTGGGGCTAAAGAACTTCCAGTAACCTTGAGATATGTGTCATCACCAGAATCTTTTAACCATTTTATCATTTATGCCTTTGATTTTTATTATCTAGTTTTATTTATCTTCATTGTTTCCTTTGCTTTTCTTTGAAAATCATCTACCTAACACTTGAAATCAATAAAACTCTGGTTATCATCACTTGGAACGCTATTTCTATGTACAGAATATAAATAATTAACCCAATCTTATTTTGAACACAATCCTCAAAACTTTGAAAATTATATATAGTTTATTGATACACTAACAAAATGCAGCAGAACCTATTAAATGTCGATGGTTCAAATTAAAGACTCTTCTAATACCTTCTGGCTTTAGTCTATTCCTAATATAAAACAGTTCTAAATCTTCTTCTTGCTGTAGAGGATCCTGCTGAAGAGGTTGTGGTTTTAACTGTAACCGAGGACATAGTAACCCAGGAGAGTGTGTTATTGTTCTTGTTGTCGTTCTGCGTGTTGCTGCTAAGGAGGAAGTCGTAACGAAGGTTATTGCTAAGGAGGTTGTGGTGTGGAAGGATTTTGTTGGAAAATTTGTTCCACTGCATTATCATAAAGTCTTTTTCTTTCATTAAGATAACTTCTATGTATTAGATCATTATCTCTAGTCCCTTTTCATAATAAATACGATATGCCCACTTAATAATTGTATCATTCGTCACAGAAGCATCTTTAAGCTTAAACATTTATTATTTTCAAAAATAGCTTCAAATGTCAGCCTAGACAAAGAATCTCATTAATTTCTTTAAATTGTTCAATACCTTCTCTATATTGTTTAATCAATTTAACGTTTTCATCTTTTACTTTAGGTTCGGGTGTAAGATCTTTTTGTATTTCATTAATACCTTCAAGTATCCTTGCATCTACATCTGGAGGCGGGAGCTTAGGAATAGATATTGTCGCTGCAAGTTCTTGTAAAACCTTATAAATATATATATATATATATATATATATATATATATATATATATATATATATATATATATATATATATATATATATATATATATATATACATATATATATATATATATATATGTTGAGGCAACAGCAAGGGAGCACCATTTCGGTCTGTCGGCAGCTTTTGCTAGGTCGGTCTGAAGGGTGAGGCCTCTGGTCTTAAGGTCTCTCTCCACGGTTCGTCGCCAGATCTCTTTGGGTCAGCCACGATTCCTTTTCCCCTGTGGGGTCCATCTCAGTGCCACCCTTGGTAGTGAGTTGCAATGATCTCAGAGATGGTGCTTGCACCCGCTCTGTGCTGAAGTTCCTCGTTTGAGATCATGTTTGGCCAGAAAATCCTCATGATGCGTCGCAGGCACTTGGTTTGAAATACTTAAAGCTTGTGTTCCATGTTCGCAGTGGACTTCCAACACTCTGAACCGTACAAAAGGACGCTCAACACGTTTCTTTTGAAGATACGGATCTTCGTGTGGACGCTGAGGTTTCTTGTCCTCCATATGGGCTTCAGCATTGCGAAGTTCTGGTTGGCCTTGCTGATTCTTGTGACGACTTCCCTTGGGCAATCTCCATCCGTGGTGACCTTACTGCCTAGGTAAGATAAATCATCTAGTTCTTGCAGGGGCTGGTCGTTGATGGTGATTGGGTTGCCCACTCTAGTATTCTTCCTCAAGACATCTGTCTTCCCTATGTTGACTCGAAGATCTATGGTGTTTGCTTTCTGTACCAACTGTTGTGTCTTCTGTTGAATATCCTGATGCCTGCTTGCCACAAACCCGATGTCGTCGGCATAGTCCAGGTCATCCAGTATTGAGGTCAACGTCCACTGTATTCCATGTCTCTTGCCCTCTGTGGTGCGGCGCATGATCCAGTCAATGGCCAGTGAGAAGTGGATCGGAGAGAGAATGCATCCTTGCTCCACTCCGGTTTCCAACTTGAATGGTTCAGTGAGTTGCTTGTTGTGGATTACTCTGCACTCAAAGTTCTCGTACAGGGACCTGATGACATTGACAAGTTTCCTGGGGATGCCATAATGTCGTAGGATCCTCCACATAGAGGCTCGGTGCAGGCTGTCGAAGGCATTCTCAAACTCCACAGAGACCACATAAAGGGATCCTTTCCACTCATGAGACTGCTCAAGTATCTGCCTCAGTGTGAAGATGTGGTCGAATGTAGATTTGCCCTTCCTAAAGCCTGCCTATTCCTGGCGTAGGATGCAGTCCACAGTTGTTGTGATGCGTTGAAGAATGATGCGGCTAAAGATCTTACTGGAGAGGGATAGCAAGGTGATTCCTCGCCAGTTGTTGCAGTTTCCCAGATTTCCTTTCTTGGGAAGTTTGACTATGATTCCGGTTTTTCATTCATTTGGTGCTTTCTTACTATCTGATATATTTTGGAGAATCTAGCAAAGAAGCTTCGGCGTGTCTGTGTCTTCTGCCTTCAACATCTAGGGACACACTCCATCATCGCCAGGTGTCTTCCCAATCTTCAGCTTGTGAATTGCCTGCTTGACCTCCTCAACAGTGATGTCGTCGCAATTGATGTCAAGGTCCTCCTCTGCTTCAGGAATGTCATCGAGTACTGGTGGGTCTGGGCGATTCAGGATATACTCAAAATGTTGCTTCCATCTTTCCAGCTTCTCCTCCTCCACTGTGACATAGGTTCCAACTTCATCTCTGACTGGAAGGTGGTGGTGCTGGCTATAGTCGCCCTTCAATTTCTTTTTGTTCTGATACACCGTGTTCATGTCTTTCTGCCCTGCTGCTACCTACGCCTCCTTTGCTAGCCTCTCTGTGAATTCTCTCTTGTCTCTCCTTGCTGATTTCTTCACATCCTTTCTTTTCCTCCATACTCCTTCGAAATTATCTCGTTCAGTCTTGGTGATTTTAAATCCAAAAGTCTCTTCTTAATCTGTGTTCTCTCTTCTATGCCGGTCCATGTCTCTTCTGATATCCACTCTGTCTTCCTATTATTCCTGTATCCTAAAACTTCTTCTCCTGCTTAATTCATTGCTCTGTTAAAATTGTAGATGGTCAGCGCTGTCTCATCTCCTAGAGCACTAAGCCTTTTCCTTAAAGCCAGCCTGAATTCATCCTTCACTTTTGGATTCTTTAGCTTGACCACATCAAAGCGATTATTCCTGGAGACCCCTATCCTAACTTTCTTAAGCTTCAAAGTCACCTTGGCCACCAGAAGAAAATGGTCGCTGCCAACGTCAGCGTTCCGTATCACTCGCACATCCTGCAAAGAGTGTTTCCACCGACCATTGTTGATGATGTGGTCGATCTGGCTCTGAGTTCTGCCGTCTGGTTACGTCCATGTAAGCTTGTGGATGTCCTTGTGCTCGAACAGAGTCCCTCCTGTGACCAAGTCATTCTCTTGACAGAAGTTGACCAGCCTTTCCCCATTGTCAGTCATCATGCCTATTCCATGGCGCCCTATGGTCATCTCTCTGTCTTTATTGTTGCAGCCAAACCTAGTGTTGAAATCGCCAAGCACCATCAGCACGTCATGTCGAGGGATGTCCTCTAGAACGGTTTGAAGAGCGTAGTAGAAGGTGTCTTTGTCCTCTTCTTCCGCGCCGTCTGTTGGTGCATAGGCCACTAGAACTGACAGTTTGGCGTACTTGGAGTTCATCCTGACATACAACAGGCGTTCATTTACTGGTTTCCACTGTAATACGGTATTGTTCTTGCTGATAATGATGGCGACTCCCTCTCAGTGGTCATTGTCCTTCTTCCCGGACCAGATGATGACTTCTCCGGAGCTCAACTTCTGCTTGCCGGTACCAATCCATCAAGCTTCTGTTATACCCACGAGGGTCAGGTTGTAGTGATTCAATTCGCTCACAGCTTGTGCCAACCTTCCAGTCTGGTTGAGCGTTCGCACGTTCCAGCAAACTCCGCCAAGGACAGTCCCAAACCCGGCTGAAAAAGGAGGAGGGTTGGGCGTAGGGCTAGCGACCCCACCCCGTTCAAACAACTCTTGCTACGGAAACGACAACAAGGGAACAAAATACAAACGGCGCTGGACGCGAAGTAGACCAGGCAACTGGCTTTATGACGGTTGGGGAACAAAACCGCAAGGACGTCCCCACCCCGATAGCGGAACTCCTGTCGCCAAAAACATGAATATATCTTTGTAATTCTTTTCCACCCTGCAGTGCTTTATATTTGGTTCAAATTGAAATAATGTAGAGCAAGTTCTACATTGTAAATACCTGATGTTTGCTTGTTCTACAATTTCATGATTTATTGTTATGGTTGTAAATTTGGTGCTCGTAGTTTCAGCATGTGGATGAAAAGATCCTAGTAAATAACAAGGGTAAACCAAGTGTTACCCCACTTAATTGAACACGTTTTTTGTTCTTACAAGGAAGAGGAAACAAAGGTGTGGCTGTGTGCCAAAAGCCAAATTAAATGTCGATCTATGATGTATTCTGAATCTCAAACTTTTTACATATATATAATTATTCTGTTTTAGCATTTTCAAGCAATATGTCACTTTTTATTACAGTGTCGCACCAATTGTACGCTGATGACACCTAAATATACAAGTCTAGCCACCCAACTGAAGTTGATGCTACTATCCATGGAGTAGAGAAGTGTATTTCGGATGTGAAATCATGGATGACATGTAACAAGCTGCAGATGATTGATGATAAAACTGAGGATATTCTGATCACAACACAAAGACTTTCTCATTCACATCCTTTACCTCAGACAATAAATATCAGCAACACCAACATTAAATTATCACAGTCAGTACGGAATCTAGGTGTTACTCTAGACAGTACTCTCACATTGCACCAACATGTCATGAACATCTGCAGGGCTGCATATCTTGAATTGAGACACATCAGTTCCATTCGTAAATATATTTCAGTTGATGCCACGAAAACACTTGTGTGTTCATTATTACTTTCAAGACTGGACTATTGTAACTCAATTCTGTCTGGTTCATCGCAATATTTACTCCAGAAACTTCAAAAAGTTCAAAACACAGCTGCACGGATCATCTTTAGAGTACCTCGATCAGAGCACACCTCACCACTGCTTTGTACCCTACACTGGCTGGCAATTTGTTCTCTGTGCTATATTTCAATGACAGACTCCAGTCCAACATACCTATCCAGCCTCACCCATGTGTATACATCAGCTAGATCCTTACGCTCTTCTTCTGATAATCGTATACTCATTGTTCCCAAGGTGAAAACAAAACCATATGAACAGCGTTCGTTTGCATACCAGGGCCCGGTGACGTGGAACGAATTGCCCATTGAAATTAGACACAAATACACAGTAGTCCCTTTTAAGAGTGCTCTCAAGACTCACCTGTTTCGACTTCAGGGACAAACTTAGCGACCTAATCATGTTTTGTATCTTATATACTTTCAGCATGTTTTTATGTTTTCCAATTTCATTGTTTTTGTCATGTGTTGTTCTGTAGTGTAGTCATATCATTATTGATGGTGTAAAGCGCTTAGAGCTTTAAAAGATTAGGCGCTATACAAAGTCCTCATTATTATTATTATTATTATTAGTAGTAGTAGTAGTAGTAGTAGTAGTAGTAGTAGTAGCAGCATGTAAACAAGATGTATTATGGTTATTTAGTGATCATGGCTAAACCTACAAATAAAAATTCAGAGAAATCCAAATTCTTGATTTTGACCACTAACCCTAAATCTAACTAACGTACGCTAAGGTCAAGAAATCTTAATTGTTCTAAGTTTATGTCATCAGGAACAATTCAAGAATATGTGGGTGGCTTAACCTAAAGACGAATAACAAATTCAACATTAGATAGAATGACATCTTCTCCTTTCACGGTGCTCTCAAAAAGCGTTTTGCACCCGGAGATGAAGTAGTTGAATGATATCAGCTAATGACAGGAGTTTATAGGATTCCTCGTTTCAGATGATGATGATGAATTTGAATTATAGTGCTGTATCGCCCTCTAGGGGCATGTAACACTATTTTAAGTTTGCAGCAAAGCTGGATATTAAATTTCTCCTAGGGGTGAGGATTGGTGCCACTTCCCCGGGCATTTATGTACTTAAGGAGTACTATTTAATTTGGTCGTCAGGTCGCGGTTGCTATTAAGTAACCATCAACCTGAAGGAGGACCCTTGGTGAGTGGTAATAGACCCAACACACACTCAACCCTACCAGCCAATTATGTGTGTTAATAGTTTGCAATGTCACAAATACACACCTCGTTTCAGATACATACCTTGAAACTATATATTGATCTTAACTTCGAATTGTTTCGGTTCACATGTAATATTTCATAAAACATTAGTTAAACATAGAAATGCAAGTGAATAAAGGCAAATATTTAGTTTATTTATTCTTTTCTTTCCCTTGTAGACTTTGATCTTCCGAATATGATGACCAACATTATCTATATTTAGCCTTGTATAAATGTTTCAATATATGCTCTTTAAATATGAATGATACAACTAAGAAGTTTTATTTAGTGACCGAATGTAAGTTTTACGATGGCAGTGGTTTAGAGAGATCGGTGAGAAGGGGATTGAATTTATGGATTATGGATTCTAATTAATTTTGGAGTTTCTAAAAACATGTGTAGCAAATATAAAACGATAAATCAATTTAAATATGAAATAGAGAATTAAAGTGTTATTTATTAACTTATATGAATATTATTTTTGACAACACCCCTTAATTCCTTAATCCATGGATACATATCGAGTTACATGATTATGTTTACTGTACCTAGTACAATGCAGTTATCTTCCTCGTTCTCGTTACCCACGCTATTGGAGGTCATATCAGGGGACATTTATGTACGACATACGTTATCAAATGTGTCATGAAAATTGTTATATAGAATAAATGAGAAACAGTTAGCAGTTTAGAAACGAGGCTGGGGTAGGGAAGACGATATGAAGGCAACAGGATCAAAATGTCAAAAATAATTATCAGAGGTGAATTTATTAGACCAGTATGTTTACTAGGCATGTATTGGATTACTATATTAATTTCTGTATGTCATGTTTAACTACATTTGCAAACAGCTTTTAATAGCAAACGACAATATTGACAATACACTTAGGAGGAACACCGCTCAGGTGGCCTTGTTGTTAAAGCATCCGCCTCGGACGCGGGAGGTCGTGGGTTGAGTCCCTGGTGAGTCAAGCCAAAGACTTATAAAATTGGAACTTACAGCTGCCACGCTTGACGCTATTAAGAGCTTAATGTTAGGACTGGTCGGCCTGGTGTCAGGATAATGTGACTAGGTGGGACATCATGATACATGTCTGCGACATGATGCTCCAGTGCTAGATATAAATATAACCTGCCACACCGCAGACATAGTAGCGATATGACTGTACAATACGCCATCTTTGTAAAATATATATATGCAACTGAATGAAGAAATATATTTGGTCTTTATTTACATATTTATTTTATACTGCTTTGATCTTACGAAAACGTCGTGTACAGGTGTGTACCATGTTGACCTTCCCTATATATGTTGAGCCTTGTATACATACTTACAATTATTCAATTAAAAATTATGTATGCATGTATGTATGTATGTATGTATGTATGTATGTATGTATGTATGTATGTATGTATGTATGTATGTATGTATGTATGTATGTATGTATGTATGTATGTATGTATGTATGTATGCTTGTAGGGTTGAGTTAAGTTTCGCGATTTAATGCATCATAGCGGAACATGTTTATTTAGGTTCGAGGCAATGGGAATAAAGCGCCGAGGACACAACATATAATTTATCAAGAAATGTGTTGATTAGTGGGGTGGGGGGAGTGGAATCAGTGATAGATATGCTAACACAAATCTGCTACAAGATCTAACAGACAGGTGAATGGCCAACACAGTAGGCCCTATTGAGAGCACTAGTCATCTCACTATTTTGGATTCATGTGAGGCTTGGACCCTGACAGCAGAATTAGTACAAAGAATCCATGCACTTGATACGAGATGCTACAGAGCCATCCTTGGCATCTCTTCCATTGACCACATCAATAATGAAGAAGTGGGTAAAGCCATCAAGTAGGCCAATATGAAGACCTGTGCACCACCATCGACACGAGAATGCTGAAATGGTATGGATGTTTCACTAGAGCCAACAGTCTATCAACAATAATCCTGCAGAACAGCGTCCAGGGTGGCAGAAAGAGAGGTAGACAGAGAAAATAGTGGACTGACAACATTACAGAATGGACCAGGAAAGTGTCTGCGGAGACACACGTATTGGCACATGATCGAAATAAGTGTAGAGAACTGGTCAGATGTTCAGCGGCACAGCGCCTCGACGAACACACTAGGTCAAGAGAATGGTGGTTATGATGATGCTGATGAAATCTATTATACTACATTTGCAAATCAAATTGTGTAACACCTCACAATGTGTCATATTGACAATACTATATATTGTACACAAATTTGGATACTGTGAAATTTTCACACACAACATTAAAATAGAAAAATATATATGCAGTTAATCTTGATTTACTTCTTTCTTTCACGTAATTGTTCTTTCATTCGAAACAATTGTATGCAGGCGCCTGCCACGAGCAAGCACTCTATTTTGTACCTAGAATAATTTTTCTACGCCTGTTATTAATAGATTAATTGTCAAACCTAGGACGTTTAAGACACTAACCGAATAAAGTTCCATATTGACAGTGGTTTACACAGATCGGCTAGATTGGGGTTGACTATAAACAAAGCAGCTTTTCCAAACCGATGGATTGTTATTGATTGTCGAGTTTTGACAAGCTAATTCAATTGCACGTTGTTTAGATTGAAAGATAAAATAAATTAAAATATGATTTTCATAATTAAAGTGCTATTTACTAATGTATAGGATATATTAATATTGACAAAACCCCTTAATACCCAGGTAAATATTGAGCTACATGATGATGCATGTTGTAACCAGTTAGCTGGAGATTTCTTTCCTCTATCCCGTTACCCACGCTAGTGAGGGTCATGTCAGGGGAATTTTAAGTACGATAGACGTGATACAATGTGTCCTGATTTTATTTGGTGAAGAATAAATAAGAAACAGAAACATATAAGCTGGTAGACGGATATATGCAATCAAAGGGCAAAAAGGATAAAAATACAATCAAACAAAATCCCAAGACCAAATAACTATTTTTGGTACATTTTGTAATCGGGGTGTCTTTTATTAGTATATTACTTTACGTATGCCATGTTTTTAAACATATCTGCAAGTACATTTTTAAAACACGCAACAATGCGTTCTATTGACAACACACAAATCTTTTACATTTGTTGTGCACATATTACATTAAAAATAAAAAGGTCGTACTGTTATTTAAAACATATTTCACTTCTTAAGTAGTAATTTTAAATTTCCATTGACAACAAGTTGGCTAATTATTCCTTGTTCCTTATTCCCGATTGAATAAGGAATAAGTAACCAGTTACCGATTTTCTACATGCATTTATTTGCTTATTCCTTATTCACATCCAATTGGTTTTCATTCTTTATTCACAGTGCCTTAATTAATTGGTTTTAACTTACTTATTGAAGATTATAAGTCCTTCATCGCATGCATTGGTGATGTTCTAACCCATTTAGAGAAATAATAGTGTTCTTTAATGCCAGCTATATAAAGCTGACTATAGACAAATCACTGACTATGTGGAGGAAGGGGTTAGGTTATTGATGGGTATACATAATTAGTAATTTGAGATAGGATTATTAGTTGCGTTAGATGTTGGTGTCGCGTTCTGTTGAGCATGGCGCGTAATAGTATTAGCATTTGTGTTCGAAAAGCTTACTAATGACTCGGAAGTAAACGTGAAACTACAAAAAAAAACATACCAGTGTGAAATTGGAGATTTCTCTTATGCGTTCATAATGTGCTTAGGGAAATCTACGGGTTTAAAAAGCTTTCAGTTGACATCGAATGTTGTTTTGAAGTCCGTGGAACTGGGTAAACATGCATACGTTGGGTCGGCGTGGCATCACGAGCTTAGCTACCTATTTAAAAGCAATTTTGCGAAGGTGAAAACAAATGCTAAATAACAGTACGGTAGCGTTAGTTATGTTCGATATTGCAAACCATTTTTGTTTACCTATATTTTGTTTATCATTTCTGTTTTCTGTTCAGGGAAAAAAGAGAGGCATAGTATCCGTATCCAGTATTCACTAAACTGTACCATCAACCTCGCATTTTGTTAGGCCTACCCCTAGTCCTCCGCCAGAATAAGGTGGTAAACCCACTCAAGTACCCAAACGTTAACGCTTGCGTTGATTTCGAAATGCTTTAAAAGGTACGACCATGTAAATATTCCCACATTTCCTGTCATTGCACAATTTAAAAAAATACTTCCATATTTTTGTTACATTTACAAAACGTACATAGGAACATGCAAAGAAGAACGGCAAAAAACATTTCATTTCAATATAAAATGAATGTAGATTATTTTTTTTAAAACTCGACTCCATACATATCACCTTAGATTCTCCAAACTCTCAAGAATATATTTTTCGACCCTGACAAACGTGCCATATCAGTTCATTTTACTGCTTGGCTGTAATCTGGAATTTAACATGCACCAAAATACTTCTGTATTGAATTTGCATATTATGTTGTTAAACTTTCATGACGATAATTAGAGAATCCCCCATTTTTTGTTTCAGCGAAAATTGCGGGTCCAAGGCTGACTTTTACAAAATGTCTTAGCCCTAAGAACCCTTTTCAAGTTTTACGTGCTGTTTACAATTTTAAAATTGGTTGCCTTGTTGGTTCGTCGGATGGATGGATGTACGGACTGACAGATATACAAACAGGCAGACAGACAAAATGTCTTAGCACTAATAGATAGACAGGTAGTCAGCCAGCCAGCCAGCCACACACACGCACGCACGCACGCACGCACACACACACACACACACACACATACATACATACATACATACATACATACATACATACATACATACATACATACATACATACATACATACATACATACATACATACATACATGCTAGTTCACTTGATTATTTCCATTCAAGTAAAGCCCTAAACGTAACTAATAAGTTTGAACCAATATAAGACATATGATTAACCATTGTCCTTGTAATTATCTATCAATATATCTATTATGTAGGATTCATCGTTTCATACAAAGTCCTTAAAACATATATTGAACTTAAATTCGAAATGTTTTTGGTTCATATGTATTTGCTTATAATGATTGTAGAATATAGAAATGCAAGCGCATGAATGTAAATATTTGGTCTTTATTTAATCTTTATTTCCTACTGCTTTGATCTTTCGAAAAATTCGTATACAGGTGTGAATACATGATGACCTACCCTCTCTATGTTGAACTTTGTATACATGTTTCAAAGTATTATATTTATATATGAATGATAAAACAAGGAAGTGTTATTCGGTGACCGAACTTAAGTATCAGGTTGACAGTGGTTGACAGAGATTGGCAAGAAAGGGGTTAACTACCAATTAAAGCATTATCTATAAAATCATAGATTATATGCATTTTTTAAATTATTAAACAAGTCATAGGTTACAAATATTTAATACCAAATGATACAGTCAATTAAAATATGAAATACAGAATTAAAGTGTCGTTTGTTAATGTATAGGATATGTAGCTATTCACAACTCCCCTTAATCTCTAGGGAATGTTGAAATACAAGATGATTAATGTTATACCCAGTTTACTGCAGAATTCTTCCTTGTTTACTTACTCACACTACTGAGGGTCAGGTCAGGTCACTTTTAAATACGATAGACGTAATAAAATGTGTCCAGAATAATAAATAACGCAAAACAAAAAACATTGAACATTCAGGAAGGAGATGGAGGAACAAAGGGCAAAAGTAGAGAATGTCATGTGTCGAAAGTCTACTGGCATCTCAAATTAATTTATTAGACCAAGGTATTCTGGAGACCGCTTTAATCGTTCATTAAACTATTCGTTAATTTATTTTAATTCCATTTTAATATAATTTGCAACGCACATGTTAGAATGCTTTACATTTTGTTACGATAACTACATATCAGCGCAAACACATTTGAATGCATTGTTTTTTATATACGACCTTGCAACTCAAAATGTATGTATGTATGTATGTATGTATGTATGTATGTATGTATGTATGTATGTATGTATGTATGTATGTATGTATGTATGTATGTATGTATGTATGTATGTATGTATGTATGTATATATATATATATATACATGATCAGGTAAAGAATAAATAATTCATATAAATTTAAACGATTTTGCTTTTGATTATTCTTCAAGCATGTTCTCTTATTTCCATGAAGAATACTTTCTTAACATTCTTACAACAAACTGTCATATCATACTAACCAGTATATAAATGTCACCTATTCGGAAACCTTTTAAGTAAATTAATTAAATGTTATTTATTTGTCGAAAACTATGTCAATAAAATTTATTGTAAATATATAATGTATTGTCGACAAATACTTTTGATAGTTCGATACCTTTTCATTTCACTATGTGTATGAGTTAGTGCGTTTCGACATGTGTCAGTTCTGTCGAATCAAGTACGACTGAGTGACATCATTACGTTAATTGTGTAAACAGTTCGCATCAAAATCACATAACTCTAAAACATTGTTTACATTATTATTCAAATTACATAATAGTTGTGTGTGAAAACCAATATATACAGAGAGAACATGTACATACAAGGGTATTTCGGTGTGGATTTCGGTTTTTCAGTGTATTTCGGTGTTTCTAGTTACTGCAAAGTTAGTTATGCACATGTGAGCTGGACCATCATTGGTTACGACCATACGTGGTTTGCATTTAACTGTAAATGAAGTGTTTTTTTACTGTTTAGTTGTTTGTGTTTGTCAAAAGAAGAAGATTGTGTTATTTCGAATTTAATTGTCCATATCACAGAGGATTATTTTTCACTTTTAAAGAAAAGGACACATTTACACCGTTCAAGAGTAACTCAACAAGCAAGGTGGGTCTCTTGTCAAGTCACTGCGTTAGGTTTTCTAAATGTATGACTTATACGAGACTTTTAATATTTGATTGTTAATCACTGATAATATCTGGGTATTTCCATGGATAATCTTCCTTGATTTTCTGTTCAAATGTCCATATGTAATGCCAATCAGCCGATTAAACTCACAGGTGCTCGACGCCAGCTTGATGTTGAGAAAAACAATCAAACAATAATCTAAAGGAGAAAAACAATTTTTTAAACAAAATGCTATATAAAAAGATAGAGCATGATAGAGAGGGTCATATAGGTCAGGACGGGTCATGGGGGTAACCGAATGTACTTTGTCACACTGTATGATTTTTTTCCTTCAGATTACTCTTTTCGTCTTTCTCAACATAAGGCTCGTGTCGAGCACCTGTGCTACAGCTTGGAAATGATGTTTGAATGCCAGCCAAGGTACAATTATGAGTTGTATTTTATTTCTCCACTATGGAACGATAGGGAATGATTATGTTCGTCATTGCAATATGTGCGGTTCTAAAGTTACTAGTGAGCTGTAATGTTTTTGTAACTTTCGTATTTGATCTGATGTTCTCTTGCTGCTACTCTCATCTGTTTTAGCCTGGTTGTCATCTCATTATTCCTATCGGTTATTCTATTATCCTTTACTGATTTAAGTAACTTGGGTTTCGAGCCTCCGCACCTCCTAAAATAAAATTAGAATCTTCAGCAGCTTTGAATTGCCAAATGCCATTTCTCTGATTGAAGTATGACGGTGTTGGTAAGAACAAACTTCGAAGTTGCTGCAGTGAGAGAGCAATATGTGTCCAGTTAGAGAAAAGGCAAGACAATGAATAAAAGAATTTCTTTATGTGGCTGTTACTAACCTTGAATTAGGATCTGGATCTAGGTCAGTGACAAATGTTTACGAATAAAAGTCAGGTCAACTGATTTTGGGAAATATTTTCGAAATTGTATAAACAAGACTATACTATAACATTATGTAATATAATACATTGTGTAAAGCTAACAAACACAGAAGTATTTTAAAGTAAATATAAATTAAATCAGATATACATGTATGTAATATAATTACTATGCTTACAGTTCATAAGTTGCAAGTTTTGCTTGTCAGAACATCTAGGTCATTAAGTAAGTAAAACATGGAAGTTCATGAAGCGCTAATGAATTCTGTTTCTGAAAGTCTGTATGAACGCTGATAGTTAAAAGTGAATAAATTAAACATTGATGAATGACATCGATAAATGAAGTTGATGGTAGCTTATAGTTACGGCTTTATTTTGTAGTGATGAATGCTTTACACTGTTCATGTAACTATATGATTAAAATTCTAATTTACAGGAATAATACTTTCTCCTATGTAATGGTCTATAGTTATTAAGATTCACAATGTGTATCTTTCAGCTGATGTCACTAAAACGCTTGTGTTGTCATTACTACTTTCAAGACAGTATTACGGTAACTCAGTTATGTCTGGTTCATCTCAATATCTACTCCAGACACTTAAAAAATATTAAAAACACAGCTGCTCTGATCATCCTTGGAGTACCACAATCAGAGGTCACCTCCTCGCTGCTCTGTACCGTACACTTGCTATCCATTCGATCCAGAAACAAACATAAAATTTGATCTATGTGCTACGTTTAACTGACGGATTTCAGTCCAGCATACCTATCTTGCCTCACCCATGTGTTCACACCAGCAAGATACTTACGCTCCTCTTATGACAATCGTATTCTCATTATTCCCACTATGAATACGAAGTCATATGGACAACGTTCTTTTGCATACCAGGGCCCTGCATTTTTAAAGTTAGCTTTGATAAGATCTGTTAATCTCAATTCTAATCTTTAAACAAATCATTCACAGCAAACAATAAATCTGACTATTATTTGGCGCAATTAGTATAAGTAATCAAGTATGGAATTGGAGAATGAATTCGCTCTATGGTTTTTCTCAAAAATTATTTGTGATTATGTTTTATAAATAGAGAAATGCTATAAATATATTTTCTGTTCATTATGTTGATATTCACAACTAATGACATGATTTATTTTTCTTTTCTTCCAAAAACTTTTGAAAAGGTTTAACCTTGCTTCATATTCATCAATACTAAATTATGAGACTTCACTAGTGTTCAAATTTATATTTAACATGGAGACATTTATATTTGAATGCCAGTGTCTCGTAATAAGTATTTTACCAAGAGTAGATGCCCTGACAATGATAATAGGAGCTGTAGGGCATAACCTCAAAAATATATTACACAACAAAAGTTGTACACAGAAATTGTAAGAAATGTAGCTGTCTGTTACATGGATATTGAGGTTGTAAACATCAAATTATGCCCACGATTTTCAACACTTATTATTATTATTACAACTTATTACACTTATTACAACAATTACCAGTTATTAAAGTAGTTGAAATTTGCTTCAAAAAATAAGCATTGACATTGTCGGGTTTCCAAAAGAAAATGTGTGACTTACTTGATCTATTATTATCTTGTCATGATATACAGTGTATAATGAAATAACAGAGATCAATGCAACTGCAGGAATTTATGTTACGTAAACGTGTGGTACATATATATTTAATGTGGTGAGCTTGCAGAGTATGAACTTACAGAATATAAAGGATTATAAACTGAACACATCTGCTAAAGTTTTATCATTAGCCATGGGCAGATATCTTGCAAAATAGAATTTAACCAGGATAACATAAAAGTGTAATTATCGAGTGATCATCGGTTAATTTCTTTTAGCCAGATTTCCAATTCTGGCTGTTACTGATATGAAATGTACTTTTATTTTCAGTCATCTATGTCCTTGTTTAGCTGTTATTGTCCTTAATTGTTGGATTATTCTAGACAGTAAATCCTTTATGTATTGCTTGATTTCAGTTAGAAGTTTTAGTGCAGCTTGATAATTAAAACCGGGTTTGTACTCTTTTTGTCATTTAGCAAAATTAGAGTCTGATAGTTAAATTCAACCACATTTATATGTAGGTTGGTTTTCATTAGACCCAGTCGGAACTTGATTGCCAGCATTCTCGGTTGTTTAATGGAGTTATACATCTTCATGGCCACATCCACCCACGTGTGTTTCCATACAATAACTCCCTCATTTACTATTGAATTTCAGTTAATTTATATAGTCGGGCTGACAGAGATTGATACTTTATGGACAGCGTTACTTTTGTGTCGTAGGAGATGATGCTAAAACGATACCAATAGCAACGTGTTTGTTTATTTGGTAAATTGTATATGCAGAAAGTGGTTTGGCCATAATGAATATCTACATGTAACCCTAACCTTATCATTTTATTTATAGTTTTGACTTTGATTTACATGTATACTATGTGATCCTTCGTTTGTGTGTGATAACAAATTTTCATTTCAGCGCAATAAAGCTGTACGATGGGGACGCACTCAACATACGTTTTCAGCTTCTGGACATTTGTAGTGAAAGGTATGTACAGGGTCTGCATGTTCATTAAACGTCATAAAAGTCACCGATATTTCATCTAGATTATTGAAAGTCAGCTAATTTTAGAGATCTTGCTAGCAAATAAAATATGCTATACAAGTTTACTTTTTGATAAAACAGTCTCAGAGATTAAACTTTGCATCAAGGAAGTTTTACAAATGCATGCTGAAATTACAGGTGACATAGAAAGCTCCAACTGACTGAATCATATCGCAATTTTGTTTGGCAAATACAAGCTGATAATCACGATAAATGAATGATGCATCAAATTATGTGTTAATGTAATGATGTAGTGAATGGTTTTATTGCGGTATTTTTATACCTGATGTCGTCTGTATCGGGCCTTAATATAATTCCGGCATGCATTTTAATGTGAGTAAAGGCAAAACAAAATCTTTAAGTTGCATTTGATCCTCTAATGTGGCCAAATATGCACTCAAAACAGATTTTAGAAAGATCAACAGTTTTATACTCTTAAAATTTTAAGAATTGTTAACTGATGTAAATTATTAGTTAGCTTGTGAAATGTTACTAAGCATGTAAATGTTCATTTCGATGTGTTGGTCTCTTTTGTGCCCCAGTCACACCTCCCCATGAAATAGTTAGCCCACATTAGACTGTTCATTATCAATTTTAATTATGTATACACATGACCTGTCCAGATGTAATGATAGGGATGCCAAAGAGTTTGTCAATTCAACACTTGATTTCAGCCTTATTATATAAATAATGTGATGTGACTTATGCCGATTTAGTATATAGTATTTAGTATATGTGACAATGTGATGTGACTTATGCCGATTTAGTATATAGGAATGTCATTCAACTCACCAGCAAAGACGAGGAGTTGTTGTATGCAACAACACGCTACATTACAGAGGTGCAGTGCAAGCACTCAGAACAAGTTTTAGAAGACTAAAACCAACAAAACAAAATTGTTCACATAAATTGACTGGTGTTATAAGAAATTGGATATTATTGGATACCAGAGCATCATACATGTGTGTTGTATTCAATCAACTGTACCAGTGCAGACATGACTGGAAAGGTGAATATGCTGTCATCTTGTCATTGAGGCATTGCACGTAGCAACCTTGCAAGCCCGTAATGATTGTATGCTTAATGCTTACATAATCTTAAAAGTTAGGGAGTTTTCGTGGGCTAGAAGTTAGTGAATCTTATGCAATAGTACTAGATAACATGCATCGTATTGAGTTGAACTGAGTAGGTTGAATGTCCAAGACGTTATGTGGTAGCGAATGAAGAGCGATACAGGAATGTTTGTTATAAGCACTGCACATCTTAATTGAAAGTCAGTTGCTGTGAAGTGAGGGTAATGTGCAATCTTATTAGGTCAGGCCGACATGTCCATTACAGGGGCCGGTTGTTACGAAATGCCCGATATAGCACAGTTATACCACCATACGTTTTATTCTTATCAAGGTGTCTTGTTTCGCGCGCCATAATATTTTTTATAAATATAATTTTTCTTTGTGTCGAGTGACACCTGTATTGCTTGCGCAGCACGTGCGAGTTATGTATTAATGCGCACGACTATATATATATCATGTAGAAATCTTGAAGGGCACAGCCACTAGAGAGAAACTCTAAATGTATTTAGCTTTTAGTTTTCACCTAGTTTGAACCATGTGGATGTCTGGTGTACCATTACGAGGTTAAACCACCAGTTCAGTGCCAACATATAGGTACAAGCCTGGAGGGTAGTGTGACCGTGCCGGAAAGCGGGCCGAGTCAACATGGAGATACACATGTGGTGATATCGACTTTGTGATAACAGTAGTGTTTGACTACACGTATTTTTGTAATAACAGTAGTGTTTGACTACACGTATTTTGTAATGGCAGTAGTGTCTGACTACATGAAGTTTGCAACAAGTATTTGAGTTTGATATAGTAGTCAAATCATATTTCTTATTTGTTTTCTATTCATATTATATGCCTTTCTGATTGTTATTCTCGTGTCATTAGTGTGAGTGTTTAATACATTTTCATTGTCACTCCCGAACGTGTTTATTTCTTAAAACCATGCCCAGTCTCAAAGGGTCAGCTCGATTACGTTACAAATTGCATATAATATGAATATAAAACAAATAAGAAATTGGATTTGACTACTATATCAAAATCATGTAGTCAAATACTTGTTGCAAACTTCATGTCAGAAACTACTGCCATTACAAAATACATGTAATCAAACACTAGTGTTATTATATATATATATATATATATATATATATAGACACACACATATCTACACAGACACATGTATACACACATAGATAGATAGAGACAGGCTTGATCCTGGCTTTTTAAAAATTGTCGCCCAAAAACTCAGAACCTCAATGTGTTGTTGCCAATTTTCAAAATAAAAAATAGTGAATATGTTTCTAAGTTTATCAATCTACCATGCAATGAAAATTGCAAAAGATGGATTCCGAATACTTGGAAAAGCTCAAATCCGCACATAGATATTCTCTGCCATCACAATATACATTTATTAAGGAGCATCAACAAGCTGTCTTTGCTTCATTAGCGGACGATAACGAATAAAGGAGAATTGTACCTCTCTTTAACGCAGTAGAAATTTTATGAGAATTTTTTTGGGGGAAGGATTACGGTTTGTTCTCATAAACACATGCTTTGAACTCAGTACGATAGAAAGAAGAAAAGAATGAGTTCCTAGATAAAGGATGTCACAAGATTATGGAAATGTCTTGGGGAATTCAGGTACGGAACCGTATCTGTAATGAAGAGACAAACATAGTGCTTATCTTGCCGGTGCAGAAACTGACTTTGGGCGATCTGTGCTGCTTATTTATACGCATTTGGCTCAAGTCAGGACCAGATCAGGTCATACCCTTAGCATACCGGCAAGTATCAGGCAGGAACCACTTTGTTTTACGTCATAAGACAAAAGGTAAGACTTAGTTTTGTAGTTTGTTTATATTTGTTTTGCGCAGTTTAGTATTTAGTATTTATTGGTTGTACACAACACGTCGATATACATTGCCTATTTTTCTCCTGCGCGGCAACCATCTTCATTCCATTAACATATACAGCTGTGTTTTCGAAATAAATGAAATTAATCTAAATATATTTTAAACACCTAATGAATCAAACATTACTTTAATGCAATTTAAAGAAAATGGCAATTTTTTTAATTTTACTAAAAAATATATCCTAACAGAAAAAAATAGATTAAAACTATCAAACAAATACGGAACAAGAAAAACTATCAATAAATGTATAACAAAACTAAAAAGGATTATATAAACTGAAAGTGATAAGAGTTATAAAGCGAAGAAAATGAACGTTCGACTGATGGCAGAGGTCTGTATACAGTTTGTTAGCACCAAAATCATATCAGAAATATTTTTGTTTAAAATGTCAGCGCGAAACTCACGAATTCGGGTCAATGATAGCGAAATTCACGGAACCCATCCGCTGTATATTCTGATAAGGTGTTTACTATTTTCAAATATCATCCTCGCTAGGATGTTTACTAGTGAAACTGACGAAAATGTTGTCCAACAGTAGCAGATTAGTTACCTGACATGTAAATATTCAGTAGTAGACTTTGTTCCGAAAAATCAATTAAGTTCATGATCTGGTCCGTAAGTTTTAAATTTATTCTTGTAATTAAATTATTGTGACATCCGAGATATACCGGATTATCAAATTCTTGTACAATCAAACGTCCAGGAGATACATGAGGGCTGAATAAATACAAACATACTTGCCTTACGTGGGGTTGTATTCATAATGATAGGTTTCAGTAATTCTTGCGACATTATTATTATGTTTTTTCTAAATAAGACGTCATTGCCTCGTCGTAAATTTCAATGAGAACTTATCTCATATTATTCCGCCGTTAAGTCTTGATGATAGCAGCGAGGATAATTGAGAATTCGCGGCTTTGATGGTATTAACATATTATGTATTCGTGTAGTTTATTCTGGTTTCACATGGATATTTTATTTTCAATTATGTTAAGAACACCAGAAATTCCTGTTGCAGCTGAAACACAACTTGCGACAAGACAACTATTGCTGCCATCAATATTGAAGGTTAATAGCAATAAACAAGTTTCAGAAATAAAAGCTGAAATCGATTTAACAATTATATCAATTATGACTACACGCCTGCGATATTTCTTTCTTTTTACCGTATAAATGTCAATTATATTTTTAATTAAATTTCTAATTCACGTAAATGATTGTATCTATAGTGTTGCACGCTCGTTATATTATGAGATTAAATTACTTACAAATTCTGCATTCCATGTGTAACGTTGTCGAGCCGACCCTTTGAGACTAGGTAGGGTTTTAAAGAAATAACAAACACGTTCGGTTAAATAAAACTTATATTAAAAAATCAACATGATAAGGTATATATATATAGTATAATGAGTCTACAATACACAAATGAATCCACTACCCTCCTAAATGTCTGTAGTCATCCACTACTGTACTATATATCTGTAGTCATCCACTACTGTACTATATGTCTGTAGCCATCCACTACTGTACTATATGTCTGTAGTCATCCACTACTGTACTATATATCTGTATCCAGTATACAAAACGTAGCATTACATTGACTATAGACACGCTATTCGTATCTCACACAAAATAGTCAATAAATCAAATCATAGGGTTCAATTGACTATAAACACGCTATTCGTGTCACACACACAATAGTCAATAAAACAAAACATAGCATTCAATTGACTAAACACGCTATTCGTGTCTCACAAAATAGTCAATAAAACAAAACATAACATTCAATTGACTAAACACGCTATTCGTGTCTCACACAAAATAGTCAATAATTTAAAACATAGGGTTCAATTGACTATAAACACGCTATTCGTGTCTTACACAAAATAGTTAATAAATCAAAACATAGGGTTCAATTGACTATAAACACGCTATTCGTGTCTTACACAAAATAGTCAATAAATCAAAACATAGGGTTCAATTGACTATAAACACGCTATTCGTGTCTTACACAAAATAGTCAATAAAACAAAACTACGGATGTTAATACTGCACTTCCTTTCGGTTCCACTGTAGTTCATGTTTGCCCGTCTCCACTCCACCGGTTAACATTGGACTGGAATACTCATCTATTCACTCGTTGACCGGCGAGCTGAATATAAATATGAACAGTTTTCCAAATAATAAAACGAATTAACGCAATACATAAAAAAACGAATGTGCTATTACGAAACTGAACATTTAACTGAAACATTAACCAAAAAGAACGCATTTGACTCACCCAACTTTTTGGCTTTAATTCCCGACAAATGAAACGTTTAGAGGTCTGCTCTAATGTCCATCCACTGCGTTCTAAAATGACCCTGCACTATACCTATATAGTAGTATGCCGTACATGTAAAAAGTGATTTGCGTGAAACCTTCATTATACGCGCGGCACGTGCGACTCGCTGTTCAGGACAACTCACTTAGGAGTATGCTGTACCCTCTATGCCATATCGTGTATTTCGTAACACACCTCCCCCCTAAAAAAAGTATATTTACTTTAAAAACCACGAAATTACACGATATGGGTAACCAGATAATCAATGTCTACTGAGATAATCCGCACCTACATTTTCCGTACCTTTGATTGCCTCGATTTGGAATCTGTAAGGTTGTAACAACAAGGCCCATCGCATCAACCGTGAATTTTTAATCTTTGCCTTATTGAGGTAAAGTAGAGGTTGATGATCTGTTTCCAGATTGAATTCTCGGCCCTGCAGGTAGGTTTGGAATTTATCTATTCCCCACACTACTGCTAAACACTCTTTCTCTATTACCGAGAAATTTTTTTCTCTTGGAAGTAATTTCCTGCTGGCGTAGGCGACTGGGAGCTTGATTCCATCTTGTTCCTGCAATAAAACCGCCCCTAGTCCCAACTCTGAAGCATCGGTTCTCATAATGAATGTTTTGTTCAGGTCGGGCAACTTAAGTACGGGGGCTTCTGTTAACAGGTTTTTTAAAGTGTTAAAAGCCCTGTCTTGATTATCTCCCCACTGAACTTTGTTTGGCTGCCCCTGTTTGGTTAGGTCCGTTAGAGGACTGGCTATGGCTGCAAAGTTAGGGATGAATTTTCGATAATACCCTGCCAGCCCGATAAATGACCTAACTTGCTTCTTTGACGTGGGTGGCAATGAATCCCTGATTGCTGCAATTTTCCTGGGGTCGGGTCTCAACTCGTTTACCCTCCCAAATACGTGTCCCAAACACTCTAAGCTCCTATACCCCACGTTGCATTTAGTAGGTTTTACAGTCAACTTAGCTTTACGTAATCGATCTAGAACTTTAGCAATATCAAGTAGATGCTCTTCCCACGTATCACTAAATATAAAGATGTCGTCAATGTAGGTTTCCACATGCTGCAGTCCCTGCATCACTTTCCGCATTAGTCTTACAGCGCAAGCCCCGGCGTTTACCAATCCGAACGGTAAAACACGAAATTGGTACAATCCACTTCCGGTGGCGAACGCAGTCATTTCTTTTGTTTCCTCTGACAAGGGTATCTGCCAATATCCCATTGTCAGATCCAGTCTCGTGACATATTTGTGCCCCGCCATACGGACGAAAATACGTTCAATGTCCGGTATGGGTTCGGCATCAAATACCGTACGCGCGTTCAATTGGCGGAAGTCGATGCAGAATCTGTTTGTGCCGTCACTCATTTTCACTAGAACGACAGGTGATGCATACGGTGAGCACGACTTCTATATCACTCCTAATTTAAGCATTTCTCCAACTTCCTTTTCGATGATATCTTTGGATGCATGAGGCATTGGGTACCCCTTGACTCGAAATGGTTCATGCGATGTAAGTTTAATCCTATGCTCTAGCACATCTGTCTTACCAGGTTTGTTCGAGAACACGTCGGGATAGTCATTGACGAGATCCTGAGCCTGCTTTCTCTGTTTCTCAGTCAGATCGGGACTCGTATTGAATACTGTCTTTCCCATGTCGCACTCCAGTAACCCACTCAAATTAAGACCTGGAACTGACTCTTGTTCCTCATCCTCCTCAATGATGGCTACCCCGACCACGTTTAAAATTCCTTGGTTTGGCTTTGCATTTGTCCGATCGTAGTAACGTTTCAATAAATTAGCATGAAACATACGGGACTTTCCACCTACATCGATGGCATAATCCACGCCTCCCTTTTCATCTATGATGGTATATGAACCTTTCCACTGTAACATTAATTTGTTTCTCTCGGTTGGCAGGAGAACCAAAACTCTGTCACCCTTTTTAAATTTTCTATCACGCGCTTTTGACTCATAGTAGCGAGCTGCGCGACTACTAGCTTGCCTTAACGTTTCATGGGCTATTGCAGAAGTCTCTCTCAACATGTCCTTCAAATCACATACGTACTGGTATGTCGTTCGAATCTCGTCATCTGTTTCGTCATCTGACCATAATTGTCTTAGAATTTTCATTGGCCCTCGCACCGTTCTCCAGTATAAAGTTCAAATGGTGAAAACCCTAGACTCTCTTGAGGAACCTCTCGATATGCAAATAATACTGCATGGAGATATCTATCCCAATCGTTCGGACGCTCTGCACACATCCGTCGCAACATTTGTTTGAGTGTTCCATTGAACTTCTCAACCAGCCCGTTGCACATTGGGTGATATGGAGTTGTCCATAGTTGTTTTATTTATAGAAGCCTACTAACTTCTGCCATGAGTTCTGATGTGAACTGTGACCCACAGTCTGTCAGAATCTTCTCCGGAATCCCTAATCTACTGAACATCTCTACTAGGGCTTCGGCTACTCGCTCATTTTTCGATGGATGGTAGAGCGACGGCTTCCGGATACCTGGTTGCATAATCAACCATAGTCAAGATGTACCTGTTCTTGCGGTCTGTAAGAGGTGATAATGGACCAACAATATCGCCACGCGTTTGTATGGAGTTTCAATTAAAGGCATTTTACCCATAGGTACGCGTTTCACTTTCCCTTTGTACCGCGTTTTCTGACAAATGTCGCATGATCTGCAATACCTAGTTACATCACTGTGAGCCCCTGGCCAATCAAATTCTGCACATACACGGTCTTTAGTTTTTGTAGAACCCAGGTGACCCCCCATCGTTGACTCGTGTGCTAGCTTCAACACATGCGGTCTATAGTTCCGAGGCACTACTACCTGTGTAAACCGTCGGCCTTCACGAGTAGCATGCTCCCTATGCAAGACATTATTGAGATATTTGAACCTGTAGCTACCGCCACCTTTACATTTCATGACTTCCCCTGACTCTGCTTTATTTCTGATTATTGACCACGACTCGTCTTCATTTTGCTCTTCAATTAGTGTCCTTTTATCATCATCGGTATGGCATATGGTACTTTTAGTTTTGGCAAAGGCTTCTTACTCTTAGATATATGTGATCTAGTTTCAGCAGCCATGGAAGTTGGAACATCGGCCACTGCTTTGCCTGGCACAACGAAATTCGCTACCCCTTCTATATTACCTACAATCAGATCATAAAGCAGGTCGCTTTACACAACATGCTGTCACTGTGCCTGTCAAATAAGGTGTTTCGATATGTACGCATGCCGTCGGCACTTGTACTGCGGTATTATCCATCAATCTGACAGATACTGTTTCCCCAAGGTATTGATCCGGCCTTACCAGACTTTGCTTAACAACTACTGTATTACATCCCGTATCTGTAAGTACTGAGGCCCTAACCCCATTCACTAATCCCTCACACTGGATTGATACGTTCGATGCATTTTGATTGGAGCCGCTCCTATTGCTCTCTACACAAGCTGAAGAGCCTACCATATACGATACCTCTACCGCCTTTGGTAAATCCTTTTTACACCTTCGGACATGCACTAGACATATGACACCATTCTCCGCAACTGAAACATTGTTTTCTCTGTCTATCTTGACTTCTAGGTCCCATCTGATCTAACCTAACCAACTCACCCTTTTGGTTTTGTGATAAACCCCTCCCAAAATTAGTTTTATCTGAATTGACCTGCTTACTTTCCTTAGGACCCCTCGTGTCCCGGACTATCACGTTCATAACCCCTCCGTGCGCATCAGCGAATATATCTGCTTGTTTAGCCATCTCGCTTGACTTATTATGGTGTTCTCTTTTAAGTATTGGAATAGTTCCTTACTACATACTGCAAGCAATTGATCTCTGACAAGAAAATCACATACTGCTTCGTAAGGTTTTGCGACTCCCCCGCAAGCTAACCAACGGAATAGGTAATTAGATATCCGGTATACAAATTGATCAAAGTTTTCTCCCTTTTCTGGCTTACTAGATCAGAATTTTTTCTTGAAACCCTTTTCAGTAAGTTCAAACCTTTTCAGTAATGCATCTTTTAACAAATCGTAATTAGATGCCTCTGCACTTGTATCCTTAGGTACACTTCTAAAGCCCTACCTTTCAACAAAGTGCTAAGGTGTAATGCTCAATCTTCTTTTCGGAGATTTTGCGCAGTAGCATATCTTTCAAATCTTAACAGGTAACTATCTAAGTCATCTTTATATTCTTCAAATGCTGGAAGTTGTGGTTTTTTGAATTTACTTGATTGAAATACCTTATCGTTCTCTAGTCTAGACCTGTCTAACTCTAGCTTTTCCCTTTCGATACGCGCGTTTAGTTCTAGTTTTTCGCGTTCTGCCTCCTGTTCACGTTGAAACCTTTCCTTTTCGATGCGTGCGTTTAGTTCTATTTTTTCGCGTTCTGCCTCCCGTTCTTCGGCGAGTCGCTCTCGTTCTTCGGCGCATCGCTCTCGTTCTCCATCTTGTTCGTCCTTGATAAACTGCCGTAAAGTTTCCCCCTCATACCCCAATTGCTTACCAAGCTCTAACAATTCACTAGTGGACGACATGATATTAGATAAACGTTCGCTTCAAATGAGCGTCACTAAATTAACTTGTTTATCTAAGGGAAGATCAAATTGAGTTTCGTTTACAATGAAATGTAAAATAGTATTTCTCAAACACTCCTGTCTCAAATGCTTTCCCCGACACTTGTTGGATATAAAAACTCAAACTAACAATCCAAAAGTTTTCTCGGATAGAAAGTATAATCCCATCGCTGCCACCAAAACTGTAACGTTGTCGAGCCGACCCTTTGAGACTAGGTAGGGTTTTAAAGAAATAACAAACACGTTCGGTTAAATATAACTTATATTAAAAAAATCAATATAAGGTATATATATATATAATATAATATAATATAATGAGTCTACAATACACAAATGAATCCACTACCCTCCTAAATGTCTGTAGTCATCCACTACTGTACTGACTCACCCAACTTTTTGGCTCTAATTCCCGACAAATGAAACGTTTAGAGGTCTGCTCTAATGTCCACTGCGTCTTAAAATGACCCTGCACTAGACCTATATAGTTGTATGCCGTACATGTAAAAAGTGATTCGCGCGAAACCTTCATTATACGCGCGGCACGTGCGACTCGCTGTTCAGGACAACTCCCTTAGAGGAGTATGGTGTACCCTCTATGCCATATCGGGTATTTCGTAACACCATGTGACTGACGCTGATTGGGGGTTATTCTAAATGTTCCAGTGGATCAATTTTCTATTATTGCATTTACATTTTTAACGCCAGTGGATGCACTTGATGATATATTAAACTGTAATGGTTCATCGGAGATTTGCAACCGCGCTTATTTGAACATCATACTCGCCCCGCAGCGTTTATAATTTTTTTTTATTTACGCTGATATAGTTAACGTCGATATATTTTGTTGTTGCCGCGTTCTGGTCAGATATTGGATCTCCAAATACGGCTATTTTATTACCGTTCATGTTCAGTTCGCCTGTCATTGCATCACTAGACTTGTATACTCGCACGCGAATAAATTCCTATATCATCAACATAGTAACACTAGGATAAATTTCTCCGTTATTATCACAGTTATAGAGTTTTCAAGTGCTCCATTATTTCTAACAATAATATCCTTCAATGAAATATTACTGGTTTTTAATTTTCCCACCTTACCCTGAAATATAATCATTTCGTTTGGATTCACATTTGCAAGATTTAGTAATTCGGATAATTTGTTGTTAATGATTATTTTTTTTTAAAATTCTCGCATGATATTCCTGTATTGGGTTTGCGTTTCGAGATAGATTTCACTAAAATATCTACCATTATAATTTAAGATCTCTTTAAAAGGTGATTACTCGTGTACAGCTTTATTGAGTGGTTTGCTTGATTCTGATACAGCATCAAGTAAAGCAATTACATATTGGCCGCATATTGGTGGATCACTTATTGTCTGTGTTGGTAATGTTGAATAGCAGATCGGAACTTTATGAGGATTGACATACCCTATACATTCATTTGGCTGGGCTAACCCATAAGAATCGATATAATTAATTCAACGTGGATCAATCGCGTTTGCGATCCAGTGAGTTCCTCAGGTGATGGCGTTATCGAGATTAATGATAGCGGTGTCAGTGCTGTTTGGTCGGGGAAGGTAACTGGTCTCGCATGAAAACACCTATGATTTTTTTTCTTACTTTGTTTTAGCAGCGTCTATTAAATCAAAATTTGACATAGGCTATATTTAATCGTCCATTGTAGTATCAGGCCGCTTCAGTACGAGAAACAACTCCCTGGTAATCTTACACCACTTCCGTACCCTTTATTTTACCCACGGCATTTGACTTCTATAGTGACATTCCCGCCGCTGTCCTGACAGTCCCAATGTCAGCAGGTTTTGCGACAGCAGGGGCGGCTGCTGAGATTATTGCTGGTATTGCTGGTATCACTGAGTATAACAGCGATTTCTCTGTAAATAGGGATCATGGGATCTGGAGCAACCGGAAGAGTTAAATAAGCTCGGAAGTTATATCAACGACAGTATGTCGTGTTAAATCAAGGTGTTCCAATGAAAAGTAAGAAATCTAATACTATGTTGTAAAATCTAGTTGTGATTTTTGCAGACCGGTAGAAGCACTAACTTATGTTTAGCTCTAAAGAAAACCCTTCTAACATTTCTGCAAAATCCAAACATATGATACAGTGGAATTGCACGTGAAAGTCTTCTATTTTCTCCTTGCATCATTGCTGCACGTATTGCACATCCTAAGTTGTAATTAGCACGTTATTGTTGTGGCAACGTCTATATCACTAAGAATAGATTCAATCTATCTTCCAATAAACAAAGACATAATCCTATTGTTAACAAAACCAACTCGCAAATTATCTTCATATGGCGTATTATCTACATTTGTTACAAGTTCTCCTTCTTTTTCAATAAATGCTTTAGCGAGTAAGATCTATCTACTGGTATCCTGAACTTGAATTTCAATTCTTCCTTGTTGATTTGGTTGTATTGTGTTATAACTTAAGAATAAAATTGATAATCACGTACAAATTCATTTTTGAGAACCGATGCGTCAGTATAAAATACTGTATCAGGTATATGTTTTAACATTTTATTATATATTTCTCGATCACCAGAGACATCATACAATTATAGAAGTTTTAGATTTTGATGTTATTCATATGTGCTGCTGCGGTGTCTGAGGATGTTGATATTGTGAGCTGCGTTGTTTCTCATTCTGAACAACTATTTCAAATTCTCTTATTTTGTTAATGTATCTCATACATATTGCATCTTGTTTTGAAATTCGGTCTTTGTCATATTTTATGCGATACGTCCACTTATACCAGGCATCTCTGCCTACATGTCTATTATGTTCAGATTGTAAGTATCTTTCTTTATGAACAAAAACTGCAAACACAAAACTAGCTAGATCAGTCAGATTATCTTTTGTTTTTAAAAGGGCATTAGTCGCCTAATTAGTACATTTGTCAGAAAGTGTAACTTCTTCCTGTTCTTTTTCTTTAGATATTTCTTCTCCTGTAGGGTCAGCAGCGACTGCTTGTGTTGATGCAACTGTATCAGTTTGATGATCTAGTAAATCTTTTTGTTAGTTTAGTTTGTTACGTATATTAGATTTACGTCTTATATTTTTGTTTTAATTATTTGTTTGTCAGACTCAAATTTGACATATTAAATTTAAAATTCATTCATAGAGATATATTTTTTTAAAAAGTGGGATGACCTGTACTCTACAAATAAACACCAGATGTTGACCTCATTTCTGACCTTGATGCAGAGTTTGTAAACAATCTTTTAAAATGCTGATTCCAAGGACATTATGGAGCTTAGTTGTAAACATCTTTCTATTTTTATTTCATGAGAGTAAAAATAACTGATTCTCCTCTGGGTCATACGGTGTGCACGAGATTTTTTGAACTTAAATGTATTCTAAAGATTCTAGAGCATCATGTGACCCCTTCCTTATTTGCGTAAAAACAGGTATATACATGATGTTTTGGAGCGAACTATTTAGTAAAAGTTGGGCTGTTAGAATATTAAGTTGTGTTGTTTTGAGTTATTTTAAATTACGATGTACTAGAAATTATTTCAATTCGTTTGGATCAAGAGGATTTATTTTGTTATTTATCTGGAAGATATTTGTGCTCATTGAATTTCATAAGACCAGAACTGACTTTATCACGTGACATCGTCTTCCATCTTGGATGCTTGGCTAAGATTCAAATTGGGAATTAGTAGGACATTTTATTACCAGGGCGTTTGCAATTTCACTAGTGGTTTAAATTTTGAATCATTTTTGGATTAATTTTGGAATTGATTCTTAAAACCGTAAGTTTATTTTTCTTTTCTGGAAAATATTTGTGCACAATAATTTGTTTATTAAGCTTTTACCAGCTTGTTATTTTCACTCTTTCTATGTTACTGTTTATTCGAGCCTAAGCACGTAACATGAAATTGGGGGCTCGTCCGGGATTGGGATCAATTGGTATTTGGCTAGATTTTTTTTCCAGAAAACTTTTGTTTTAAATTTGAATACCTCTAGTTTTTTAATTTTTTAAAATCTTTAGTGAGATTGACAAGCTTGTATTAAAATGACATCTAATGTAGAAATCTTTATTTCTAATACTACTCAGGAGCAATTAGATCTTTTCAAAAAGGATGAGTTGATTCAACTTGTCAGAAAATATGATCTTTCTGAAGACAAGGCTTCTTTAGCGAAACAAGATATCAAAAAGATGTTGGTCCAATATTTGGTAGCAAAGAATGTTTTGGAAAAAGTGCTTTGATTACGGTCAGTAAGTCTGCATCAGACTCTGACATTAAAATAAATAAATTGAAATTAAAATTCAAGATGGAACTAGAATTGAAAAAGCTAGAATTTAAAGAAAGGGAGAATTAAAGACAATTACTATATGAAAAAGAGGAGAGATAGAGACAGGAGAGGGAGAAAGAAAAACAATTACACTATGACAAAGAGGAGAAAGAAAGACAATTACAATATGACAAAGAGGAGAGAGAGAGACAGAAAATGGAGAAAGAAAAACAATTACAATATGACAGAGAGGAGAGAGAAAGGAAAATTGAATTACAAAAAGAGCAGATTCTCATTCGGTTTCTAGAAAAACAAATTGAGAGAGAGAGAGAGAGAGAGAGAGAGAGAGAGAGAGAGAGAGAGAGAGAGAGAGAAGGAATAAAACGAATATCAATTTAAAATGAAAGAAATAGAGCTGGCAAGTGAAAAACACCTTCATACTTCAAATCCAAATTTAAGTTTTGATTTAGCAAGGAATATTAGATTAGTGCCCCCTTTCAGAGGAAAAGAAGTAGAAAAATGCTTCATTTGTTTGAAAAAGTTGCTGAAAATTTAAAGTGGCCCAGGGAGCATTAGGCTCAGTTATTGCAATGTGTACTTACTGGTAAGGCTAGTGAGATTTACACTTCACTGTCTGTTCGCCAAAGTGGTGACTATGATGTGGTTAAAGAATGCATTCTAAAGGGTTATGAGTTAGTCTCTGAAGCTTCTCGGCAAAAATTCAGAAATTACAGAAAAGAAGCTGAACAAACTCATATTGAATTTGCTAGAGAAAAAGAGCAGTTGTTTGATAGCTGTTGCTTAGCCAAGAAAGTCGAGCAAGATTATCAAAATCTCAAGCAAATTATATGAATTGAAGTGTTCAAAAACTGTGTCCATAGTGACCTTAAGTCTTATCTTGATGAGCATAGGATTGAAACCTTGGAGAATGCTGCTCGAGCTGCTGACAAATATTCTTTGACACATCAAGTTCCTTTTGTTAGCAAGATTTCTACGCAACAGTCTTCTGGCAGAAAAGTATTTCAGCTTCAGACCAGCCCTTTTAAAACTCAAACTAGCACAACTTGCTAAAATCAAACTTCAGAGAAGCTTGATTCTAGATCCTTGTCTCTTCCGACATGTACTTATTGCAAGAAAAAAGGACACGTTATTTCTGAATGCTACAAATTGAAAAATAAGCATCAGAATCTATACAGAACTATTCCAAATGCTCTTATTGCTAAGAGGTCAAGGTCACGGTCATATATTGAAAGCAATACAAGTATTTGGTCTAATAAATCCCAGTCTGCTTTTATGGAGAATTATGAACCATTCATATCGAAATGTTCTATATCACTCTTGGATGATTCAGCCAACCCCAACCCTATTACAATTTTAGGGGACACAGGAGCTTCTCAGAGTTTTTATTGTCAGGTTCTTTGCCTTTTTCTGAGAAGTCTTTTTTCTAATGAAAGTGTTCTTATTCAAGGAATAGAGTGCGGCTTTGTTAATGTTCCTCTCCATTGTGTAAATTTGTCATCAGACTTAGTGTCAGGACCTGTGACAGTCGGAACAGTCTCGGTTTTACCCGTTGAGGGCATTCATTTATTGCTAGGCAACGACTTAGCTGGAGACAAGGTTGTGGTTAATCCACTTGTAACTGACAAGTCTGATTCGGATTAGAAGGTTGATCCAATTGAAAACGAATTCTCTGATATATTTCAAGATTGTGCAGTTACCAGAGCTATGGCAAAGAAAGCTCTTGAGAATGATGTTGATAAAGTCAGTATTCCTTTAGCTGACACATGCATAGGTCAGGCTTTTGATGAGGTCACTTTTACTCCTTGTTTGGATCAATCAGAAGGTATGGATCATAGTAATCCTCTTTTAACAACTCATTCTCTTTTTATGCTAATCCGGGTGATAAACGACAATCACTCGTCGTCGAACAGGAAAAAGATCCTGAGATCTCCTGTTTGTTTCAAAGGGCCATAAGTGAGACTGAAGCCACTGAAGTTCCTGTCTGTTATTTCATTAAAAATGGAATTCTTATGAGACAATGGAGACCTCCCGAGGAACCTACTGGTGATGAGTGGTCGGTGAACTATCAAATAGTTATTCCAAAATCTTACATACAGGAAATACTTAATCTGGCCCATGAAACTCCTTTGACTGGTCATTTAGGGATTAATAAAACTTATCACAAGACCTTGACTTACTTCTATTGGCCAAAATTCGAAAGTGATGTTGCCAAATACTGTAGATCTTGTCATACTTGTCAAATGGTAGGAAAACCCAATCAGAAGATACCTAAGACTCATCTACAACCTATTCCTGCCTTTGACGAACCATTTAGTAGAATTATGTAGAGTGTGTAGGTCCCTTACCCTAGACCAAGTCAGGTATTCAATACCTGATGACCATTATGTGTGCGTCAACAAGGTTTCCAGAAGCAATTCCGTTGAGGAATATAAAATCTAAAACTATTGTAAAAGCTTTGATAAAGTTTTTTTACACATTATAGCCTTACCAAATCTGTTCAGTTTGATCAAGTTTCAAACTTCATGTCTGGAATTTTCAAACAAGTTATGTATGAATTGGGCTTTCAGCAATTCAAATCTTCTGCCTATCACCCTGAGAGCCAAGGGGCATTAGAAAGATTCCATCAGACTTTGAAAAATATGATCCGATCATATTTTTTTGATACTGATAAAGATTGGAATGAAGGCATTCATTTCTTAATGTTTTCTGTTAGATAATCAGTTCAAGAATCTTTAGTCTTCAGTCCCTTTGAACTGGTGTTTGGACACACTGTGAGTGGACCATTGAAGTTACTGAAAGAGAAACTTCTCTCTAATGAAGATACTGAGATCAATCTTCTTGATTATGTTTGCGATTTTAGATACAAGTTGTCAAAGGCTTGTGAGGCCGCAAGAGCAAATCTGCACTCTGATCAATCTAAAATGAAATCAAGATATGATAAAAAATCGAAGGAAAGGAGTTTTCAGCCTGGTGATAGACTCCTGGCTCTATGACCAATGCCACAAAATCCTCTTCAGGCCAAATATTATGGTCCCTACACAGTTGACAAGAAAATTAATGACTTAAATTACATCATAAATACTCCTGGGAGGCGCAAACAAAAACAACTCTGCCATATAAACATGCTAAAAGAGTATATTGAAAGAGATAGTCGCGTTAAACATGTAATTAATTTAGTTCTACCTGTCCTACTCAGTGAAGGAATATCATCAGATTCTATTGATATTGAAATGAGGAATCTTTGTAATTCAAACATTATGAAATATCTACACCAGAAACTTTCACATTTATAACTGCAAGAAAGAAATGAACTAAAACTGTTATTATTTGAATATGAGCACTTCTTTCCAGATGTTCCTACAAGGACAAACAAAATTTTTCATGACGTTAAAATTGTAAACTCCAAACCTGTCAAACAAAATCCATATAGGATGAATCCACTAAAACAGGAATACTTATAAAAGGAAATTCAATATTTGCTGGAGAATGATTTTATCGAGCCCAGTAAACGTGATTGGAGTTCACCAATCATACTTGTTCCAAAACCAGATAAAACTTTCCGGATGTGCACTGATTATAGGAAGGTGAACAGTGTGACAAAAACAGATTCATTGCCATTACCAAGAATTGACGATTGTATTGATACAATCGGGAAAGCCAAGTATGTCACCAAATTTGACCTTCTGAAAGGAATTTACCAGATTCCACTAACAGAAAGAGCAAAAAAAATCTCGGCATTTGAGACTCCATATGGAATTTACCAATAAAAGTAATGCCATTCGGGATGAAAGGGTCACCAAGTACATTTCAACGTCTCATGAATATGATCACATCTGGTCTAGAAAATTGTGATGCCTATATAGATGACATCATCATCTTCAACGACACCTGGATAGAACATCTAGCAACAATTCGAAAATTCTTTGACAGACTCACTGATGCATGTTTGACAGTTAATTTATCTAAAAGTGAGTTCTGTCGTGCTAGTCTGACTTTCTTAGGACATATTGTGGGACATGGACAAGTTAAACCAATACATGCTAAGGTTGAGGCTTTTTCTAAATTCCCTGTGCCTGAAAATAGAAAGCAACTGATGCGAGTTTAGGTATGGCCGGATACTATCGGTAATTTTGTTACCAAATTTTCTATCATTGCAGAACCCCTGACAAAGGTATTGAAGAAGAACAACAATTTATTTTGGACGGAAAAATGGCAGGAGGCTTTTGACAAGTTAAAAGCCATACTTGAAACAGCACCAGTTCTTGCAGCTCCAAATTTAAGTCAGTCTTTCAAATTATCTGTCGATGAAAGTGATGTTGGTGTTGGAGCAGTTTTAATTCAAGAAGACAAAAATGGTATTGAACATCTAGTCTGCTATTTTTCAAAGAAATTAAATAAGCACCAGAGAAATTATTCAACTATCGAGAAAGAATGCTTGGCATTGATTTTGGCTTTAAAACATTTTGAAGTTTATCTTAGTTCAGTTCCTTCTTCGATTATAGTTTTATTGACCACAACCCCCTTGCTTTCATCGGCAAAATGATAGATAAAAATCAAAGATTACTAAAGTAGAGTTTGTTATTCCAGGAATATAATCTTGACATCCGGCACATCAAGGGAAAAGATAATTGAATAGCAAACGCTCTTTCCCGTGCATAACAATATATTATATCATATACACTGTGTAATTTATAAGCGTTCTTTTAATCTCAGGTGTAAATTGGTTTGTGGTAAAATGAAAGTTTTATCATATAAACCTTTCTTTTTATTTTATGGGGTAAGGTGTTACGTATATTAGATTTATGTCATTTATTTTTGTTTTAATTGTTTGTTTGCCAGATTCAAATTTGACATATTAGGTTTAAAATACATTCATTGAGAGATATTTTTTTAAGTGGAATGACCTGTACTATATAAATATACACCAGATGTTGACCTAATTTCTGACCTTGCTTCAGAGTTTGTAAACAAGCTTTTAAAATTATCAGCTGATTCCAAGGACATTAAGGAGCTTTGTTGTAAAAATCTTTCTATTTTTATTTATTGAGAGTAAAAATAACTAATTCTCTTCTGGGTCATACGGTGTGCACGAGATTTTTTGAACTTAAATATGTTTTCTAGAAGATCATGTGACCCCTTCCTTGTTTACGTAAAAACAGGTATATAAATGATGTTTTGGAGCAAACTATTTAGTAGAAGTTGGGCTGTTAGAATACTAAGTTGTGTTGTTTTGAGCTATTTTAAATTACGATGTACTGGAAATTTTTTCAATTCGTTTGGATCAAGACGATTTAATTTGTTATTTATCTGGAAAACATTTGTGCTCATTGAATTTCATAAGACCAGAACTGACTTCATCAAGTGACATCGTCTTCCATCTTGGATACTTCGCTGGGATTCGAGCTTAGAATTATTTGAACATTTTATTACGAGGACTTTTGCAATTTCGCTAGTGGATTATATTTTGAATTATTTTTGGATTAATTTTGGAATTGATTCTTAAAACCGTAAGTTTATTTTCCTTTTCTGGAAAATATTTGTGCTCAATAAATTGTTTATAAAGTTTTTACAAGCTTGTTATTTTCACTCTTTCTATGTTACTGCTTATTCGAGCCTAAGCACGTAACAAGTTCTTTTTGCTTTTTTGCAATGTGCTCAGCATTTTGTTCTGATATGGAAGAAGATTCTCTCTAATGGCAGTTGTAACTGTATCAGAAGCTTTTGTGACAGGTCTGAATAATTGTTCAGCAGCTTCTGCAAATTCAACTTGAGCTTCCTGGCATTCTTGTAATTTTTGTCTGACAGAAGCTTCAACTGATATAAATTTCTTAATTGCTTTTAGTCGGTCGCTCTCATGCCGTTCGAGTGGCTACTTATTGGTTATTATTATTAATTATTGATTAGTGGCTAATCTCCAACCATTATTGATATAACAATGACTTAATGTACAGCAGCAATGAGGGTGTGACCTCGAATAAGTGTCCGGGTGGTAATCATCTTGCGCATAATAATTAAAAACCAACATATGAGGACAAAAACGGTAATAAAAATAAGTAATCCATTTAGATAAATTTTTGGTTAGTTAGAGGCTTCAGTTTCAAATATGGACGTAATGTGTTTTCCCATTTTCGTAGGAAGCATTAGTTTTCACAATTCATGCCTCTTTTAAGGAGGTGGGCTCACCCCCTCTTTTGCTAAAGTAGCATTTTGATTCATTTGTTGCTGAATCAATAACATGTAGATAAAACAATGCCACTGCCCATATTGTGTTCTCCACACAGAAGCTTTCACAAAGGATAATTTTGCATGGATAAATATAAGTCTGATAATTAGCACCCAGAAATTGTAAGTTATTGAAATTTGAATATACTGGTGTTTCCATATGTTTACTATGAGTATTGAATTAGTACCGTGACTCCTATATGCAACCTATACCATAATAGGATATTGTTATTTCCATTGTTACCACTTCTATCCGGGTATCATTTTATTAGAAAACCCTATAAAAAACACAGATGGGAAGGGTTGTATACATTGGACAAAGGCAGTAGATAGCTCATGTATTAGAAAAAGATAATAGACTCATTAGACTGCTTATTACAAAGACTATGATCACCTTGATAGCACATAACTATTGCATATGTTGCATAAGAAAATTACTTATTCATTGTATGATATTTTCAACGATTTATCAAACTTAGTCAAGTGCAAAGTTGTTTTGCATGTGTTCCCTCAGTTTTTAGTTCATCCTGGCATTAAATCAGGTTACGTGGTTTAACGAGCTATCTAGATGTCTATATGTATGTACGTATCTATGTACATGTGGTGAAGCTACGATTGTAGACGTAGCTAAGACAAGGGTGATGTATGCTGTCTGTACGTGTATACGTATGACTGATTGTACATGTAGTGGATCTATGAAGGGGATAGCGACCGATACAAGAGAGTGGACGTGGTGAAACTGTGCGGTTTATTGGTGGATGAATCGTGCAACTTTAGAAGGGTCGAGAAGCATATGTTTATTCCAATTGTTGTTTAAACTGGTATATTTGTATTTACATGAGATTATTATAAATCTTAGTTGAATTCCAGGAGATTTGTTAATCTTACTGTCAGTGCAGAACATTTTTAGCGTATCCTATGCCTATCTATACGTGAAACTATATGAATATCGTAGTGTGTACTATTATTTTAAACTGAGGTTTCGTGAAGCTTTGTATCAGAGCGATATTAATGGTTTATTTTCAATGTGTGAATGTTAGTGTAGAGTGATATGATCAATTGTATGTTGAGAGTGTGATAATCATTGTATTTTTACATCATACATTTTTCTTTACTAATTAATTTAATACATTTTCTTCTTTCACACATTGTGTTTGAGTCATTCATTTAATCCAATACCCACTCGGTTACAGTTCTGCAACAGTGTTCGTCAATTAGAATGTGTGTGTATTGGGTATTTGGTTGCAATGGTGTCTACCAACTTCTTTAAATTACTTTATAATATATGTTGAGTCACACTGAATATGAATTAGTGTGCTGGCATTTTTTCTATGTTCTGAAATGTTTCTCATACTGGTGCATTCAATATTTTGGTAAACATTATTGGAACTTTTCTGCATGCTTTTGTTGAGGGGGTGGCATATACATCTATACTTCAAAGAACAGTTCTCAACCCTTCATTTTCATTAGAAACCCATCACAGTCTTATCTGCATCGCAATATTTACACATTTTTCCATCAAAATCTCCTTGGCATACAGTTGAAATATTATTGATGTATATCTGCATGTAAAACATATTGCTCTATCCTGCCACACGAGACCATTGTTGTCTTCAAGTTCCAATTCCCATGAAAGAAAAACTTTACAGTCAGGATGTTGGAACTGGTGCTCTTGGAACACACTATTACACATCGTGGCAATGTTTCATGTGTGCACTAAGTGATAAGTATTTCTGTCACCAGATCTGTTGATGTGAATAGATGAAAACAAGCTATATGTCAGAGATGTGGTTAGAGATTTGTAGTGGAAAGTAGCCACAATAATGAATACGAGACTTTTTCTTTACTTTTTATGAGTTTTGGGTAAAGGTATATATTTATGAATCGGACAACTATAATATGCAATTCAATTATATTACTTAAATTTACCACGTAGATTATGCAGTGATAAGTTATATCAGTGTCTGAATATTGCATCAAAACATGGACATTCGTTGGCTTCGCAAAGTTCTCCATATGTTTCACCACCTCCAGCTTACTTCTTAGCTTTGGCTGCAGCAGTTTGTCAACTTGTTTTCCATCTCCAACATCAGTGTCAGTATTATAGAAACTTTGGATAGCTTTGTCAAATGAGTGACTTGTTATCTTTATGTAAGAGACCTTAAGAGGCTTTGTCTTTTGCTTTGGTGCACATTTCTCCCCTTGATTTGGGGAACATTACCAAAGGCTTGAAGAAATTACTTTGTATATTATTTGCTCCCTCAACCTTCCCAATAGTTTTATACGACACCGTAGCACTCATTTATTATTTCTTCTGTATAATAAATCTCATATAACCTTTCATTGCCTTTTACACATTTTTGTTAAGATTTGGGGATGATGAATCTCATGTGTTGATAGTTTCAATAATTTTGAATGTCAGCATATTTTGATGTTTCATGGGTATGTGTATTTGTCTTAGTCACTAAAGGTCAAAGATCTCTTATCATTTTGACCTTTCATGTAACATTTATTTGCCTGATTTGAATGATATCAAGAGATGCACCGCATCTTATTTCTGTGAGTGATTGAGAGATGAAAAAGAATGAATCATATAAGTTGATACCCTGTGATGTCATAATTGCTAAAATCAATATGTCTGTGGTTCTTTTGTGTAGCATGCATGCCATAGAAAGATAACATGAAGATACAAATGCAGAAAACAATTATTTTAATAACAAGAATAACCCACTCAAACTTTACAATACAACACAGCCACATGTAATGCAGATGCAATTTAGCTATATACATTGGAATCACAGAAAATGCCATTACACTATTATCCTTGCATAATCATGTATAATTCTTTCTTACAATTATGCTCTAATATAAAGGAGTAAAATACATCTTTCTCTAAATGAATTAGATCAGGCTATAGGACACACGGTACTAATTATATGGACGAACTGAGCCAATCTGGAAATGGGTGAAGAGATGATCAATTATATATGGGTTTGCTGGTTAATAATTGGTTAATAATGAAAAGTAAACTTTTATTTAAAAGAAACAATTTTTGAGAGCTTATTATATATGTAATGTTTTTAAAATATAGACAATGTTGTATTGATACAATCGCTACATAGGTATCTCTTACTCAGTTGTCTTGGCGTAATGGTATGAAGTTGGGTTTTCTTCTGTCAAATGGCATGTTCCTTTCACCTTTCCACAATAGGTCACCAAAGCGAAGATGTATTTTCTATCAGGCCAATAGTCATAGTAGCAATGAGTCCCTTGCGCATACCATCCAACAGTAATATACACTTTTTCAGCGAGAGAGGTTGTTCGTTTCTTGTTTCTCTTAATTGGTTGTGAGATTATCAGTGGTAAAGTCTTCTATATAATAGCAATAGAGTATGTATTACTGATATGTATTACTAACATTAAAATGTAATGGGGTGGGGTAAATCTAATTGTACTACTTACTTGATGCTATTGTCACAGTTTCTCTTCTTCCATCCCATAATTGATATTACATTAGTCTATGCTATATCCTGGAAAAGAAATATGAATATGCAATGTGGGTAAGATTAATATAGGTTATATTTGAGATCTGTATGGAGTCACTCGATGAGCAGTGGGGGGAAGGGATAAATTCTTGTCATATGCTCCAGGGTATTTTTCTATCTGGAAAAGAATAAGTTACACAGTAGCAACAGGTAAGCATTAAATCATTATAATTAGTGCCCCATACCCTTGCCTCCTCAACAAAACTACATATGTATATATGCATTTATGTCCATGCAAAATGCTCATATAATGTTGAAAGGACGTTTCGATTAATATATGGATCACAACCACGTATATATATTCCATCTTATCTCGATTATGTGGTCTTTGCAGTAATTAAATATATTATAATTCATAATGTAGTTATTAATATTTGGTTATAGTCTATCTACTTTATGTCAGGAGACAAATATTGATTGTTAGAATGTTGTTTAAAAAGCAGTTTAGTTCTTGTACAGTCCTGTCAATCTCGATGTGTATATTTTCTGTACTGTCTATGGTAATACTTTTGAAAACAGTACATAAAACAAAGTCTTTTCCATTGACACCGGAAAGATGTCCGCCATCGCTTAACTAGCTTGAGGAAGGCTCTTCCGATTTTGTGCTATTTTTCATTATATATGTGCTTGCAGTCTATCTTCGTCTACATTAGTGTGTTTCATCATGCATTGGCTGTTCAGTTCGTATGAATTAATTCATCTCCTTGTTTTGGAAACGAGAACAATTAGAATTTTTCTCAGCTCTTTTGCTCCAGTCTTAAGAAGGCATTTGTTTTTTAATAAACCGCCATCACGTGATTGCCAGTCAACCCGCTTACAATATGATGGACCCTCATTAATTGCATTAAATGACCACAACTTGGCTCTTGATGCTACATTGCGCTCAACACTAAACGAATTACATTCATCATTATTTAAATGCAAACGGAAGCGAGAAAAAGACTTTGTTTCAAAGCTGGCCGGCGTAGAACAGGAAGAAGAATTCCAATTATCTCCCTTTCGTCCGTAACAGATAGACAATTTAAAAATCCTGCCGTTAATTTTAATAACCTGGTTCAAATTCCTCTTAAATCGTCAACATTTGTGTCAACTGTCCCAGGGATACAACTACGTATTGCATTATTCAACGCTCAATCAGTAGGATCAACGGAAAAGCGCACAGAAATAGTTAATTTTATCAACGACTAGAATATCGACGTCTTCTTCTTGACAGAAACATGGTTAAATCCATCAGGCGATGAACCAAAGTGTTTGTATTTAACACCCAGCGATTACACCATCAAGTCGTTCCTTCGCAACTCTCGCGGAGGTGGAATTGCTGTCATCACAAAGAATTCCATTATAAAATGCCTTAAGTATAACACAACCTTCAATTTCTGCCACATCGTTTGAACTAGTGCAAACAACACTCACACTGGAACAAACTTGAGTCCATTTTTTCTGTCTTTACCGCTCTTCTCCTAGTAGATAAAACAAGCTGACTGAATCACTCTTTTTGGAGCAGTTTCCAAATTATCTGGAGTATGGAAATTCGATAGGTGGCAACCTAATTATTCTTGCAGATTTCAACTGTCACTGTGACTGTCCTGGAAACCCATACACGTCAAAACTCATGGATTCCATTCATGTGTTCAATATTAAACAGTCAGTTAATCAACCCACCCATAAACTTGGTCACATTTTAGACTGGTTTTTAATTATAGACCAGATGATAATATTCTGCAATCCACCCTTGTGTCTAACGAACTTGCATTATATCACCTCTGCATTATATGACATCTCGAAGTATCAGTCCCTAACCCTCCACCTTTATTTGCTACTAAGAGAAACCTTCAAATAATAAACAGAACCAAATTCATGCATGACATCCAAGAAAACATAAAAACTTTCTTACATCCAACAGCGAAACAATTTGATAACCGCCTGCGTTCATTACTTGAAAAACATGCCCAGCCACCTAATGCACATTATCAATAAAAAGTGTTCTCCATAGTATAGCAGTTTTAGGGACCGGATCGCACTGCTAAAAGACATCGTCAAAAAGCAGAGAGGCTTTGGCTTTCCACCAGACTCACTATTCATAAACAAATCTATTAAGCCGCTAAGAAGATAGTCACAACCATAGTCCAGTTTGCCAAATTAACCCACTACAGTACTAAGATCACAGAGAGTTCCAGCTGCAAAGAGCACTTCGAGATAACTAACAAACTAATGTCAAGGAACACATGTACACCACTTCCAACTACCGTCTCTCCAGTATACCTTCCGGACCAATTTGCAAATTTCTTCCGTGAAAAAGTACAAACCATTAAAGACAGCACAATTTCAACTGACTCGTCACCATACATATATGATACAGAATTTCAGTGAAAACCATTAGGAGCATTTGAACCTGTCTCTATTAATTTAGGACGGACATTCATGACGAAGAGTGCACCAAAGTCTTGTGAACTTGATCCAATTCCGACATCACCGCTGCTTGAGTGCTTAGACCCAATAATGCCTTCACTAACAGAAGTTATTAATATCTCTCTCTCTCATCGTGGAATTCCCTACATTTTTCGAAAAAAAAAAAACCATTGTAAAGCCTCTGCTGAAGAAACCAACACTTGACCATAACGATTTAAAAAACTACCACCCAGTTTCTAATCTCCATATTCATATAAAAAATCTTAGAAATGGTTGTTCCCATCTTGTATCTCATTTGAATTCAAACAGTCTTTTTAGCAATGTACAGTCTGCATATCGCCTATGCAACTTTACGGAAACTACTCTTCTGAAAATATTTAATGACATTCTCTCTGCTTTGCATAGCGGAAAGATTACAGTCTTCCCCCTCCTGGATTTGTCTGCAGCATTTGACACAACAGACCATGATATATTATTTCATCGTCTCAAGCATGTTTTTGGCATTCATAATATAGCCTTACACTGGTTCAAGTCTTACTTAGTCAACAGGATACAAATTGTATCTGCAAATGGAATACATTCCAGCCCAGTTGATGTATGTTGTGGTGTTCCACAGGGGTCTGTTTTCGGACCTGTTCTCTTCATTCTATTCACTCAGCCGCTCTCAAGTGTCATAGATCATCACCCAGTGTCACACCAATTATATGCTGATGACACCCAAATATACAATTCAAGCCACTCAACTGAAGTTGATGCTACCATCCATGGAGTAGAGATGTGCATTTCTGATGTGAAATCATGGATGACATGTAACAAGCTGCAGATGAATGATAATAAATCTGAGGCTATTCTGATCACAACACAAAGACTTTCTTATTCACATCCATTACCTCAGACAATAAATATCAGCAACACCAACATTAAATTCTCACAGTCAGTACGAAACTTAGGTGTTACTCTAGACAGTACTCTCACATTGCACCAACATATCATGAACATATGCAAGGATGCATATCTTGAACTGAGACGTATCAGTTATATTCGTAAATATCTTTCAGTTGATGCCACCGAAAAACTTGTATGTTCATTAGTACTTTCGAGACTGGACTATGGTAACTCAATTCTTTCTTGTTCGTCACAATATTTACTCCAGAAACTTCCAAAAGTTCAAAACACAGCTGCACGGATCATCTTTAGAGTACCTCGATCAGAACACACCTCAACACTGCTCTGTACCCTATACTGGCTATCAATTAGATACAGAATCAAACACAAAATTTGTTCTCTGTGCTAAGTTTCACTGACAGACTCCAGTCCAACAGACCTATCCAGCCTCACCCATGTGTATACACCAGCAAAATACTTTCGCTCTTCTTCTGACAATCGTATACTTATTGTTCCCACTATAAAAATGAAGTCATATGGAAAATGTTCTTTTCAATACCAGGGCCCGGCGATGTGGAACGAATTGCCCATTGAAATTAGACACAAAGACACACTGGTCCCTTTTAAGAGTGCTCTTAAAACTCACCTTTCTCGAGTGCAGGGACAAACTTAGAGACCTAATAATGTTTTGTATCTCATAAGTTTTCAGCGTGTTTTTATGTTTTCCAATTTCATTGTTTTTGTCATTTGTTTTTCTGTAGAATAGTCGAATCATTATATATAGTGTAAAGCACTTAGAGCTTCTAACGATTAGGCGCTAGACAAAGTCCTCATTAGTAGTATTATTATTAGAAAGAGATATAGGTATAAACGTCTCCCCAGCAGCCATGTAGTAAAATAATAAAAGTAATTGCATTGCGTGCGGTTTTTGTAAAACAATTATTTTCCTGAATTTCAATATATATATATATATTCACAAAACATTTATTGTCGAGATTTATTGTATTCTGCAGTGTTAACATGTGATTGACAAGTGTAAGATAATACCCAACTTTATGAAAACTTTGCTTTCTTGACAAAATTTTGATCTCTATTATGGTTTGATTATTGACATAATATTTGCATTAATTTATCATGGTTTTTTTTACTGCTTTTGGCATTTGCACCTTAAAAAGATGATAAAAATATGTATTGAAATATTGCATTCACATAATTTGCATTTGTAACATCTGAGGTTTTGACAATGGTTCACAATATTATTTGTGTCAGAAACGTGATTGGGGTGTTGGTTTGAGTCCCAGGAAATCTTTCTAGTAGCTTCTTGTGGGTCGGTGGTTCTTCCCGGGGTTTTCCAGCGTTCTTTCTTAACCTGTTATACTGGCCACCATGTATAGTATAATCTTGTACTGAAAAATGGTGTTAAACCCCATAACAACAACAATAACTGGGTTGTTTAGAATGGTATGGCAAGTTACAAGGTGAACTTGACATCCTCTTTTCATGCTGAACCTTTTCAATATTGTATAAATGTTTTGATATTGGTCACTGCTTTGATTTAGGTACAAAGTTTATTGAAGTCAGGTCTTCATTTGTAAGTGTTGGTGGTTTGAATTGATTTTAAACAATTTATTTTCCCTGATTTCTTGTCTAATCAAAACGATTGTTTTTTTTATTTTACTTGAAAAAAAATTTTTTTGTGATGAAAAGCCAAAGTTAAATTAGAGTGGTGAGGGAGAACACATACCGGGTAGCTACATAAATGTAATAGTCAAACCCTACATTACATATGCAGAACCTGAGAAACAGAAAAGTAAACTATAATTGTCAAGTTGAAGTTATATGATAATTTCACTGAACCGGTATTACTTTTAGAGATCACAAGAAATGTCACATAGGTGGTCAGTCTTTAACTCTACGAGCCTTCACTGCATTGAGGGACCCCATCAATTTCCTTTCAATGTAGTGTTTCAACAATTTGCAAGCGCAGTATTGTATTTCAGAATATAAAGTTCAATACATGTTTTGCTAACGACAATTGATGCTAACTACTTATCACATTGATTTGTGATAAATATTTATTTATCAAAACAGAAGTTTAAATATATATCAACTACCAAACACATGGAATTATTCATTATTATTTCAGAATATGAAGTTCAATACATATTTTGTTTTATTTTAGGACTAGTTGCCTTTACCATTTTGAAAAATGACACCCTACCAAAGAGAGGAGAAAGTCTAAAAATATCCTGTCTGACATCACCTGTTGGATTTGTTGGTCAACTAACAAACACATGGAATTATCCATCAAGGATTTCATCAACAGTTTGCTATGCTGATGGTTATGTTTGCACTGGCAATACTAAGAGCTACAATTTCACTGCAGACAACAAGGGAGCTTATGCTACCATCTACAGTCTGGATAGATTAAGAGACAGTGGAACATGGACCTGTACTTTATCAGATAACTTAGGAACCAACAGCACGGTCATTGTCGTTTATAGTAAGTATGATAAAAGAAGATATAGTGGAACATGGACCTGCACTGGATCAGATAATCAGATAACCTAGGAAACAACAACACTGTCGTTGATATTTACAGTACGTATGGTAAAATCCTAGAAATCTCCGCGAGGACATTTAATACTTCACGGCCGCATATCGGTGGATCATTTAATTGTTGTGTTGGCAGCGTGGAATAAAAAATCGGAAACTCTTTGAGTTTCATCGAAGAATTTATATACCGCATAAACTCGCTTGGCGGAGCTAACCCATATGAATCAAAATAGACAATCCCACGCGGATCGATCGCGTATGCAACCCAATGAGTTCCCGATCCGTTACTGTTATCAAGATTGATGATACCGGTTTCAACGCGTTTAGGTTTTCTCTGTAATTGATCTCTCATAAAAAACCCTCTGAAGTTTTTTATTGCTAGTTTTTTAGCAGCATCAATTAAATCAAAATTGGACATAGGGAGAATTGGGCTTTCAACTAATAAACCGTTCCTGGTATTCTTAGACCCTTTCCGCTGTACCATGAATACGGGGTTCCTGGTAGTCTTAGACCCTTTCTCTTTTTCTATATCCTTTCCCAGTTGCCTTTTTCAACGCCATCCCTGCCGCGGTCCCAACGGCTCCCAACGCCGCCGCTTTCGCCACTGCTGGGGCAGCCGCTGCAATCAATGCTGGTATTGCAGCTAACAATGGAAATATACCACCTGATTTTATCATGTTGGCGACTGCAGCTTTCGAAAATACAATTTGAACCCCCCTCTTATTCTTTAGCGCATCATTTAAATGTTTTATATGACGATCCGTCAGTGATATTTTATGTGTACCGCCTGACATCTGCGCTGGTTTTAACGTTATTGTGGTTTCACATTCTTTAGCGGATTTTGATCGCAATTTCTTGACCTGACCATCAGTCAGCTTGACACTAACAACACTATATGTCATTTTATTGTAAAACATATTTATGCTTTCAATTGATCTAATTGGAAACTTTTCAAGTTTCATTTACATATTTTCCACTGGTGCATCAATGATTCTCATTCGTCCACCAACACCTTCAAGTAGCATTGATTTGTCGCTGAGCAACCGCTCTATAATCAACACCACCAGGATCTATACGAGCCCTAAAATGTATGTCAACAACGGATTGCCTTGTTAAATCAAGATGTTCCAGCGAAAAGTAATAAATTGGATACAAGTTCTTAAAATAGAGTTGCGATATTTGCAAACCAGTGTCAACATTTTGATCACGACCCATATATGACAGCATCCGATGATACACACGTGCTATTTGGTTGTTTCCGTAATTAAGCTGTATATCCTCAGATGGTTCTTGTTGTCCGTTTATTCTCAGTGAAACCTCACTTACCCCTAATCGATCAAATATCATATGACTGCGTTCTTGGGAGCGTAATCGATTCCGATTCTGCAGCGCTATAAATATATGAAGTGGAGCTGAAACGCCTTGTTTTGATGCCAAATGCCATGTAAATGTACCAATAACATTATCCTCTTTGGCATCAGTCGTTGTTGTTAGCCAACTTAGCAATGATTTGCCGCCTGCGTCCATAAATGAGAGTAGTCGCTCTTCTGTGGTAATTGATGGGGCCATTACTGGCATCCACAATGCTAATTTAGTTAAAACAACTTTAACATCGTCGACACCATTAGCGCGCCAAATTGCATCATTGTCATCGCCTCTTCGCACTAATGCGATTGTGTGTTTGGCTCCATAAATAACTTTTCTGACATTTCTGCAGAATCCAAATATGTGATGGAGTGGAATCGCACATGAAAAATATCGCTGCTGTTCTTGCAATGCTCCTTTTCGTGTTGCAAATCCTAAATTGAAATTACCATTAACGCCTCTGAGAATGTCAAACGCAGCTCCGGGTCTAGCTCGACGTTCTGGATTAGCTGCTTCTTGTTGATTTGCTTCTGCAGTATCTTGTGCTGTCAACACTTTAATGTATTGAAGGTGATCGGGGTGATCAGATGTATCCTTTGCAAACATCATAGATGGACCAGCCGACCTTGTATAATCATCGGAGTATCTTGCTAGCCCGATTATTGTTGTTGCAACATCAACTTCACGGTCTATTGATTCAATTTCTTTTCCATCAATGAGATATCTTGCACTTTCAAATAACGCCATTATGCTAATATTAATATTGGATCATTTGCATATGGGGTATCAGCTGCAACATTTGTTACGAGTTTTCCTTCTACTTCGATAAATGCTTCACATGGCAAAAAGTATTTTCTGGTATCTTGAACTTGTAGTTCAATTCGCGATCGTAGGTCGGGTTGTATTGCATGATAGGAATAGTATTGATAATCGCGGACGGAATCGTCTTTGCGCACTGGGGCTTCCATATCAAGAGCGGGATCAGCCTGTTGTTTAAACATTTTATTAACATACTAGTGTTTTCAATTGTGAAACTCTTTGTAATCATCGTCGTTTTTGTTTTCGTTTCAAACCACTTCCTGCTATCGCGTTCATGATAACGCTATCTGTTACCGGTGAAGCTGTCAATGGCGACGGAGTCACCGAAGCAGCCAACGACGCTAGTTTTTCTTCCACTGCGCTATTTATTGCTTTGCTGATTTTTGCAGGCATCACTGTAGTTGATGGCAACACTGTTGGTTTCTTTCGCACCAATGATGCTATTTTATCTTTCGCGGCAGAAAATGCCTTTCCTGCAAGATTTCCAACAGCGCTGATTCCCTTATCACGAATAATATCAATGGCTTTCATTGATAATTGTTTAGCTAACGGCGCCACTTTTGGGGCCATTCTTGTAAATAGCCCCGCAATGGTATTGCCGAAACCATCTCCGTAATATGCTCTATAAACAGGCAATCGTGAGTTCACCACGTAAACGCTTACGGGTTTATCATGGTTGTAGTGTATGATCATCTTGTTATAAAACTAGTAGTTTTTCAATTAGTGATCAATCGCTGAAATAACCATGCGTGTCTCTGTGATTTTCAACTAATTCAGCAATGAGTTCTCGATATACATTAATGTCCATGATACCACCGGCAAATAATCGTCTACAGATATCAGCTGCTTCATTAAGTATCTCGACGGAGATGTTTCCGGCTCGCTTCCCTCCGATGAGAACTTCCAGCCGTGATATATCACTGAGAATGTTACCAGGACAAGTAACGCTAGTGTTTTCAACTATGCCGCTACCTAAATATTCATCTTCAGTTGACTCCTCTTCATCAACTTCAATTAGATACTCTTTATCTACTCTACTCAATACTTCGTCTTTAAAACTCTTAAAATCATTGCGGTTACTGTCTGTGATTCTAAATCTATCACTGTTTGCCAGGTATACTTTTTTATCCAATTCTCGTCGTTTTTTATATACTCTTTATACCCTTTGTTTACAGCTCTTTCTCTTTGATCGAGTGAAAAATTCTGCGCGGTAAAGTTAATTAAATCATTGTCATCTTTAAAAGTTTTAATTATGTGGTATGCATAGTGTGTAAATATATTTTTCGGTGAATACATTTTTTCTATAGTAACGTCTTCTTCCTCTTCTTCTGGTTTTCTTGCAGTAGCACCTAGTTCTTCTAGCACTCGCTCTTTTTTTTGTTGATGCCGTGATGTAGTTACTATATCTACTGGAAGTGTTTCTAAAGACTTTTTTTTTAATTATTTTTTACTGAAAATTACTGAAGGCTTATTTTTTATAGTACGCTCACGTGGTTAGGATACTGGTTTTTCCTCGTTTAATATTTTTCTAATATCACGAACCTTAGAACTAATTTCAGCTCGTTTTTGATACTCTTGGCCGAGCTTTTGACGTATTGCTTCAACGGTGCTCAATAGCGTTATAAATACATCAATATCGTTACCGTACAAACAAGCATAGATGGACTTTTGAATTCCTTTCACGAGTCTGTACATCTTAGGTAAAACACAACGACCCTTACTAGACTGATACTCAATGTCTTCATATTCCGAGGCAATCCTGTCACAGTCGAGATCTTTAGATAATATTATCCCTCGATTCTTTAAAATTGAAATTTCAGCAATTATAGAATTTACATCTTTGATATCCATATTTTTATAAAAATATAGATATAATACATTTTACCTCTAATTATTAAAAAAAATTGGGGGGGTCGTTTTTGACCCGTTTTTTTATGGACAGTACAATGCCGTATATCTTCACTTGAGTGTTGTGACAGATTTTAGGCATACATATACTTAATTAAGTTAATTAATGGACGGTACAATGCCGTATATATCTCCGCTCGAGTGTTGCGGCAGATTGTAGGCATACATATACTTAATTAAGTTAATTATTCAATGAAACGATGATGGAATTTGTGATGCGATGGTGGGCGTGCCATGCAAGCCCAAGGGAACACCAAAGCATACATCTCCGAAAGGGAGGTCTAAGGTGACAAACATCATCTTAGACCGCCCAGAAGATATGCTTTGGGGGCATCACAACAAACCCCAAAGCATACATCTCCGAAAGGGAGGCCTAACGTGGCAAACACCATCTTAGACAGCCCAGAAGATATGCTTGGGGGACATCACAACATATACTTAATTAACTTAATTATGGGCGGCACAATGCCATATATATCTCCGCTCGAGTGTTGCGGCAGATTGTAGTCATACATATACTTAATTAACTTAATTAAGGATGGATTATAATTCAACGAAACGATGATGGAATTTGTGATGTAATGATGTGGGGCGGCACAATGCCATATATAATCTCCGCTCGAGTGTTGCGGCAGATTGTAGTCATACATATACTTAATTAACTTAATTAAGGATGGATTATAATTCAATGAAACGATGATGGAATTTGTGATGTAATGATGTGGGACGGCACAAGACAGCACAAACATGAAACGACGGGGCAGATTTTCTACAGCCAATCCAACCAATCAAAAGCAATCAAATAAATTAACCCGGTTGCATGATTGACAAAAGACAACCACACGCCCGTGTTAATGGCGTTGGTTAGTTTTGATTGGTCGATTGGCTTTCGAAAGCCCCAAGCTTATTACGAATCATAACATATATAAGGTGACTAATACAGCAGCGTTGATTCACGGGTGTGTTATTTTATTTCCTTGAATTACTTATTAATACTGTTTCACAACATTTAAAACAGACAAATATTTTAAATGAAACATTAAACAAAATAATACAGTTGTTAAATAACAGCGTATATTTTCCCTGTTCTAATTCTCTAGACAAAATGCATTATCGATTAAATCACAAAGAGCTGTATACAGAGGAATTTTAACCACGCCCACCTACTTCAATGAATGGGAAACACTAGTGTTTCAATGCTCGCGTTCCGGCTGAGCGCATAGGTATTGCGCTGGATTATAAAGAACGCGTCTGTACTAAAAGTGTATTATAGATGGTCTAAATAAATACAACTGTTTAAATTGCAGTTTTAGCCAAGTGACAATAAATGGTTTTAGAAATTGTTGAAAAAAATACATACCGAAACTATGTATTATACTCCATTACAGTCACGTGGGCGGCGCGCCTAGTCAAGGTATACAGGTAATAGCAGACGGCACAATTCCTTTGACGTCATAATACAAGGGAACTTAGTGAGTAGAGTGTGAGTTGCGGCGGATTTATCCATAAAGGATTTATCTCCCTTGAATCGTTTCAGGTGTATACGAATTTTATTTTATGACCATTTTTTTTTCGACAGAGTTAATTTAGTAATATTTTCTGCAACAAATCGTATTGAAAACCTACACATGTCAAAATATCTACTGGCTTCATTTATTAATTGAAATATTTTCTCCTCTTTGGTTTCTAAATCAAACGATTTGACCCCCCTAGGGCGTTTTGAGTGCCTACCAGCGTTGCTTTTTAAAAGGTTATCGCGCTGCGAGATGGATTGAAGATTCTCAAGACAATTATCAGTCTTCACGCCATTTATGTGATCAATCGCAAAGCCATATTTAGTCAATCCGTAAAATTCTTCATAGATGGCTCTGTGACAGAGATATTTATTCCCCCCGGGTGTAAACATCAAGTATCCCATATTATTTACCCATCCAACCCGCCTCTTTAGTCTGCAATTTCTAACAACACCATCACTGGAGGCTTCGTAATTAACAAGCACTGGATGGGGTCTGAAATCTTGGCTCATTTGTATAATAATACTACTTATCTAATTTATTATCTGCTTTAATTATAAACCTCTGGATATAATCTTGAGGGATTTTGATGATTTTGTCATCGTTAGGGTCAATGACGGTATTTTTTATTCGTTTGTCATAATAGCGTTTTAGTTCCCTGTATCGTTTGCCGCCGCAACGGAGACATAATTGTGATTTTCCTCTAACGCCCACCCCACATCGGAGGCATGGGAGAGGACCGAAAGAACCGTTGCGAACGCTTTGTAAATGATACCCACAGAATTCGCTTCTGCATGATTTGTTACACGGGGTTGTTGATCCAATCATTAGCCACTTGCAGTGATTCATTATACTATATTTTTCTATTTAAATACTTGTTTTAATTATAATATGAAGGAGTTCAAGAGATTATCGAAAATTAGCCTTGGAAAAAATACTAAATTCATTCATTATACCATAAAAGAATTCCAAAGATTATCGAAAATTAAGCCCTGGAGAAATGCTAAATTCAATTTCGATAAGGAGTTCAAGAGAGTATCGAAAATTAAGCCCTGGAAAAATACTAAATTCAATCTCGATAAAGAGTTCAAGAGATTATCGAAAATTAAGCCCTGGAAAAAAACTAAATTCAATCTCGATAAGTAGTTCAAGAGATTATCGAAAATTAAGCCTTGGAAAAATACTAAATTCAATCTCGATAAGGAGTTCAAGAGATTATCGAAAAATAAGCCCTGGAAAAATGCTAAATTCAATCTCGATAGAGTCTCTGATACACCAAAACGTCTAATCGGTGATAGAACTATACTAAGTAAAATCAGGGAGTGTTTTAATGAATTATACCGAGACGGTGCAGCATACTGTTGGTCGACATTTCGAATTATTGATGAAGATGTCAATGTACCCAACATCGATGCTACTATGAACGATGAAAAAGCAGCTGAGATAATTTCACACCTTGGCCCGCCAAGGGGCTGGAAATTCAAGGGTAAATTGGAAAGCAATTCCCATCAAAAATATTTTTTCAGAATAAAATTCATTATCGAAGTCGAAGGCAAATGGATTATCAGGGATAAATTTGAACCAATCCTCAAGGATAAAAAAACTGTCATTATAACTAGAGATTCCAAACCAGGAATTCTAACTGGAATTGACAAACCATACTACGTAAGATCTTATCCTGTAACAGCAATTGTTTATGGGATATATCCGTTAAATGATAAACCCGATATTGCAAAACTAGCTCCTATGAAATATTCTAGTTCACTGAATTGTGTAGCAACACGGGTAATGGAACACTTCACAAATGCATCCCGAGGAAATAAACTAACTGATCTGACACGTAGGAAAATAACCGAATGGGAACTGACAGTGAAACAGCACGGTGCAAAGATTTCTGATATAGCTAAATTAGAAGCATCATTAAAATTCCCAATATCAGTAACAACAATAACCAGAGAAGTATTATACGAACCGAAATATCAATCGCGAGGAGCTCCAATTAAAATTATTGATCATAACAAACACGCGTGGACGGCTGCAGTAACAATATTTCCACGAGATAGAACCGTGAGATATATCGGAGTTCGTCGGGGATGTTTTTTATAATGAGAAATTATTCGATGCTATTCACACGCTGTGTAAGAATGATCCTGTGTCAGTGTGGTTACTTAGAAGTGATGAAGATCCCGAAATAGGATTCGATCAATTTGTAAGACCAAATGGTGAATTATATCGCGTTGAAGGATTAGATAACAGAATGAGAAAAATCGCTAGTGAATTTGCCTTGCAATTTCCATTTTCATCGGAAAATCCAAAAGAGATCTCATTCCATGAAAAACTACTCGCGGATAGCTTCACAATTCCATCAGTGGTAGCTCACTTCGCAAGAGAAAAAAACTCATGGCGTCCAACACAAAGTGATTTTCTGGAGGACGTTAAATTGAGTTGCGTCAAATTTGGTCATGGAGGACTGTGGAATACAAAATACCATCGTGACGGTATGATTTCAATTGATATATCCGCGTGTTATCCTGGAAGTTTCCTCGGGTATGGAGAATGTAGTAACTATTTTAAACGATTTGGACACCCCACACATGAAATGACTCGTGTTGCGATTAATGGGCAATTACCTGATTTTGATTTAACCGGATTCGCTCGTGTGATATCATTTGAACTCGCTACAGGGTTACATCCGTGTAGTTATGTTTGGCTTGGTAGACATATATCTGAAAAGGCCTGGATGCCATTAGTGTTACTACGATATATGATTGATTGTGGTATGCTAATATCGCTGATTGTTTCCGAAGCTATTATATGCTATCGAGCTCAGAAAGAAGTTTGGCTACCACAACCCGATCTAGATCGTATAATTAGCAAACAGCGAAAACAGTTTCCAGATTTCAATGAAGAACAAATCATGAATTGGTCTAAGAAGTTATTTAAAATTAAAAAAGAACAAGCAAAAGATTTTGGACGAAGAATAATCGGTAAATTTACCCTGGGTGGAAGATACGACAATGCAAAATATTCTTCGCGGTTGATCATAGACATCGCTGAATAAGATTGTATTGTAACGGATTTAACGAAACAGGGAAAACTTGTAAATCGTAAAGACGCTTTCCTATCCGATGGAAGACGATTAGGTACAATTGTTACCTATTGTGATGGATATATTAAACAATATACGCATTTGAGAAGTTCTATGCTAGCTTATGCTTCTATCAATTTATTTTCGATGATAAATAAATTTCCTAATACCGCAGTTAGAGTAGCCACTGATTCTATGTATATCCACGAGAAATACAAATCAGATGTAGCTAAATTCACAGATCCGGAGGCAAATTGGGGATGTTGGAGATTTAAAAAGGAGACGCTACATGAGTATTGTGAATCGGCAGATGTTACCATGGATGAAAAGTACTTAAAGTGTGATGAGATTCAATCCGAATTTTCTAATGCACCACCGGTATCTGATCCGATATGTTGATACAAGACAGTTTATTTAAACGGTTGTGGTGGGTCAGGAAAGACAACTCGTGCAATTGAATTATATCATAGAAACGCTAGCGTTTCAAAATCAAACATGATTGTCCTAACACCTACTCACAGACTCGCCAGAGAGATGAAACAACGAGGAGTAAATGCCTTTACTTATCATAGTTTCTTTCGATGGAAAGGCGATGATGGACCCCTTATCGAATGGGTGATAAATTCATTCCTGAAATCATAATTTTTGATGAAATATGCACAGTATCATTGAAAATATTACAAACATTTCTTGAGTGGTTGTTATTGAAAAATACAAAAGTCGTCATGTGCGGTGATCACGGCCAACCACCACCATTTATCGGTGCATCCCCACATGAATGGCTAAAGGGTTTTGTAGACTATTATGAAGAAATTAACACTGATTATAGATCACTTGATGAACAATTACGAGAATTCAAAGCGCTAATTAGATTACAGCCGGATAAAATCCAATGTGAAATAGCGCGTGAAATAATTTCAGAAACTCCCATGAATGATTTTTGGGAAACGTGGAGACCAAACGATTTGATAATTGCAAGCAGAAAAATAGTCAGAGACACACTTCAGATGAAGTTATTTGAATTGCATAAAGAAAAATTTGCAACACTTCCAGTACCGTTGTGTTATAGACCTTTGGATACACGAAAACAGAATATAGAAGTTGATATTCCAGGAGGATTTCAAAGACTGAATTTAGTGTTAAATGATATTGTGCTAGTTGATATCAGCGTCGTTGAAGATGCATTGCGTGCTAATAATTCCCCGTGGACGCTAGGTTACGCAGCAACAATACATTCTTCACAGGGATTGACTATATCAGATACAATTGTTTGGTATAATCACATCGAATGGTCAAATTTAGTCTATCTTGCAGTATCCAGAGTACGAAGAATAAATCAACTTCGAAGAATTGCTTTCGATGATGACACCACAATGGATGATGCAAGCATCGTTGATGTTAAAATTATTGATAAAAAACTCTCCGGTTACAAACAACAAGACAAAAAAAAACAACGAGAATTTGACATTGATGCTGAATTAATAATTACGCTGAAGCAACAACAAAATAATCACTGCGCAATTTGCAATTGTATAATGCGTTGGCAGTATTCGGATAAAGATCCTCGCCAATTTACCGTAGACAGAAAAAATAACAGCCTCGGTCATGTCAGAAACAATGTGATGTTGACTTGTCTTGAGTGCAACAGACGCAACGGCGCTAGTTAAGACCCCGCGGTGGTAATTGAGTATCGTCAGGAATCACTTGTAATTGTTCGCGTGTAAAACCCCGCTGAGGGGCAGTTGAATCCAATTTATAGATTGGAGGTCTACCAGTTGATCGTGTTATAGTAGATATCTTGTGTGCAGTAACACTCCAAATAGGATCAGTAGCCCTTTTTCTGCCACCTTCAAGCTCTCCTGGTTCGTATAAATACCTAACAGTGACATTACTACCAAGAATTGGTTGGGAAACGCTATAATCTTTTTGTGAAATTCTTTGAATTTCCATTTTAGGTATAGACTTCTTTTTAATCGCGTTGATAGGTTTCATGTTGATTGTTCTAGTAATCTCATTATTCTATGCGGTAATCACAGCTGGTAACCTTTTGACCCATTCACGGGATCGCTTTTCTTGGATGAATTCTTTTGCGTATTGATATCCAAATAACCGCTCTTCAATCGTCCGATTAAATCGTTCAACAATTGCCTGATCGCGATGTAGTGCAGTATGCCCCCGTCTGATGGCATTGTGATCTTTCATGGTTGATAAAACATCGCCTTGAAAGTCCTTGCCAGGATCGACTTGTAATAGATTTGGCCAGCGTAGTGGGCCTCGTCGATAAATCTTTTCAAATGCAGAAGCAACTTCAGGTGATGATTTTGTTTTTAGCTGTTCTGCTTGTTTGTATCGACTCGCAACGTCAACTACGGTTAGCGCTTATTTGTAACCGTTGTCATGTGGTAAAAACAATAAATCAGCTTGATGAACTTCATTGGGTACAGTAACATCAAAATGCGAGAAATTGATTTGTTTAGGACGCGGTAGATAAATTTGCCATATAGCCAGTTTGGATAACCAATTAGCCGCAGTAGCTTTTTTCACTTTTGCGGCGCTGGCGAGTTTACTGATTGCTGCTTTACCCTTCCAATATCCTCTCGGAGAATAATAAATAGATTCCATATTATTAATTACCAGCACCTAACATCAATTTGCCTTTCATAGCTGATTTTACCAACCACGAAGCCAATTTTTCTTTCAAAGATTTATCAGGAATAGCATTTAACGCATGAATTAATTTCACATCCGCGAGATGCCTGTTTTGCAGATTGCTGCTTTTATATGCAACATCATGAGCATGACACGCCTTATCAATAGCGTTTATCGGATACTCGCCGGATCGGGGCTGATTTTGATTATCAAGTCTGATATCTAATCGTGTTCCGGGGCCACAGTAGCTATATCCTGGAAGGTGCTTTTCTCCGGGGTACTTTGCCCATGGGGTTCCAGGGAGCTTTGCCAATTTGGCTGCGATATCACCTCCTCGTTTTTTTTAAAAACATTTCCGGATTTCATAGAAATAAATCTAAATTTTTTTGTACCACATGTTGCACATCTACCAGTTAGTGCTGATCTGTTATTTTTAGTTGTAACCGTCGTCACATCATTTGTGCTAGTACGCGTTTTACACTTCACACAATATAGATCCATAATTTATGTATAGAGATATGGATATAATTGATTTTTCAGCGACTAAAACAAAAGAACCAGTTAAGCATCATGCAGCGCTACCAAGCTCTATCCGCGCAATTATAATCGGGCCATCTGGATCCGGCAATACGCAATTGTTACTCAATTTAATAATGAGATGGATGAAATGGGATAAGTTGTATTTAGTTGCTCCTAGTGTAGATGATCAACGATGCTATGAAGTGCTAAAAGATTTTAATGAAAACGCTTCAGAGATTGCTGGCGAGTGTATTATTGAATTTATAACCGATATTGACGAGGCACCATCAGTAGAAGACCTCGATGGAAGTATCAACAATTTAGTTGTATACGATGATGTCATGTTAGATAAACAAAAAAACCCAGCTAGAATATTTTCCCGAGGCAGGCACAAAAACACTGATGTGATATATGTCACTCAACGCTACACTCAGATTCTAAAAGTGATCAGAGATAATTGTAATATTCTTGCTGTGTTTAACGGCGTTGATACACATACGTTACGAAATATTTGGCAGACATGGTGTTCCGATATGGACTTCAATCAATTTAAAAATTTCTTTAGTAATGCTCAATCGACCCCGCATGGATTTATAACAATAAATTTACATGATCCTCGGACACGATATCGTATCGGACTCGATCAAATATTTGGTTGAAATCATTTATTATTTTTGTTAACTTGCAGCAGCAGAGAGTGTGAATGACCACATCGTTGCGACCAAAACTGATTGAAAAATCGTAAAGTCTCCGTTTGCTAAATGGAGACTTATTTTTTTGGGTTAAAATATGAGATTTCGTAGGGAGGCTCAATTTTCCGTTTTAAGGATTCAATCAATTTTTTGTCGGAAAAGGGTGGTCTGTTCACACTCTCTGCTGCTTATTTTAATGTCATTTTATTAAAGTGGAGAAAAAATGTATTTTGTGACACTCTGTAATGAATCGATTGGCCCATATGGTGAGTAAGTAGTAGAGAGGGTGAACCCTATAAACATATTTTTTAGCCAAGTTTGAAATATTCCCCATAACTTATTGTATAGCCAAGTTTAAAAAAAAAAAACATGGAGAGAGTGAACCCATGTGTCTATTTGATAAACCAAGTCTTGTTACGAAACCGGAAAACAGAAACTGTCTCTGACGTATTTGTTGTCGCGGTTTTGTTAGCTGTTATTAATTAAATCACATGATATAACAATAATAGTAGGAGAATCGTTAAGAACTAGACTTGGTTGAGACCGATTAGAGGAAATAAAGAGATTTATCCCTGTGAGAGATTCTGTCAGACATAAACGTCAACAGCGACAGGAAGCTCAAGTTGATTTTGCAATAGGTGCTGAACAATTTATTCAAACCTGTTACTACGACTACTAAAGAGGTTATATATGGAAAAGAATAAGAAGAAGAAGAAGAAAAGAGAGATGTTCTTCCTGAACTTAAAAAAATAACGGAGAGAACCAGAGAAACATCTATACTTTTACAAATTCTTCCTCCTGTAATAACATAACCGGCAAGACCTCAATCTGGTGCGAAAAGAAAACAATGAAGAACAAATCGAAGAATTACGTGATAAATTTACTGAGTCGTCCTTAACAGTAATCGGTAAATGTGATCCAAAATAGCTTCCAGCACTTGTTGTTATGACTTATTAAAATAAAGGGAAAATGTTGAAACCGAAACATAAGGGATATATTAGAAATATACAACAGTGTGTTGATGTATTTTACAAAATTAAAACTGAAACTAGTCGAGTTAATACACAAAATGTATCGTACAGGAGATATCTCGATGCGGAAGGTAAAGTGTATGATCAATATAGAGAACTAAAACAGTAAGTAATTGTAAAACAAAAACCGCAAAAATTGCAAAGGTAAAGACAATAATCTTCCAAACAAATGTCGTTCTCACCTCAACAAGAAAGAATAACAGATGAGGATGACATTTTAAAAAGATTAGGGCTGGAACCTGAAGAAGAATCTGACGATACGCAAGGTGCAACTGGTTATAGTAGTGGTGAGGGATTTTCTCATTCTGGAACTCATTTTAGAAATCAAAAGCCGATTTATTATTTTTCACTGGAACATTTTGACTTAACTAGACAATCCGTCGTTGACGTGTACTTCGAAGTTCGTGTAACACAACCTCCCGTTGTCGCGGTAGGTCCGCCTCCCGTATACGGTGATTACAGAGCAATTGCCGTCATTCTCAGTGAACAATCAATGCTACTCGAAGGCGTTGGTGAACGAATGACTGTAGTTGATGCACCAATAGAAAACATGTAGACAATTAGACCAATCTCGTATTAAATAAAATGTCATATGGTCACGTTAGTGTTACTCTGACTTCTGATTCAGCTAACAAATGTGGAACTACGATATCGTTAAAATATAATCAGATGTCTGGTAGTCAGAATAAACTATCACTGACAGCTAGTCAGTTTAAACATTTCAATGATGCTAAAAAAATATATGAAAAAGGTGTTCAGGTTACTCTCTCTGCGGTCGCGATCAAAGATATGATTAAATCAGGTGGTATATTTCAACTTCTCGCTGCGTTATCAGCGCTGATTGCCGCCTCCGACCCCGCAGTCGCGAAAGCTGCCACATTAGGAGCAGTTGGGACGCTGCTGGGATGACACTATGAAACGCAACTGGAAATGGATATAAAAAAGGGAAAGGGTCTAAGACTACCAGGGACTCCTTATTCATGGTACAGCAACAGCCTGAGATTACCATCCCTGGTTTACTAGGACCATTGTCAAATTTTATGCGCCAAAGAATTAAGAATAGAAAAATTTCAGAGGTGTTTTAATGCGAGGTCAATTACCACAACAACTAAACAGCGCTGAAACATGTATCTTTAATCTTGATAATATCAACGGACCTGGAACTTACTGGGTTGCATACGCGATTGATCCACGTGGAATTGTTTATTTTGATTCCTACGGGTTAGCACCACCTAAAGAATTGATGCGTTATATACAACAATTAAAATCCGTTCATAAAATGAAGAATTGGTACTTCACGTTACCAACGCAGATAATGACCGACCCACCAATATGCGGCCATGAAGTAATAAATGTACTTAAAGCTATATCATCATCGACTAAACCACCCGATAAAACCGTACAACACGAATAAACGAGTAATCGCGTTTAAGAGAGATCTTAAAATATAATGATTGATATTTACGGGAGAGCTCTCTCAAGCCAGAAAAAAACTCACAGGGAAATATCTACAACCAAAGTTGTAAAAAAATCATTTTTTTTCTCGAAGATCAATTATCGGAGATGTTAAATCTTGCAAGAGGACCCCGAGTGGCCGAGTGGTCTAGGGCGCTCTCCGTTACGGATCACTTTCGTCTCACCTCTGTCTGCGTGCGTTCGAGTCTAAGATTCGGCTAATGTAGTTATGTGAGATTTCTTGCCAGTAGCTTCTTGTGGGTCGGTGGTTCTTTCCGGGTTTTCTTCCGGGTTCTTCCTCCACCAATAATACTGGTTGCCATGTATATCTATCGAAAAAATGGAGTTAAACCCTAAAACAAAAAGTATTGCAACTGTGGACCCAAACAAAATAGTCGTATTTCAAGACAAACAGGGAATATTGAAAACGAGTAATTTTTCTTTGAATAATAGTCTAGTTAAAATTAGTGGAGTAACCGAAAATCCTTAGCGGTGTTTGATTCCACCGGTAAGACTAAACCAGGAGTTCTTTTTCCAACTGTGATAGATAATATTAACGACCGAATAAAAAATACGGTGACACAATTCCAGGTGACCTCGATATGAACTAGAATAAAATAACCGCATATGGTTTTCCAACATTGGACACTGACGCTGTGAAGAAAAAAAAACATGTAGACGCGCTGCAACTCGAAAATAAAACCACAGACTATAAACTAACAGCGCTGCAACAAGAATATAAAACCACAGATAGTAAGCTAACAAAGCTGCAACACAAATGTGATGTTCATGAAGGCATGTTTGGAAATCTTTATACGAATTTTAGAAAAATTTATGAGACCAATGATAATTTGTTTGATACTCCGTTGACTGTCACAATAAAACTTTCTGATATTAAAACAAATATTAATACGATTAAACAAACACTTGATATTATAGTTTCTGCTTTTCCTGCTATCGCTGCACGGCTTGATAAATCAAGATACAGCATAAAAAATATCAATACCGAGTACATGTGGTATCATGGATTTTTCACGTGGACACCTCAAAATAACACCATTAAAGTTACTGCATATGTCAAGGGTATTTATAGATTGACCCTGCTTTCACCGATACAGTTTAATGTGTCATCGGGTACATCTACGGGAATTAAAATTGCAAGTGATATTATAGAGAAGAGAGCCACCGAAATATTTATAATGATCCCTGTCAGTGGTAATTTAGCATCAGCATCAATCACTTGGTATGTAAAATTTGTAATTGATTTAAGTAAATAGTATAATGAATATCCCACAATATCGATACGATCAAGTGCGCGAGTTTCAAGCTAAACTAAACAATCTTATTGACGAATATACAACGAAGATAGAAACAAACTACCGCATGCGAATTACCAGCGTAGACATTATTGTGTATTCAGTTTCAAGTGTTATTCCTGGAACGGGTATATTGTTACCAGCGGTAACAGCGCTGGCACCTGTAGTTGTCACAATTTGTGCTTCAACGGCTACAACAATTACAGTGTTCTAAGCATCATCACAAAGCAAATATCCACATGCAGTCAGAATAAACTATACCAGTATATAATTAGCTTACATATAGCGTCAACCGTGTATTCCTAATTGTCGTCGCTGATATCATCGAATCTCAATGACACAACAATGTCAGATAGCAAATTATCTGCGATGGTGAACATCCACCACATAGCAACATCAAAATTAGATAAACAACACAATAACAATGATAATGCCATCGACAATGGAATTACTTCAGCAGATGGCCACAAATAAAACCCAGGAAAAGATAACCATGATCTCAATAACCTCAACCAACCCTGAATTAAGTATCACTTTCCCCACTGCAGTACCGGTAAAAGAAATCGCATCAGCAAAATTACGAGTATTTTACAATTGGCCAATTATTAGATCAAAATAATTTGGTGGACAGCAACCGAATAATTCCTTTTTGTTTGCGAGTAAAAATGATAAAGATTTAAACCCGGAATAGTATGTTGCTTCTATACCATCTGGAAATATCAAATCGAACAAATCAATAATGAATTCAAGCATAGAATAAAATCCATTACAGGAAAATAATACAAATTCTCTTTAACGGTTCATGAACCAACATTATCAGCCGTGATTGAGATACACTCGCCTGGCTATGTCGTAGATATCTACCAGAGTTCGATCAGAACAGTGCTAGGATGGCCTGACATTCCCCCTTAGGCATCATCTTGTCAAAATCTGCCTGAACACAAAAAATCAGATTATGTCACAGACAATTAATCATATCATGATATCCCCTCTGTAAGCATCTATCCTTATTATATGCGATATTTAACAAATCATGAGAATTACAATATACATGGTTAGTTTTATAAATAAAGGAGAATGATGTTTAGTTTGCAATGGCTCTAAATGATGTATTGGAAGAATTTGATTCCTTTAATAAAGTATTTCAAGAATATCTAAATTACTTACGGCAGAGTCTTCAAGAACATATATATTATCGATTTATCGCCGTAAACCTAAATTATCAAATACATGGAAATACTAAATCAAATTGCATATGATATGGAACTATTTAACGTACGACTTATTCAAAATGTATTAGATGCCGTAGAAGATTCTAATATAGTAGATTTTGCGAAGAGAGTTAATATACGCGCATAATATATTTCAGCATTTAAAAAAAGTCAGTCAGTGATGTCATATGTGAGTATTTCCCTCTAACACTCGAGACATGGAGAAAAATAATACAACCACAAGCAACTATCCTAAAATATTATAATGACCCAGACGGAATGGGTAGGCATAAAGCACATGCAAATGTTAATATATCCTCGGTGATCGCACAAAATGTATTATGTGATGGTATTGATGGAAGTTACCAAATAAATCTCGAAAAATCAAATCAGGCCCAGCAAGGATACATTTTATATTCCTTTGCACCACTGGTTCCACCTGGATTTTTAATAATTCAATAACCGGTGAAATTAGTATATGTGATGTCATACTGATTTATTAACGATAATAAATTTTAAACTCACTGACCAGTAATTTACTAGACATGGGGGGAGAAACTTTACAAATAAGTCTGTATGTAAAGTCTTAAGTCTTCCATCGTAAGATTTCCCTCTTAATATTTGACATCTTTAAATTTCGTGTAAATAAGTGTGCATTTGGTGAAGGGGTAAATGCCCTATGAAAGCTGCAGAAAATGACGATTTGTCAGCACTGATATAGCGCCTGATATTTTACTATTAAATATATTCTTCGGTGCATAAAAAATAACACTGACCTACTTTCTCTTCGTTCTTAGAAGACGTCTTCGCTTCCTGGATGCGTGCTACTTTCATTTTCATTGAGCTGTTTTAATTGCCTCACACGGAAATTTGTAGTATTTTTAATTTCATATTATTGCGATAGATCAGCTCTTATTTTCGCTACTACGGTAAACAAAGGTACTAACTTATCTATTTCACTTATATTCGCTAATGATTCGTTAACGGCTTGTTGTATTTGTTTAATAAACATATATTGAGACTGTAGCGTATACTTGTTTCCGAGGGCTATGTCTTCTAAATATTGAAAGTCAGAACGGATTTTATCACAATCTAATTTATTTGATACTTGCACTTGTTGATTTTTCAAATTTGTAATAGCAGAAAATACATCCTTGATATTTTCATAATTCATTATATAATAAATATACCTTTGAAAGAAAAAATATTGATGGTCAATTTTTTTACCCGTTTTCAATGTAAGGACCGCACAACATATAATCTTAATTAAGGTATATATAAGTACGGTACAACCTCTCTTTTTACCGCGCATTTACAATACCGTAAGATGGCACAATATATAATTTTAATTAAGATGTATATGGACAGCACAACATACAATCTTAATTAAGGTAGATAAGGCGTCGTTTGATGACGTGGATGATGATATGAGAATTGGACGGCACAAACACAAACGGAGACCATTCTCTTAATTCAACAGATTTTTTTGCACACATTCCCCCACCCCCCACCCCCCCCCCCCACCCCCCCCACCCCCGATATAAAAATTCAGTCAAACTGTGATTTACGTATATTTATAAATGCACAGGAAAACCATATATACGAAAGACAGAAACTCTTTCACACACATATATCCCTGGTGGAGTTATATCCCTTTGGTAATAGGGTCGTTATTGTATGTAAACCAAATTTTGTGCAAAAAGTTCTTGGAAAAAGCAGATTTTTGTATTATCTTTGCAACACGCCGAACCGAAGGCATAACAATATCAAAAGGTTCGCCAGCTTCCTTAATCGATTGAGATTTTAATTCCTCGACTGTCTCAACATTTATAGATTTGACAGGTTTTGCAAGTATTAGGTACATTCCTGTGCGACCGCGTTTGGTATTCTCACTCTGAGTGATAGCCTGAAGATTATCCAGTTTGTTATTTTTTGGACCTCCATCAATATGGTCAATCACAAAACCATCTTTGATCACTCCAAAGAAACATTCATACGCAGACGTGTGACAATATATTTTTTCCCCAGCAGTAAATCTAAGATACAAAATCCAACTGGGTTTTTCAACCTGTGGTTTCTACTTACACCATCGCGTGATGCTTCATAGTTGCTGATCATGGGATGTGTTTGAAATTCTTGGCTTCTTTATATACATAAGTATTTATTTGTCTAATTGATTATTTGTCTAAATTATTATTTGTTGAGAATCTAGTAATATATTCATCTGGAGTTCTTATGACTTATCCCTCACGCTGTCATAATGTTTGACTCTCTTATCATAATAACGCTTAAGTTGTATGTATCGCTTAACATCACAACTGAGACACAATTGTGTGTTTCTTCGTACACCAACACCGCTTCGCATACAGGGTTTTGGACCTAAGCTTCCTCGCTGCACTCTATGAATGATATCCACAGAATTCATTTATGCACGATTTGTTGCAAACGGTTACTAATCCTATCATAAGCCATTTACAGTGATTCATTATAAATGAATTCTTTATTGAAACAGTTGTTTTAGTTATAATATGAAGGAGTTTGAGAGATTATCCAAAATAAAACCCTCGAAAAATTTTAAATTCAATCTCGATAGAGTCTCTATAGATGCACCAAAATAAGGGTCTAATAAGTGATAGAAGCATGAGCGGTACAATTCATGATGCATTTAACGAATTTAAACGCGATGGAGCATCTCAGCATTTCGAATAGCTAGTAGTGTTGAAGCTACCATGAAAGACAAACGAGCATGGAAAATAATAACACATCTTGAAGACCGAAGGTATTTTTCAGGGTGAAATTCATTATACTATCAGAAACAGGCAACTGGAGTTTTCGTGCTAAATTTCATCCTATCCTAAAAATAAAAAGTTGTCATCGTGAGCCAAGTTTCCTCACCTGGAATATTGACTTGAATTGACAAACCTTATTACGAGCAAAGCTTCTCCTCTGACCACGGTTGTTTATGGGATTTATCCGATAAATGAAAAACCAAGTGTTGAGAAATTGAAACCTATGAAACTGTCGCCGTTGACAGAGTCAAGGATAAATTGTGTAGCCGAACGAGCAATAGAGCATTTTACAAATGAGTTGCGTGGAAACAAGTTGACAGATCTAATACTCTAACAGTCAAGGATTTTGGAGCCACAATTCAAAATGTGCTGAGCTAGAAAAATATTAAGATTCCCAATAACAGTAGCAACTATAACAGGAGAAGTATTATACCAATCGAAATATAAAAAACGGGGCTCTAACGCAGTAACAATATGTCCACGGGATAGAAAATGGTAAATAACCTTCCGGTAGAGTTCTCTGAGACTTTTGCAAGTTGAAATTGATTTTATTCACGTGCTAAGTAAAATCTCTCCTGTGTCAATGTGGTTATTTCACATTTTTGGAGAACAAGATAGTAAATTCGACTAACTTGTAAGACCTAACGCTGGAAAATACCGTACTGAATCTCTTCACAGTGAAATGAGAACACTAGCTGGGAAATTTTCAACGGATAATAACAAGCATTTACTAACAAACTGTTTTACAGTCCTGTCAGTTGCAATTCATTTCGCTAGAGAAAGAAATATGTGGAGGCCAATACCATATGAATTTCTCTCAGCTGTTCAGGCTAGTTGTTTAGAATAAGGTCACCTTGGATTATGGAATACCAAATATGATTCCAAAAATGTTTTTTCGGTTGATATGGTTGCGTGTTATCCATGAAGTTTCATCGGATATGAAGAAAGTTGTAGCTATTTTAAACGATTTGGACATTCCACCCACGAGATGACACGAGTTGCGATTAATGAACCACTACCCGATTTTTTGATCTAATCGGATTTGCTCGTATGGTATCAATTGAATTCGTTAAAGAACTTCATATGTGTTGTTATCTTTGGTTTGGTACACATATGTCTGAAAAACACCGGGTAACAACAGTGTTATTACGATATATGATCGATTGTAAAATACTGATATCGCTGATTGTCAGTGAGGCAATTATATCATATCGAGCGTGGACTTAAGTTTGGTTACCACAACCAGATAGTCTTAATAGTATTTTTAACAATTACAAGGCAAAATTTCCTGATCTCGACCAAGAATATATTGTTAAAAAATCCAAGGAGATCCTTGAAGTCAGTAATAAAAATGCAAAAGATCTCGGTAGAAAAAAAATCGGTAAATTCACCCAGGGTGGAATATAAGATCACAAGCGACAATATTCACGATTAATTCTAGATGATGCTGAATACGATTTTATAATCGCAGGATGAAACAGCTAGTGATATATTTGTCAGTCTTGAAAATGCCTACTTGTCCGATAGAACAAAATTTGGTACAATTGTTAGCTACATTGATGGCGACTCTCCGAAATACGTACATCAAAGAGCGTCAATGCTGGTTTATGTTTATATCAATTTGCTATCGATGATAAAGAGATTTCCTGACACCGCAGTAAGAGTCGCCACTGATTCATTTTATATAGATATCAAACATAAAGAAGCAGTGGCTCGTTTTACAAATTCTGATGAGTGTTGGGGGTCATGGAGAAAAAAACAAGAAATGTTACACTGGTACTCTAAATCACCAGATGTTACGATTGAAAATAATTACATGAAAACTAATCAAATATCACAACTATCGAGTGCATCTTTGTTTTCCGATCCAATATGTAGATTTAAAACCGTTTACTTAAACGGATGTGGCGAGTCTGGGAAGACGACTCGTGTTATCGAATTATTTCGGGAGAAGTCAGACATGACTGTGCTAACACCCACACACAGAATTACACAATAGATGAAACAAAGACGAGTTAATCCTTGCACTTATCACAGTTTTTTTTGATATAAAGATGACGCATGGACTCCTGATCGAATGAGTGAGAACCGATACATTCATCTCATGGGTTAACCATCTCTGATACAATTCTTTGGATTGCAGATGATCGCATCGAGTATTCGAATTTAGTTTATCTCGCAATGTCACGAGTACGAATATTAAATCAACTTCGTATAGTTGTTTTAGATTCTAATGAAACCACAATCAGTGATATTGTCAGCGATGATATAAGAAGAAGAAAAAAAACCTCGCTGGTTATAAACAACACGATAAGAAAAATAACAGAGAATTTGATATTGATGTCGAATTTATAATGATGCTGAAATTACAACAGAATAATCACTGCGCGTACTGTAATTGTATAATGCTATGGTGTTGGTCGGATAAAGATCCTCGCCAATTTGCCGCAGTTAGAAAAGATAGCCGTTTTGGACATACGCGAGAAAATGTTATGCTGACCTGTCTAGAGTGTAATAGACGCTATTTAAGTAATCGTGGCGGTAATTGTGTATCCTCGGGTATCACTTGTAACTGTTCACGTGTAAATCCAAGGTCAATCCGTGGATCTTGTTATCTGAGATATTTCATACGACGTGACACTCGAAACAAGACCAGTAGCTCTTTTCTTTACCACCTTCGAGTTCACCTGGTTCATATAAATATCCCACAGTGACACTGCCAAGTATTCGCTGTTCTGGAAAATCATTTCGTTGTTTTTGTACGAGTATATACATTTTTTTGATCGCGTTAATAGGTATCATAGTGATTGTTCGATTAATTTCATTATTTTGCGCAGTTATCACACATGGCAATCTCTTGACCCATTCACGTGATCATTTATCCCCGATAAATTCCTTCGCGTATTGATATCCAAATAACCACTCAGCAACTGTTCCATTAAATCGTTCAACATGTGTATGATCGTTGTGTATTGCCGTATGTCCCCGTCTGATTGTGACATTATGATGCTACATTGTTGATAACACAGCACCCTGAAATTCCTTTCTAGGATCAACCTGTAATAATTGTGGCCACTGCAGAGGACCTTGTGGTCCAAGTCCTCGTCGATAAATTCGTTTAAATGCAACATATACCTTTGATGCTTCCTTGGTCAACTCCTTTGTATCTACTCGCAACATCAACTACTGTTAATGCATACTTGTATGTCCCTGTATTGACCAGTATCATGCGGAATAAATAATATATCCGCCTGGTGAACTCCATTTGGGACGTTAACATAAAAATGTGCGAAGTTAATTTGTTTAGCCGGCGGTAGTTAAATCTGCCATATTGCCTGTCTTGATAACCATTCCGCCGCAGTAACTTTTTTCACTTTTGCCGCATTGGCGAGTTTATTAATTGCTAATATACCCCGCCAGTATCCTCTTGGGGAATAAGAAATAGATTCCATATTGTTATTAATTACCTGCACCTAATACCAGTTTACCTTTCATCGCAGATCTTACTAACCAGTTAGCTAATGATTGCTTGAAAGATTTATTCTTAATAGAATTCAAAGGATGATTCAATTTCACATCTGCGATATGTTTATGTTGCAGATTGCTACTTTTATAAGCAACATCATGAGTATGACAAGCCCTATCAATAGCGTTTATTGGATATTCGCCAGGTTGTGGTTGATCTTGATTATCGAGTCGGATATGAATGAATAGTTGGATGTAAAGTGAAACCGGCCACTAGGGTCATATGTTCACTATTTTGCACTGCCATTTATTTACATGGCAGTGATTTAATTTATCCGGAAATATGGAATGGTGCCACATCTTCCTGGCGTTTATGCGCACATAGTGCGATATTTAATTTGGTTGTCATATCATACCCCTAAAAAGGGGCTAATGATATGGATGTTAGACCTGTTTGAGTGGGAATAGACCCATCACGCACTCAACCTATCAACCAATTGAAAGTACGTACGCTTATTCCAAATTCAATCCAGTTTTTCTAGTGGATTTCTCTATGCCAAAATTGTGTAAGACACCGATGCAATTCATCAAATGGTAGAGATGAACAATTAAATTACGTTCCTATCTATGCCAATCTTCTAGTACAAAAGTGTAAATATATGTCCCTAACAATTTCTTTTGCTGATATGACTAAACTTCATTTGAATGGTAGCCACTGTCAGAGAGGATTATATTGTTAATTTTGAGCGGTGGGTTCCGAAAATGATCAAGTTAGGCTTTTGGGATAGAGCTTGTCAAGGAGGGTTTCCGTAACCATGTGGAAGACCCTATTAAAGCAAAGAAAGACAATAGTCCTAAAAAGGACTTTTTTCTCCGGAGAATCCCATGATTACTTGTTAATGACCGATTATCCCTCTGCTCCTGTGGTTGGTCCCTGTATACTTCTTGAGTGTCTTGTTTGACCATGTACTCAATCGATAATTCCCTGTATACATCTTGGGTGTCTTGTTTTGGATTCTCACTCTAAACATCCTTGCTCCCTCGTCAATTTGCTTCCGTATTTTTCCCTATCAATTTGGAATTCTTTGTGCTGTTTTGTGTAGAATATATAACCCCATATGACAACTATTTGTTTGTTAATGCATGATGTTATTAAGTTACTGCAAGGCCTGATAGTTTTGGGGTTAACTGTCTTTATAGTGTATGAATTTTAGGTCGTTTTTTAAATTAGCATATTTTTGGTTGCAACCTTATGTTGATGGGCCTGATAGTTTTGGGTTTGAGACTACCTTATATGATCTAATTTGGGGTCATAACCTATGCATATATGATAAGGTTTTTAGTTGCAACATTGTGTCGCTGAACCTGATAGTCTTGGTTTTGAGCCTACCTCATACACTCTAGTTGGGACCATAGTTAGGGGCGCGCGTTAGTGGCTATACTTTAATCACAGCGGTATCGCGTTTTTTAGGGGCCTATAATACCTTCGTAATATTAAACTCAGTTATGAGATGTTGTCAATGGGGTTATATAGAAGGAAGAATTTAGAAGCATAAGAGAAGAAAAGAGGTAAGACGTTTGCCTTATTGATTGTATAACTGGTAGTAAATAACACTTTTTATGTTTATACCTTTATGTATTTTTATTTTAGGTTTAATTTTATTGTTCCATGTTATTTTATCATTCCATTAGGTTTGGTTGCTGTGGAGCCGCCATGGGAACGTAATGCCCAGCGTAGTGTAGGTGGGCTCTCTTAAGAGATAACGAGTCCCTTTTAGCCTCGTACGCTTCCATCCCTCGTAACGATATTATTTTCCATTAGGTTAGGTTGCTCTGGAGCCGCTATGGGAACGTTATACCCAGCGTAGTTTTGGTGGGCTTCCCTAAGGGTAACGAATCCCTTTTGACCCCGTACGCTTCCCTCCCCTTAGAACAACATTATTGTATATGCATATTTAGGTACCAGTAAAACATTCATTTCATTTATGGATGATATGGTGTTATACTTATATTCTATCCATTAGCCCTGTAGTTCTAAGAAATTCAATTATATTATAGTATGTTTTTTGAGGGGTTTTGTTGCATAATTGAATTATTTCTAGATATGTACTTGGTGCGGCAAGTTCTAATTGTTTAGTTATAAATAGGTCTCTTTCTTTTTGCGTATTGTTACAGATATTGAATATATGGTACAGATCTTCCAGTATGTTACAGTTGAAGCAGTTGATGTTGTGCGGAAAAGGTCCTATATATTTTCCAAAACTATTAGCTAATTTTGTTTTTCCAAGAATTATCCTATTTATTTTAGATTGTTCATAACTGCTGCACCTGGGTATCAGGATATTTATATTGACTTCTTTGACAATACTGTGTAAAAATCTCCCTTGTTTATTATGGTTCCAATCCTTTTGCCACTCTTGATTTATCAGTGTATAGATTAAATTGTTAATTTCTGTTGGACTATACTTTAGTGGCTTGTAATTAGGTTCAGTGAGTTTACTCTTGGCTAATTGGTCAGCTAATTCATTGCCTTTTTATGTCGATGTGAGATGGTATCCATAGAAACTCTACTGTTATGTTTTGAGTATCGAGTATTTTAATTATTTGGTTAATTTGATTAAGAAAGTTTTCTCCTGATTTAGTATTATTGCATTGTATTGATTTTAGGACACTTAGTGAATCATTAATAATCAAGGTCTTATCTGGTTTGTTTTCTAGTGTACATTTTAAAGATTCCAGGATGGCCCAGAATTCAGCTGTGTAAATGGAGCAGTGATCCGGTAGGAGGCTGCCCATTTTGATATTGAGTGCTGGAATGACCCAAGCCGCAGCTGTTTTAAAGGGGTTGTTAATTGTGGAACCATCCGTGAAAATATGAGTATTTTTTTATATTGGTTGTTGATTAGTTCCATTGCAGCTGTTTTTAAATAATGTTGTTGGTTTTCTTTTTTACCTTTGTCTATAAGGGAGATGTTTACTTTAATTGATGTATTATTCCAAGGTTTTTTATCAAGTATTTGGTTAGTTTCCACTTGGAATTTATCTGCTGAGAGTTGTAGATTTAATTCATGTATTATTTTGCCAAAGGATGACTTATTTTTAAGAGTTTTCCTAAAAGGAATTTTGCATTTGTTGATAGCGTTGGGTTCCGGGACCGCAGTAAGTATAACCTGGAAGATGTTCTTCTCCTGGGTATTTGGCCCAAGGATCTCCTGGTAGTTTTGTAAACTTGGCTGCGATATCACCTCTTTTATTTATGCTGACAAATCGGAATTTTTTTATACCACACCGTGAACATTTGCCGTTCATCGCTTCTCTGTTATTTTTGTTACAACAGCTGTTGGGTCAATTGTCGGTGTACACGACTTCCATTTCACACAATATAAATCCATAAGATACTTATGTTACATCTAATGAAAAGTACTGACTTTTCCGCGTTAAAAAAACAAACACCCCCTAATCATCATAAACTGTTAGCAAATATAATACGGATGATAATAACTGGACCGTCTAGAAGTGGTAAAACACAACTGTTACTTAATTTGATTATGAAGTGGATAAAATGGGATAACTATATTGAATAGCCCCAACAGCAAAGTATCACCATTGCTACGAGGTGTTAGGAGATTGTAACGAGACCTCAAAATCAATAACCCTTGAGGATGCTATTGAATATATCGACAACATCGAAGAAGCTCCTTGTGTTGAGGATATCGACGAAAACTTCAACAATTTAATTGTGTATGACATGTGATAATGGACAATAAAAATCCCGCTAGGAATTTTTCGCTTGGAAGACATAAAAAATGATATAATTTACGTTTCTCAACGATACACTAACATACCTAGTATGGTCATGAACAACTGTAATATTTTTTAGCGTTTAACGGAGCTAATATACATAAGATACAAAAGTATCACCGGTCTTGGTGTAGCGGCGACATGGACTATAATAAATTTAAAAAATTCGCTAACACCGCTCAGACTATCCCACATGGATTTATAACCATAAATTGAGAAGACCCTCACATACGATATCAAATTGGACTAGATAAAAAATATTTAATTAATACCAGTTAAAAAAAACGCGCCAACAAATACGTTTGAGGCAATTTCTGTTCTTAGGTTTCGTAACAGGCCTTGGTTAATCAAATAGACACATGGGTTCACTCTCCGTTTTTTTTTTCAAAACTTGGCTAAAAAAATATGTTATGGGGGATATTTCAAACTTGGCTAAAAATATATGTGTGTAGGGTTCACCCTCTCTACTACTGAGTGACATAAGGCGTGACCTATATTCTCATAAGAACAAAATTTGATTTGTTTTTTTTTTTATTAGGGAGGAGCACAAACATGGCTGCATATGGCCAGGCGTTGGAATATGAATTTGTATGTGGTAGATAGTTTCAACAAAGTGTTCTGTAGTAAAAACAAAAAGTAAAGCATATTCCTAATTGTGCTGGTAGTAGTTTGTGAGGTGTCTTGAAGATTGGGAAATATTTTGATATTTGTGGTATTTGGTGAGCATATAAGCAAACAAGTTTATATCATTGTTTTACTGTACAATATATATATATATATATATATATATATATATATATATATATATATATATATATATATATATATATATATATAACATTTTTCACAAGGCCCACATGCAACTACCAAAACAAGTACTCATGCATACCTTTATAGTCTGTACATTAATTAGAATTTAGTTAATGCATGTGGACCACCATAATGTTTTAAAGAAAACCTCAAATGTGACAACAAAATGGCTATTTTATAGCATCAAATGTCAGAATGTGAATGTGCCTATGTTGTTATATGAAATAGGGTTGCAAATTTTAGTTCTTCAAATCTTAATACAGTTTTGCCATGGTAGTATCAGATCAGCAATATTTTTGAAACAAACTGTTTGGGCCAAAAAGAGGCATTACATTAACAATCCCTTATCCATTCAGTATTTACATGTTGTATTGGGGAACTTCTGTTATTTTTATTATTTGTATTGATGCAGATATTAATACTGAATAACAACAACTAATCTCTGGTAGTTAGTAGATAATATATGCTTCCAATTTTTTTAATAATGCCTTTAGTATTAATATGATTCATATTCTTATAACTATGAATACAAATAGGATATTTGCTTGTAATCAGTGAATATCGAGTGGATAAAAATACCTTTTCACCTATGAAATTAAATATCATTATTCATCCATAGCAAGTAAATTTTCTTTTAGGTTTTCCTCATATGTGTAGGCCTGTATACGGAATATCATATTGAAGTAGGAGATTTTTTACTTGATTATGTGCATTGTCCGTGGTGAATATTGAGTGTTTTCACCAATGAAATGAAATATCATTATTCATCCATAGCAAGTACAATTTAATTTAGCTTGTGGTCAGATGAATTGGATTGCATATGGAACAACAAGTTGGAGATTTCTTACTTGATTATGTGCAGTGTGATACATAATCGATAACATAATCTCTTTTCAGTAGATTCTCTGGAATTTGCAAATGATGAGGATAGATTACACCTTCCCCCTGAGTGGCCAAGTGGTCTAAAGCTCTCCCTGTTATGGATCACTGCCATCTCACCTCTGTCTGCATGGGTTTGAGTCTCAGATTCAGCCAAGGTAGTTATGTGCACAATCTTGACAGTAGCTTCTCATGGGTCGGTAGTTATTTTCAGGGTTTTCCTGGTCTTTTCCTCCACCATTATTACTAGCCGCCATGTATAATCTATCTTGTACTGAAAAGTGGCATTAAACGCTACAACAACAACACCCTCCCTCCTCTTACGATTTCATAATCCTGTTGTGAAACATTTCAGAGAGTACATAAAGACAATGTTTGAACAATTTTGGCAAGTACAGATCTTTGATAGCAGGTGGAAAATATTTTGTCAATGGTGCATTAAGAAATGCATTAATCCAAGCTGTCCCTCACTCTAAAAATATTGCTATAGTGCAGCCCTATCCAACACACTCATATTTTCGAATGGTAGGGGTATCAGTGCAGATTCTCATATTTCTGACCTTATGAAGGAATCGGCAGACAATCTTTTATTCATTTTCAAAGAGAGAAAATGCTCAGTCTCAAATATTGTCATAGTGCAGCCCTATCCAATATGGTCATTTTCAAATGGTGGGGCAGTGCAGATTCTCATATTTATGACCTTATTAGGAAGGTTTGAGCACAAAAGGAACATCTCATACATAGTGTGGTCTTGAGGTATACATGGATGGAGCTTCTTTTGAGAACTTGACTCTTATGATGGATTGCTTGCTCGGCTTGGATCTGTAAGATTAAGGAGTATTAGCTTCATGTACTGTCTATGGAAGACAGCTGTCCATTGTTCATTGGCAAACAGAGAGATCAGTTTCTCTTCTCTGCCAAATTGTTTTATTTACAAACAAACCAACAGTATCTGCAAGATTAAGAAGCATGCTTTATGAGATGTCTGTGGAGCAAAGTTGTTCACTGGTAATTATAAATCAGTTTCTCTCATTTGCCAGCAAGGTTTATTTGCCCTCCCCATAAAGCCATGCCCTTTAGAGATTCGCAGTCACAGTTGTATATGTGCTGGGAATGGTCATGATAATTGTTTTGTTCATTTAGGGCTTTACTTGCCCTTCAAGGTGCATTGTCCCTTATTGTACAGGTAGGAGAAAGGTTAGGAAATGTCTGTTCCTTCCCCTATATGCCTCAAATGATGTTTTGACATCCACTAATTAGGTGGATTGTTATCTCATATCATTCAAGGGGCTTTTTAGTCCCTTAAAGAGACAGTTACCAAGCATGCATCATTCTATATGAATCAGAATTCAAATTTGAACAATGCAGATTAATATGCACAATATTCAAACTATTGCAACCACTTCAGCTTATAATTAATCACTTGAGGATGTGATGAAGGTCAGTTGTTTGGCAGTCACACAATCACTGCCTTCTGTATAACACTTTCATTTTTTGATGCACTAGAGTGAAGGCATATTTTCTCTATGGTCTGGAGTTGAAGCACAGAATGTGAACAAAGCTGATACAATTGTATTTGTGAGCATTCTTATCAGAAATATTAGCATTCCCTTGTTTTTAACAACTTGAACCTCTCACGGAACTGATAAATTCAGATACACAATAGCAACAGGAAACATATTACTGACATTAATTGTATAGATGGAGGGGGAAATTAACTTTGATTTAATCCAGGACAGTTCACCCTTTAGTAGCTTGAATTATCATATGGATGAGTTCAATTCCAGTCTGGAGAAGTTGGGTACGTGCTTGCAACAGGTAAGTATTGCATGGTTACAATTAGTTCTTATCCCACCAACTGTGCCTTCAACTTAGCATTCAGAAAAGTAAGTGGTTGGTCAAAAATGAACATATATTTAAATTTTTCTGTAGCAAACATGAAGTGACAACTTTATATATTTATATGGGCTGTGACCTTTTTCCCAGAGTGCTTACAAATGCATACACACATTCATTTTATTTATCATTACGATACAATCATTGATTACATTTTTTTGTTTTGTATTTTTTGTTTAAAGCATCTCCTAAAGGTTTGAAGTATGTGCAGCCAATAGTTTCTGAAGCAGATCTTGGTCAGGAATCCATCGATTTGATCTGTCAGACAGATAATTGTACATATCCGCCTCCAAGCATGTTATGGTTCTATCTGGTAAGTATGATTACTGCATACAGTTTTACTTATAATTGTACCCCTCTGAGTAAAAGGGAAAAACCCATGGAATAAATTAAGATTTCTTTACTTAAATATGTATATATGCAGGATTGGATTAGAATACAAGTCAAGACATTGTCTTTTTTTGTCTTACCAGAATTAGACACAGAGAATTGAGCCCAGATTTCAATTTTAGTTTATAATTCATAAATCTGATTGACTGAAATTTAAATCGGACCATGAATAGACCACTCAAATATCCATGGTCTTGTATTATCTTTTTATTATTATATTATCTTAAATGGGCTAAAAATAGAACACTCTTGACTGAAATTTAAATCTGACCATAAATAGACAACTCAAAGTATCCATGGTATTGTATTATCTTATTATTATTATATTAGCTAAAAATAGAACACTCTTGACTGAAATTTAAATCTGACCATAACTAGACCAGTCAAGTATCCATGGTCTTGTATTATATTAGAGCATCCACCTTTCTTCACACACTGAAATTGACATAATCTTCTGATGTTAACGTTTGATAACAGTAAATTTAATGTTGTGTCTTTTTGTGGGAGATTTTAAACAGAAGCAGCTTTTATCAGGAGTTGAAATATTTGTACATTAGAGGATTCATTTTTATGTTTCAACAATGGGGTATCTTTACACTGTTCAAGAGAAACTCAACAATTTCTCTTCATGTTGGTGCATAAGTATGTTCAGATTTCTCTGAATAATAAATAAAGTAAAGGCATAACCTTACTGCAAAATATGTTGATCAGCCTTTTCTAAATCAAACAGGTTACATTAAAATGAATATAGGTTATGAGGAATTGTAACTATGAAAATATTATCTAAAGTTTTATTTGGCATTATATCCATTCTTCATTAGAACTATTAAATAGCTGATAAAGTAAATACATTGGTGCCTCTCACTCTATGTGAAACTCTAAAAAGACTCCTTGTATGAGTCATATACAGTAAACCACATTCATTTGATAGAGACCACATCCACTCCATGATGTTCATCTGAAACAACTCCACAAGAAACAGTGGTCTGCAGAGTAATTATAAATGTATTGATGCAGCATCTACACTAGGACACAATGAGAGACTAGGCTTCAGACTGGAATTGTTATGTTTTCTTCAGTAACTATAATTATTACATGTAATATGATTAGAGAATAATATCCTTAGATTGGTGTCTAGTGTCTAAGAAAAGATAAATCAATGTAATAATAGCAAATGTGTTATTACATACATCAGCTTACTTTTGACACTTACAAAATTCATTTCAGAATAATCAGCAGCAAAAAGTCCACTACAATGTGTCCAATGGTGTCATGGTGGATAATACCGCTCTATGTGATCAGCTTGAAGCGATCTACACCAGCACCCTACATCTGACTCGTGGAACTACCTTCCAAGGAAACATTCCTTTCAAAACAAAATTTGTTTGTGGAGTACAACATCCTGCTCTTGATGGGGTCATACAATATTCAGAAGCCTCAAATTATATCAATTTTGCAGGTAATTCATGCATTTCTCACCACTTAAGTAAGACAGAACAGTATACAACTGCCAAAGATCGTTATTTCTGTATGTTGTCTTTGTATTGATTGGTTTAATTTTTAAACAGTAAAATCACTGTATGGCTAAGAAACGTTGTGGATTGATATATATGGATTGAGGAAGAAGCTTAATGATTTGGGGTGAAGCGGTCCAAAAGGTATTGACACTGACTTATAAAGATAAATTTTTTTGTTTAATAAGATAAGTTCACCATCACATACCTACAACATATCCTCTGAGTTTCTTGCACTTCTAATAAGGAAGAAGCCTGTCTGTTCAAACATCAAAATCTCAAAAGTTATGATCTCAGAGTGAAAGAAGAATAATGGTTGATGCACAGTAATGTTAGTTCTACATACCAAAACCAAACTTTGTGGATATCATGTACATATAGTAAGGAGAAAGACCTTGGTTGTTGGGGTCAAAAACTCTAAGGTCACTGCTACTGAAAGGTGAAACAAAATGGCTTATGTATATTTCTACACCACTGAACTAGACCCGTGTTTAAGGATGGCTTGCACTTGGCTTAAGGACAAAATGGTGATTTAGGGGTCAAATATTCATGGCTATGGTTATTGTAACTGAAATATTTATGTACAATAACATTGGTTTTACTTCATGTACCTATCCCAAATTTGTGAACAGCTTGAATTAAAGTATAAGGAAGAAGTCTTATGAATTTGGGGTCAAAAAGTCTAAATTAACTGACAGAAGGAAGAAAAATGGATTCTGTTTCATAATTTGACTTCTACATCAAAACCCTGGACCAGATATTTGAGGATGGCTTGAATATGTGTTGAGGAGAAAAACATTGATTGTGTAGTCCAGACATCAATGTAACTGAAAGAAGAAAGCCTATTGGTTTAAGGTCATTTAGCTGCAGGTCATGTACCTGAATCAAAGTTTGTGAAGTGCTTGGTCTCTAAATGTCACATACATGCCATGTTTTTAGTGATAATGGTTTCTGCAATTAGTAGGTTTAGTTCAAGATACCCTAAATTTATTCTATTATTATGCACAAAAGTGGTAAATAAGTTCATTTCTAAAACATTGAAAATTTTTGCAAAGGGTCAGATGGATTCCCACTCCATCTCCAAATTAATTTTCAATTCAAAAGAAAATTCCATGAAAAGTATCATGTCTATGTTTATGCTAATTATAAAATCTTTGTTCAGTAAACCTGACAGCAGTGACATTAAAGGACAAGAGTAAGTACATAAATTAAGTTTATAACTGTATATATAGTAAGTTTATACATGCATATATAGTAATTTTATAAATTTACTGCCCTTTAAAAATTGAAGGTTTGTCTTGTTTCTATTTAGGCCTATTATAATGGGTTATTAATATACTGATTGTATCTTTGTTCAGTGAACCTGACATTGGTGACATTAAAGGAGAAGAGTAAATGTATATAGTAAGTTTATAAATGTATATATAGTAAGTTTATAAATGCATTTATATATATATATATATAGTAAGTTTATAAATTTATATATAGTAAGTTTATAAATTTATATATAGTAAGTTTTCAAAATTGAAGGTTGGTCTTCTTTCTATTTAGTACTATTTTAATGGGTTTATTAATGTACTGATTGTATCTTTTGTTCAGTGAACCTGACATCGGTGACATTAAAGGACGTGAATAACAATGCCCTGCCTAGTACTATAGAACTTGTCCAGGGAAATGTTGTAATCTTGAAATGTGTGACCTCTACAAGTCGACCTACTGCTACTGTGAGATGGTACATTGGAAGCACAAATGTCATATCCGGGATAGAAAATACTGCTAAACCTGGGGACAATGGGTTAGAATTCATAGAGAGCAATCTGACTTTCACACCGGATAATAATGAACATCATAATAAATACATCTACTGTCAGGCTTACTCATCTGTGAACTCCAGTTTCCTACAATCTACCCAGTACAAGCTGTTTGTAAAAGGTAAATAGTTTTTATATTGTCACTGATTAAGGGATCTGACCACTAATTTAGTTGATGTAGACATAAATGCTAATATTTGAGAAAATTAAACTTATCATACACTATATGACACCATATAAATTGTGTGTATTTTTTTAAATGTTTGAACAAAGTCTTTATATTGAGAGTATTGTCGCAAAATTTGATTAATAAATCATAACTTTTGCACCAGATAGGCACATTATCATTATAAGCTACTGCAAAATGTCAATATCGCTTAATAACATCTCAACAGAAGAAAGGATTGATAAATTTTAGAAAGAAACAAATACATGTATATTAAGGCCAATGGCTTACAAAGTCCTCATTATACAAAGTTATCATTATTGTTATTACAATTATAAGCTACTGTCAAATGTCAATATCACATGACAAAAGTGGACAGTACTGATAAAAGTCTCAGAAAGAAAAATTACATTTCTATTAAAGCAAATGGCTTAAAAAGTCCTCATTATACAAAGTCCTCATTATTATTATTATTATTATTATTATTATTATTATTATTATTATTATTATTATTATTATTATAAGCAACTGTCAAATGTTAATATCGCATGGCAAAAGTGGACAGTACTGATAAAAGTCCTGGAAAGAAAATTACATTTATATTAATGCCAATAGCTTACAAAGTCCTCATTATACTAAGTCCTCATTATTATTATTATAATTTTGAGCTAATGTAAAATGTCAGTATAACTTGATCACATCGAGACATTAGAAAGTACTGATAAAATTCTCAGAAAGAAAAATTACATGACTCTGTATTATAAAGCCAATGGCTTACAACATCCTCATTATACTAAGTCCTCATTATTACTATTATAAATATAAAGTACTGTAAAATGTCAACATCACTTAATCATGCAGAGAGTGTGGAAAGTACTGATAAAGGTCTCAGAAAGAAAAATGACATGTATATTAAAACCAATAGCTAACTTTCTAAGTCCTCATTAAAGAAAGTCCTCATTATTATTATTAAAATTATAAGCTACTGTAAAAAATCACTATTGTTTAATCAGATGGAGAGAAAGAGTGATAAGTACTGATACAAGTCTAAGAATGAAAAATTACATGACTGTGTATTAAAGCCAATGTTTTACTAATTCCTCATCACACAAAGTCCTCATTATTATTATTATAATTATAAGCTGCTGAAAAATGTCAGTATCGCCTAATCACTTGGAGAGAGTGGAAAGTACTGATCAAAGTCTAAGAAAGGAAAATAAGATGACTGTGGATTAATGAAAATGGCCTACTAAGTCCTCATTATACAAAGTCCTCATTATTATTAGCAGTATTAAAAGCTACTGTAAAATATATGTCAGTTTCTCTTAATCACATGGAGAGAGTGGAAAGCACTGACCAAAGTCTACGAAAGGAAAATTACATGACTGTGTATTAAAGTTAATGGTTTACAAAGTCCTCATTATAAAAAATCCTCATAATTATTATTATAAATATAAGCTACTTTTAAATGTCTATATCACTTAATCACATGGAGAGAGTGTAAAGTACTGATAAAAGTCTAAGAAAGGAAAATTACATGACTGAGTATTAATGCAATGGCTTACAAAGTACTCATTATACAAATTCCTTAATGTTTTTCTTATTATTATTATAAGCTACTGTAAAATGTCAGTATGGCCTAATCACATGGAGTGAGTGGAATGTACAGATGAAAGTCTAAGAGAGAAAAATTATATGATTGTGTATTAAAGCCAATGGCTTACAAAGTCCTCATTATATGAATTCCTCATTGTTATTATTATTATTATTATTATTATTGAAATTAAAATCTACTGTAAAATTTCAATATCACTTACTCACATTGACAGTGGAAAATATTGATAAGTCTAAGAAATAAAAATTACATGATTGTGTATTAAAGCCAATGGCTTAAAAAATCCTCATTATACAAAGTCCTTGTTACTATTATTACAATTAAAAGTCCTGTAAAAATGTAAATATTGATTAATCACATGGAGAGATTGTAAAGTCCTGATATAGGTCTCAGATTGAAGAGTGACATGTATATTAAGGCCAATGGCTTTCAAAGTCCTCATTTTAAAATGTCCTCATTATTATTAATATTATAATTATAAGCTATGGAAAATGTTCATATTGCTTAATCACATGGAGATAGTGTAAAGTACTGATAAAAGTCTAAGAAAGGAAAATTACATGACTGAGTATTAAAGCCAATGGCTTAGAAAGTCCTCATTATACAAATTCCTTAATTTTTTCTTATTATTGTTATAAGCTACTGTAAAATGTCAGTAAGGCCTAATCACATGGAATGAGTGGAATGTACAGATGAAAGTCTAAGAGAGAAAAATTATATGATTGTGTATTAAAGCCAATGGCTTACAAAGTCCTTATTATACAAAATCCTCTCATTAGTTTTATTTTTATTATTATTATTAAAATTATAATCTACTGTAAAATGTCAATATCGCTTAATCACATTAAGAGTGGAAACTATTGATAAAAGTTTAAGAAATAAAATTTAAATGATTGTGTATTAAAGCCAATGGCTTACTAAGTCCTCATCTTACAAAGTCCTCATTATTATTATTATTATTATTATTATTATTATTATTATTATTATTATTATTATTATTATTATTTTATTATTATTATTATTATTATTATTATTAAAAGCTACTTTAAAATGTCAGTAATGCTTAATCCCATAGAGAGAGTGGAAAGTACTGATAAAAGTATGAGAAAAATCACATGGTTGTGTATTAAAGCCAATGGCTAACAAAGTCCTCATTATACAAAATCCTCATTGATTTTATTATTATTATTATTATTATTATTATTATTATTATTATTATTATTATTAAAAGCTACTGTAAAATGTCAGTATTTCCTAATTACATTTAGAGAGTGAAAGTACTGATAAAAGTCTAAGAAAGAAAATTACATGACTGTGTATTAACGCCAATGGCTTACTAAGTCCTCATTATACAAAGTTCTCATTATTATTATTATTATTATTATTATTATTATTATTATAAGCTACTGTAAAATGTCAGTATCGCTTAATCACATTCAGAGAGTGGAAAGTACTGAGAAAAGTCTAAGAGAGAAAAATCACATGATTGTGTATTAAATCTAATGGCTAACAAAGTCCTCATTATACAAAATCCTCTCATTAGTTTAATTATTATTATTATTATTGAAATCATAAGCTACTGTAAAATGTCAATATCTTTTAATCACATTGAGAGTGGAAAATATTGATAAAAGTCTAAGAAATAAAATTTACATGATTGTGTATTAAAGCCAATGGCTTACAAAATCCTCATTATACAATGTCCTCGTTACTATTATTATAATCAAAAGTCCTGTAAAAATGTAAATATTGATTAATTGCATGGATAGATTGTAAAGTCCTGATATAATTCTCAGAAAGAAAAATGAAATGTATATTAAAGCCAATGGCTTACAAAGTCCTCATTTTAAAATGTCCTCATTATTACTATTATAATTATAAGCTATGTAAAATGTTAATATGGCTTAATCACATGGAGATAGTGGGAAGTACTGATAAAAGTCTAAGAAAGGAAAATTACATGACTGTGTATTAAAGCCAATGGCTTACAAAGTCCTCATTATACAAAGTCCTCATTATTATTATTATTATTATTATTATTATTATTATTATTATTATAAATTACTGTAATATGTCAGTATCGCTTAATTACATTTAGAGATTGGAAAGTACTGATAAAAGCCTCAGAAATAAACATTACATGACTGTTTATTAAAGCCTGATACCCAAGCATTGCACATGGTTTTCAGCATTCCTCATACCATATGCAGTTATTGATTCACTACCAATTTTGTGACACTTACCTATCATTATTGTGAAGTTTTACTTTTCTAAATGCAGCATCATCCTGTTCTAGAAATTCTTGGAACATGTGCATTGAGCTAGATTGAGATATGACATCCGCAGAATGGCATGTCCACTAACTTTTCTGATTTACTGATCATGGTACTTCATGTGAGGACATGTTTGCTTGAAGTAAAATAGAAGTGTTTTTGATAAATATCAGGCATGAAATTTCTGATAATTTTTGTTATTATGTTTTTTTCTTCATTTCCCAGTCTGTAAATATTAAAGAAAATATTGTTTTAATAAGTACAAATGATAATGTCTTGCATGTTGATCTACCTACCTTGCTTAGTCATAGAAAGGGTGTGGGAATTATGTGTAGTATTATGTTTATTTAATAATGTGCCAGAGCCCCGAGTGCCCAAGTGGTTTAAAGCACTTTCCGTTATGGATCACTGCCATCTCACCTCTATCTGCGTGGGTTTGAGTCTAAGATTCGGCTAATGTAGTTATGTGAGAAAGCTTGCCAGTAGCTTCTCATGGGTCAGTGGTTCTTTCCTGGGGTTTTCCGAGTTCTTCCTCCACCATTAATACTGGCCGCTATGTATAGCCTATAGTGTGCTTAAAAATGGCGTTAAACCATAAAAAACAAAACAAACAAAACTACCTGTTAGCATCATTGGATATCATTTATATCTCTCTGAAATATAATTCTTGTTTATATTTAACATACATCATGTTTAAGCTTACATTACAAAATACCTAGTGCTTCTGCTCAACAAAGACAAAAGACAAATTGGCCCTGTGCTTTATGTGAACTTAATTGTGGCGCTGAATCCCTTGCTTGTGAGAATTGCAAGTTTTGGATGCACGCAAAGTGTGATAGATTGACAATTGATGATTTAAAACTATTTCTAGACAATACGTTTATGAATGTTGTACTTCCATGAGTGGAGTGTACAACTATGAAATTGCAAATAACAGATTAAATATGGTTATTATTGTTATTAGTATTATTATAATAATTATTATTATTATTATTACTATTATTTTTATTATTCTTAATTATTATTAGTATTATTATTATTAATATCTTGCTTCATTTTTGTTTGCTCTACTAACATTGGAGCATGATAATAGAAAGAAAGTATTAATTAATTTATATCAAACTGATTTTGTGGATATATGGATATACTACTAGAATAACTTGCACACTAGCTGTTGACTCACTTCATTTTACTCCTCAATTATTTCAATTACAGATTTAAACAAAACTGACAATTGATTATATTTTGACACTGAGACACATCTATGATATTCTGACAATTAAATCAGGCTCAGGGTCAAGTGGTATGAGTCATTTTATTGGTCAACTAGTATATTGTAATCATGCTAAGATGAGAGTCTTCTTACTCAAGAATATTAAAGATTTATGTAAGTGGGAATACCATGGCAATGCATTTCATGCATTTATAATCATCAGGTTTGCACTGGGATTCATTACAGAGCATAAAACCATTTGTATAACTTCCTACATTTCTCATATATGACATGAGCAACTTCTTCCAAGGCATGGGCCACATACTGATATTTAAAACAATGTAAATATAACAAATAAAACAATGTAATATAACAATAAAACAATGTAAATGTAACAATATAAACAATGTTAATGTAACTATATTAACAATATGAATGTAACTATATCAACAATGTAAATGTAAACATAAAAAACAATGTAAATGTAACAATAAACAACAATGTAAATGTAACCATATCAACAATTTGAATGTAACAATATAAAAATGGTAATGTTACCATATTTTCAATGTAAATGTAACCATATAAAACAATATTAATGTAACCATATAAAACAATATTAATGTAACCATATAAACAATGTTAATGTAACCATATTAAAGAAACAATATAAATGAAACAATATAAAACTATGTAAATGAAAGTATATAAAGCAATGTACATGTAACAGTAAAACAATGTAAATGTAACAATAACAAATGTTGATATAATAATTGAACAATGTAAATGCAACAATAAAATGATGTAAATTTGACCATATAAACAATGTAAATGGAAATATATAAAACAAACTAAATCTCAACATATAAAAAATGTAAATATAAGCATATAAACAATGTAAGTGTAGCCATAAAACAATATAAATGTAACCATATAAAAATTAATGTAACCATATTAACAATTTAAATGTAACCATATAAGCAATGTAAATATAACCATATCAACAATGTTAATGTAACTATATAAAACAATGTAAATGTAACCACATGAAATAATAAATGTAACCATATAAATAATAATGTAACCAAACAAACATGATCAATGTGACTATATAAAACAATGTTAAAGCAGCCATATAAAACAATGATAATGTAAAGATATCAACATAAACAATGTTAATATAACCACTTGATGCAACCATATTAAACAATGTAAATGTATTCATTTGAACAATATAAATGTAATGAAATAAACAATTTAATGTAGCAATATAAACAATGTAAACAAGTAACCATATAAATATAAAACAGAGTAGATGTAACCATACAAACAATGTTAAGGTAACCATATAAAAACTCTAAATGTAATCATATAAACAATGTTTACATAACCAAAAAAAGAATGTTAATTTAACCATTTAAACAATGTAAATGTAAGCACATGACAATGTAAGTTTAACCATATCAAACAATATTAATGTAACCATATAAAACAATGTAAATGTAACCAAATAAAACAATGTAAATTTAAGAATAAAACAATGTAAATGAAAGCATATACATCAATGTACAAGTAATAATGCAATGATGTAAATGTAACAATGAAAAATGTAAATGTAATAATACAATGATGTAAATGTAACAATAGAAAATGTTAATGTAAAAATTAAACAATGTAAATGTGACAACAAAAGAATGTAAATAATAGAATATAAAGAATGTAAATTTGACCACATAAGACAGTGTTAATCTAAAGATATAAAAAGCTGAATGTAATCATATAAACAATGTAAATGTGACCATACAAAACTATATAAATGCAGAGATATAAACAATCTTAATGTAACCTCATGACAATGTAAATTTAACCAAAAAAACAGTGTAGATGTGACCATATTAAAAAATGTTAATGTAACCATATAAACAATACAAATGTGACCATATAAAACAAAGTAAATGTGATGATATAAAACAATGTTAATGTAAAGATACAAATAATGTTAATGTAACCATATCAAAAATGTAAACATAACCATATAAACAATGTTTGCATAACCAAATAAAGAATGTTAATTTAACCATTTAAACAATGTAAATGTAACCATATAAGACAATGGTAATATAACCATATAAAACAATGTAAATGTGAACTTAAAAGCTATGTAAATGTAACCATATTGAAAATGTTAATGTAACCACATGACATTGTAAATGTTACCATATCAACATGGTAAATGTATCCATATAAACAATGTAAATGTTTCCATATAAAACAATCTTAATGTAACCATCTTAAACATTTTTAATGTAACTGTACAAAACAATGTTAAACTAACCACATGATAATGTAAATATAACCATATAAAACAACATTAATGTTACCATATAAAACAATGTAAATGTATCCATATGAACAATGTAAATATAACCATATAAAAAATGTTAGTGTAACCACATGACATTGTATATGTAACCATAAAATCAATGTAAATTTAATCATATAGAACAATGTTGATGTAACCATATAAAACAATGTTAAAATAACCACATGATAATGTAAGTGTAATGATATAAACCAATGTTAATGTAACCATATTAGACAATGTTAATGTAATCATATAAACAATGAAAATGTAACCATATAAAACAATGCTAAAGTAACCACATGATAATGTAAATGCCACCATATAAAACAATGTTAATTTAATCATATAAAACAATTTTAATGTGACCATATAAAACAATGTAAATGTAACTATCAAAAATATCATTAATGTAACCATATAAACAATGTTAATGTAACCATATAAGGCAATGTAAATGTAATCCTATAAAAAAAAATGTTAATGCAACCATAGAAACAATGTTAATTTAAGCACATTGCAATGTAAATGTAACCATATCAAACAATGTTAAGGTACAAATATCATTAATGTAAATGTAACCATATAAATAATGTTAAGGTACAAATATAAATGATATAAATGTAACATTATAAACAATGTTCATGAAACCATATAAACAATCTAAATATGACCATATAAAGAATGTAAATATAGCCATATAAACAGTGTTAAAGTAACCATTAAAACAATGAAAATGTAACCATATAAACAATATTAATGTAGCTACATGACGATATAAATATAACCATATAAACACTGTAAATGTGACCATAAAAAACAATGTTAATGTAACCATAGAAACAATGTAAATGTAACAATATAAACAATGTAAATGTAACCATATAAACAATGTAAATGTAAATAATGTTAATTTAGTCATATAAACAATATTAATGTAACCACATAAAATTGTTAATGTAACCATTCAAACAATGTAAATGTAACCATACACAACAATGTTAATGTAACAATATAAAACAATGTAAACATAACCAAATAAGCAATGTTAATGTAACCATATAAAATGATGTTAATGTAGCCATAGAAACAACATAAATGCAACAGTATAAACAATGTAAATGACACCATATAAAACAATGTAAATGTATCCATATAAAGAATGTTAATGTAACCACATGACAATGTAAATGAAACCATGTAAACAATGTAAATGTAACCATATAAACAATGTAAATGTTGTCATATAAAATAATGTTAATGTAAGTGTATTAAACAATGTTAATGTAACAACATAACATTCCAGATGTAACCATATAAAACAATGTTAAAGTTACAACATCATACAATAAATGTAACAATATAAAACAATGTTAATTTAAGCATATAAAACAATGTTAATGTAATGATAAAAAACAATGTAAATGTGACCATATTAAATAATGTTAATGTAAGCATATGAAGAATGTTAATGTAACCACATGACAATGTGTATGTAACAATGTAAAACAATGTTAATATAACCATATAAGGAAATGTAAATGTTTTTGTTTTTTTTAAAAGTTTAACGCCATTTTTCAGCACAATATAGGCTATACATGGCGGCCAGTATTATTGGTGGAGGAAGAAACTGGACAAACCCCGGAAAGAACCACCGACCCACGAGAAGCTACTGGCAAGCTTTCTCACATAACTACATTTGCCGATTCTTAGACTCGAACACACACAGACAGAGGTGAGATGGCAGTGGTCCGTAACGGACAGCGCTTGGCCACTTGGGGCCCCCATTGTAAATGTTACCATATAAACAATGTAAATGTAATCATGTAAACAATGTAAATGTAAACATATAAAGAATTTTCATGGAACCACATAACAATGTAGATGCAACCATAAAAAGCAATGTTAATGTAACCATAAAAAACAATTTTAAAGTAACAAAATGATAATGTAAATGTAACCATATAAAACAATATAATTTAATCATATAAAAAAATGTAAATGTAATGATATAGTACAATGTAAATGTAATGATATAAGACAATGTAAATGACATCATATGAAACAATGTTAATGTAACCATATAAAACAATATAAATGTAACTATATAAACATCAATAATGTAACCATATCAAGAATCTAAAAGTATCCATATAAACAATGCAAATGTACCCTTATATAACAACGTTAAAATAACCATATAACAATTTTAATGTAACCAAATGTCAATGTAAATTTATCCATATAATGAGTGTTAATGAGACCATATAAAACAATGTTAACATAACCATAGAATCAATGTAAATGTAACCATATAAAAAATGTAAATGTAACCATATAAAAAATATTGATGTAACCATATAAACACTGGAAATGTAACCATATAAAACAATGTAAATGTAACCATATAAAACAAATGTTAATGTAACCATTTAAAATATGTTAATGTAACCATATAAAATATGTTAGTGTAACCACATGACAATGTAAATGTAGCCATTTAACACAATGTTAATGTAATCATATAAACAATGTAAATGTAACCATATAATACAATGTTAATGTCACCGTATAAACAAAGAAAATGTAGCCATACAAACATTGTTAAAGTTACCATAAACACAATGTAAATGTAACCACATGACAATATAAATTTATCCATACAATCAGTGTTAATGTGACCATATAAAACAATGTTAACAAAACCATAGAATCAATGTAAATGTAACCATATAAACAATGTTAAAATAATCATATAAACAATGTTAATGTAACCATATAAACACTGGAAATGTGATCATATGAAACAATGTAAAGGTAACCAAATACAAATGTTATTTTAACCACAGAAACAATGTTATTGTAACCACATACACAATGTTAATTTAACCATTTAAATAATGTTAATGTAACCATATAAAAGAATATTAACATAATCAAGTAAACAATGTTAATGTAATGATAAAAACAATGTTAGTATAACTGACATTATAAATGTAACCATATAAACAGTGTAAGTTTGACCAGATAAAACAATGTTTATGTAACCATATAAAACAATGTTTATGTAACGATATTGAGAATGTTAATATAACTACATGACAATGTAAATGTAACCATGCAAACAATGTAAATGTTACCATATAAAACAATGTTAATGTAACAATATTAAACAATGTTAATGTAACAATATAACAATGTATATGCAACCATAAAAACAATGTTAATGTAACAATATTAAACAATTTTAAAAAAACCATATCATTTTGCAAATGTAGCCATATAAAACAATATTAATGTAAGCATATAAAACAATGTTAAAATAACCACATGATAATGTAGATGTAACTATATAAATCAATGTTATTTTAACCATATTAAACAATGTTAATGTAACCATATAGAAAAATGTTAACGTAACCATAGACACAATGTTAATGTAACCACATGACAATGTAGATGTATCCTTATAAAAGGTGTAAATGTGACCATATAAAACAATGTTAACGTACCCATATAAACAATGTAAATATAACCATATAAAGAATAAACAATGTAAATGTATCCATATAAACAATGTAATTGTTACCATATAAAACAATGTTAATGTAACATATTAAACATTGTTAATGTAAAAACATTATAATGCAAATGTAACCATATAAAACAATGTTAAATGTTAATGTATTCTGATAAAATAATATAAATGTGACCATATTAAACAATGTTAATGTTACCATATTAAACAATGTAAATGTAACTATATAAAACAATGATAATGTAACTATATAAACAATGTTAATATATTTCATTTAGACACTGTAAATGTGACCATATCAAAGTGTTAATTGAACCATATAAACAATGTTAATGTAACCATATAAAAAATGTTTATGTATCCATTTAAACAATGTTAATGTAACCATGTGACAATATAAATGTAACCATATAGACAGTGTAAGTATAACCATATAAAACAATGTTCATGTAACCATATAAACAATATATATGTAACCATATAAAACAATGTAAATGTATCAATATTAAAAAATGTTAATATAACCACCTGACAATGTAAATGTATCCATATAAACAATGCAGATGTATTCATTTGAAAAAATGTTAATGTGACCATATTAAACAATGTTAATGTAATGACATCATAATGTAATTGTAACCATATAAAACAATGTTAATGAATTCTTATAAAATAATATAAATGTGACCATATTAAACAATGTTAATGTAACCACTTTACAATATAAATGTAACCATGCAAAACAATGTAAATGTATTTATATGAACAATATAAATGTAACCATATAAAAAAATGTTAATGTAACCATATAAAAAATGTTAGTGTAACCACATAACAATGTAAATGTAACAATAAAACACTGTATATGTAACCATATAGAACAATGTAAATGTATCCATATGAAAAATGTAAATGTAACCAAATAAAAAAATGAATGTAACCATATAAACAATGTTAATGTAACCATACAAACAATGTAAATGTAACCACATAACAATGTAATTGTAACCATATAAAACAATGTAAATGTGACAATATTGAACAATGTTAATGTAACCATATAAAACAATGTAAATATAACCATATTAATCAATGTAAATGTAACCACATGACAATTTAAATGAAACCATATTAAACACTGCTATTAACTTTAAATTATTTCAAATTGTTATTCTGAAGTATTTTGTTCCAAAGAATCATATTCTGTTTTCTTCAGGTGATTTTGCTGTGGGAGTAGCTCAAGGAGATGTATTGATGAGCTGGGGAACAAACTTGACGGATATTTCAAACTATCGTTTTGTTGTTAATCCAAGCAGTGCTAATATCATTCGTTTTAATTCAAATAATGTCACAGGCACAGTAGTTCCTGCCTATAGCAACAAAGTCACAGAAATTGGCGATGTTTCTCTTGGCACAGTATCATTCCGTCTACAAAGTCTCACACTGGCTGATGCTGGCAGATATTATTACAAAGCACCTATAATTGGTTCTGCTGATGGGGGACAAATTCTTGTTATAGCAGGCAAGACATTATTTAATATATTTTTATGGTATATATTGATGCGACTTACTATGTATTTTAACTTGAGAAATAGCTCATAACAAATTTGGACAGATTTGAATTAAAAAATTTAATCAGTCACAGACATATGCAGATGAAGTATGGTAAGCACCATTTTAAGGGTTAACAAAGTTATGTTCCAGCATTTTTTGAAAGTTCAAAAATAAATATGATGTCCATGTTTTTCTGCAATGCTTTGAAAGTCATAACATCTGTTGATAGAACATATTGGCTTTGTGCATAGTTTAGTGAAACTGTTTGAAAGATGCAGGATGGGTTCACCACCATGGTATGTTCCTGGGAAAGGCACTTGACTCCCATATGTCTGCCTATCCATCGGTATGTTACATGCTTGGTTTTTGCCACAATTACTCAAGTTGACCACCATATACTTGGAGTTAGAAAGATTCTATCAGTTTTGGGATCAAATGTCAAGGCCACTGTCTCAAAGAAGAATAAATATATCTGCACACCATAGTTATGTCATCTTCACCTGTTACCAAACATTGTACATGCCATGCATTGCGATAAGGAAGAACCTTTCGGAATCAAAAGGTTGAAAGTTGGTGTGAGTAATGCACACAGGTTTCTGCAAACAAATCTGACGTACCGAAACATCTATAGTTACCAACAATTATGAATATCTTGCAATTTTGGTAAAGAAGAGGTTTAATAATTTTGGGGTCAAGAAGTCATTTAAGGCCAAGGTCACAATTTCAGACAGAAAAACAATGACCTTGAGAAAAAAACCAATGAATTAATTCTTTATTAGGTACAGTACATTTCACACAATTTCTTGTATTCTCCACTCATCATGGAGAGGTGAGGGTTGATTTAATCTTTTCTAAACTCACTCTGTGATTATATCACACTGGTGAATATATTGAAGACGAATCAATCAGGAGAGAAACAGCATTACACCAGTTTGATGCTGTAATCAGAATAATGAAAAATAAACAAACATATGAACAGAAATTATTCCAAATAGATCATAAAATGAATGTAATTTTAATGCAATACTACTGATGAAATATATGAGAAGTTGAAAGATATTTGGAGACAAGAATGTGAGAGAGAAGATGAAATGTCGGCTCAATTTTAACAGAATTAGAGAAAGTTGCTGCATAGGTAAATAAAGTTTGGAACATATATTTTCATTAGAGAGGAAGAATTTGAAAAGGAAAATAAGAGAAACTATTACAGACACGACTATAGAAAAAAGCTGAGAAAACAATTCATGAATATTAAACAACTTTCATGGTACATACATGTACAAATATTGACCAAAGGAAGCCTGAATGGAGACAGCACAAAATCTTTAGTCAAATTATTCTTACTAGCCTTAACATAGGGACATACAAAGAAATGCACTAAAAAATTAACATAAAAAAATAACAGTATTAAGAAAATAGCCAGGAAAGAATCACATGAAATCTAGAACCTTGTCATCATTATGGAAATAATAACAACAATCATGCAGCTAGAAGAAATGGACGAACAAATATGGGTTAAAATATAAGAGCCTCTGTTTTAGAACAAGGCTAATATAACAGAGATGAGGGTGGATGAGGGACAGAAATATTAAATATAAAAAAATCTGAATGTGATGGACAATGAAGAGACAAATTTAAAAATATTAATATTAAAAGCCAATAAAAGAGATCGATCAAAAGTAATAATGTGGGATGGAATCTACCTAAAGTACAGATAAAGTCTTCGAGGATGTTATTCAGACCTTAAAAGAATGTCCACATGTAGAACATTAATCACAAAGCAGAAAAAGTATTAAACTTGTTAAAAATGACAGACAAGCTTTGAAATTTTTATTGGATGAAAAAACAATCATCATCACAGATGCAAAGACAGAGCTGTGATAATTATAAATGGACAACAATTTGTACAGAGACAAAATATATGCAATTCTAAATGATAAAGAATTTCACCAGGAAATAAGTGAACAAAACACACAATGATTAACAAACCAAGTAATTTAAAAAATATGGAAATAACATGTATACAGAAAAAAAGGATTATTTAGCAAATATGGAACATTGTACAAGTTATTGTTACGGTCTTCGAAACATCCACAAAATTAATCTCATAACAGAAGAAATCCCAAAGCATAATTTAGAATATTTAGCAGTAAACAGTCCTGAAAATTTAAATAATGACCTATTGTAGAAGGGTCAAAGACTTGCTCACAAGACTAATCGTTTGCTTTATATTATGCTGAAATGACTTGCGTGGAAGTTACGATTTTCATAAGGGATGATGGTTTTGTTTGTCCATTGATTTAACAAAGACTTCTCTAGTCCTAATGGACCGAAGGTTGGAAAGGCTGGTTCTGTTCAGTGTGACAAGGCCAACCCTTGCACAGAATGTTTGTTTTCATAAGGACAGGGGATGAATGGGACATCTCCAGGAGGGTGGATGGCTTGTGCTTTTCTGGTTTGCTTATTCAGCTCTTCAGCTGCTGTCCTGCTAGATTTGCACAACATGGGGCCTTTGTGCACAGTGGAATGCCAAGTGACTTGATCACTTGCTGTTTGCTCCCAGGAATCAAGGGTTTAAATTGAACACTTTCAATGCAGCTTTCAGACCGTTTTTTTAGTTCTGTGGTCCTATTTGAGATGTCTGTCCTTGATGTACCTTGACATAGAAGAGTATCTTAGGCACCTGGTGATCTGTCATATGTACAACATGTCATGCCCAGCATAACTAGGACTGCATAAAGATGATGTGCATGCTGGGGAGACCTGCTTGGAATAGTACCTCAGTGTCTGGAACCTTGTCCTGCCACTTAATGTTGAGGATTTTCCTGAGACTTGTGGTGTGAAAGTTAGTTAGCTTCCTTATGTGGCGTTGGTATACTGTTCATGTTTCGCATGCGTAAAGTAGTACATCAAGTTGTGATTCAATAATGAATTTATAACTAAATCCCTTAAACTAGTACTTTAGTGCAATGCATTTTATTTTATTTTGATATTAATTACTACATACAGAAAAAATGGTACAGCTGTGGGAACAAAGGTGTCACTTATGCTATGCTAGTCCTGTGATATTTGGAAGAAATATTATTTAACAAAAAAAAAAATTAAAGAAAACTCGAAGAATTTGAGTATTAATTGAGAAAGAGCTGGAAGAGATTTCTAGAATTAACATATGTCATTAGAAAAATTTCTCCAGGAACTTAATAACCGGCATCCAGCTATAAAATTCACAATGAATTAGAGTGCATGTAAGCATTCCTTTACCAGACACTTTGTCAAATCATCTGGAATGCCTATTATTACTGACAGTTATGGTAAACCATTACATAATTACCTCAATTTTAAATGCTGTCAAGCAAAGGAAACTTGTTACAATTTTAAAATGGTAAGCCATTTAAGGTTAAACTGGATATTAATGGTAATTCAAGAAATGTGATTTATCCAATGATATTTGTGAGCTGTGAAACCTTTTAAATGTACTTAGGTAAGACAAAAGAATGAACTAATTTGAATGAATCACATTTTACATTGTATTAATGCATAAATGCAAATTCATAAGATTTCAACATTACAAATTTAATTTTGTAAACATGTAGGATATATAGATATTGGGAAGTTGTTGATTTCTCACCATGTAAACAATAATGTCATTAATATTATAATGATGTCAAATGTTTCATTTATGAAAATATATTTAAAGGAAGGATTGATTCACCTGAAGAGCAGCCATAAAGATAATATGAAAGTGCTAGAAGGAATAAAGATGTTTTTTTGGATCTGTTACATTAACTATTTTTTTCAGTATTATATATCCAGCAGATGGATATATTCATATATATATATATATATATATATATATATATATATATATATATATTTATATATATATATTTATATATATATATATATATATATATATATATATATATATATATATATATATATATATATATATATATATATATATATAACCCATAACTTCAATTGCAGCAATTTTACATGTTTAATTTATTGTGAATTATTCAAATGATTTATGAACAATAACACTTTGAAAATATCAAGTTTTGTCAGACCAGTGCATTTCTGGTTCTGAAATGTATACAGAACTTTCATTATTTTGAGCTTTAATACAACTTTTTGAGGATTATTTTGGATTCATGTTATGATTATCTAGTCACAATCTAAATAATAGAAAGAAGCAAAACCAACAAGTTTATTTAAACTTTACCAAAAATTTAATTGTTAACAGGAAGTTCTAGAATGAAAAAAATCCCTTAAGTCAGTATTTTTAGAAACTGCTAATTGTAATCTAGGTATAGGACTTTATTTTTTTATCTATAAATTAGTTAGTAACTGTAGTAAGATCTTGCCGAATCTTTGTATTGTAACATTCAGTATTGTTACAATTTGGGTGCAATAATTTAATTCAAATTATTCTGCTCTGGAAACACAACCTGCTGTATAATAATCTTGGAAACAGATATCAATTTGGAATTATAGTGAATTCAGGCAAGGGTGCCCTGGATTATATTACTGTGATTCAAGAAAAGACTGTTGACACATCATTATAATTCAGGCCATTGGTTCATTAGGACATTAGATAAGAAGTTCTAAGCAAAGCAAGACCAATATCTATAAAAATCTTACTTCTAGCTCTCTCATTTTACTATTTAATTAGGTGGTCTGACTTATGCAAGGAATTCAAGACAGTAAACATATAAGTACAGAAATGTTATACTATCCGAATTGATTAATTCACATGTTTGTATTTCCATCATTATTTTTTCATTTATGAGAAGCAAGCAGTGGAATAGCCAGTAGTTGTGCAATATTATTTAAAAAATGATGGTCACAATGTAATAATAATGACTTTATTTAAAGAGGGCAACACAGTTAGCTAAGAACTAATCCACCATGAGGCCCTCATACAAAGGAATTTATTTATTTCAGCAGCATCTCAGAAGCCACTGAATATATTGGGTTAATGGGAGATGGAAATAGAGTGGGCATTTCTAATCTCAACTGGAATACTATTCCAGAGCAAAGTTCCAGAGTATTGGAAAATTTTTAAAAATAATTCCTTATTTGGTTTGGGAATTTTATACTGTTTTGTAGACATTGATCGCAGCTGGGGTGTATTACCAGGTAGCCTATACTAGAATAGGGATTGTAAATATTCAGGAGAACTATTATTGGATATCCTAAACATTAATTTGGCTTTTCTTAAACATATTTGGTCTTTAATAGGTAATATTTTTAACTTACCAGCTAAATTTTCCTTGCTTTATTTCTGGTTTGATAATAGCCTAAATGCTCTTTTTTGAAGATTTTCCAACTTTGCTGTTTTTATCATTTGAATTACCCCATACTGTATTTCAGTAGTCTAAATAGGGTAGTATGTAACTGTTATAAAATAGTTTTCTGTGCCTTTCAGGGAGAAAATGTCTTATCCTACTGAGAAGCCATAAACTTGAATTGACATTTTTACTGATATGTTTGATATGATCAGTCCATGATAAGTTATTATCTACCAAAACACCAAGTAGTCTGTCATGACAGACCATTTGCAAATTTGTATCCTTCCATATCAGACATAGTTCATTGCTATCAAGATTTTTCTTTTTTTTCCTTGTTGAGATAAGTAATATTTTAGTTTTACCAGTATTTATTACCATGAAATTGCATGTGCACCAGTTTTCCAGTTTGTTTAATGCATTCTGAAAAGAAATTTCGATTTCATGCTTTGTATTTTGGATGTCTGACAATGTTGTGTCATCTGCATAGAGATCTGTAGATGATATCGAGTTACTTAGTAAAAGTGGTAGGTCGTTAAAAAATAAAACAAATAGTAATGAACCTAGAATTGAGCCTTGTGGTACTGCATATCTAATTGTTTCAGGCTCAGACAGAACGTTATTTATATAAACATGTTGTGTTCTCTCACTTAAGTATGAAGGATTTCATGATCCACCATGTCAAACGCTTTCCTGAAATCTATAAATACAGATCCTATTATTTTAATTTGGTCAAGTGCTTGAAGCCATTTATCAGTTAGGGAGATCAAGGCAGTCTCTCATGAATGTTTCTGTCTAAAGCCTGATTCATTAGGGTCTAACAGCAAGTGTTTGGTTAAATATGACATGAACAAGTCATGGACATGTTTTTCAAGCAATTTTGACAAGTTTGGTAATATTGAGATTGGTCGGTAGTTATCAGCATCATTCTTAGATCCAGATTTGTGAATAGGAGTTACTTTTGCAGTCTTCCATATTTTGGGGACAGATGAGGTTGCAATACTTAAATTGATTAAGAATGTTATGCTATCTAATTATAGCAGAGGCAGAAGATTTAATGAGTCTTGAACCAATCTGATCAAGTCCTGTAGCTTTCTTGGTATCAAGTTCACTGAGACATTTTTTTTAACAGTTTTCTGATACTGGTGGGATAGAGAAACATACTTCCTTAGAGATTTTGTTGCTGCAGAATTTTATCAGTTCATTCAAGTTTTTTTCTATCACTGGTTCTTTTAACTTTGTGGTAATGTTGGTGAAAGAATCATTGAAAACATTTGCAATGTCAGTTTCATCAGTGACTATGGTGTCATTTACCAGAAGTGAGTAAAATTTATTTGTCGGATTGTTGTGTGTTCCTCCAGTGAGTTCACTGAATACGTTCCAAATCAAGTTTATGTTGCATTTTTTGTTTTCTAGAAATGACTGATAATACAACTTTTTAGGTTTTTTAATCATAGTTGTTATTTTGTTTCTCCATACTTTATATTTTGCATGGTTTCCCCTAGCCTTGAATTGGTCTCGTGTTTTCATAGCATCTAGTATTTCAGTAGTAAGCCAGTTAGGTTGGATTTCATTCTTTACTCGATGTAATTTCAGTGGTGCATGCTCAGAGACTACATTCATAAATAAGTCAGTCCACACTCTCAGAGCTTCATCTGTCATCCAAATTTTGGATCATATTCCATGGAACTTTATATAGGTCATCAAGAAACTGTTCTTCACTAAAATGTTTGAACAATCTGTATGTGATCATTTTGTGTGTGTTTTTCTTATTTCTCTTGCATTTAACCTTTCTTGTCAAAAAAGTAGGATTGTGGTCACTAAGACCAACATTTGGTACATTAACACAAGCCACATTGTCTGGTAGGTTGGTATAAATGTGATCAATAAGAGTGCTTGATTTTTCTGTGTAACCCTTGTGGGCTCATGTACCATCTGGACTAGGCCTAATGATTCAATAAATTCTATGCAGTTGTCCCTTATTTGAGTGTTGAGAAGGTCCTTATTTATATCACCGAGTATATATTTTTCTTTCTTCTGTGCAAGAACAATTTCTATTTGTTTCAAAAAATTATCATTCCAAATTGCTTTGGAGGAAGGTGGCCTATAAATGAAACCAATCAGGAATGATTTTGCATTATTTTGAGAAATTTCTACCCAGATACTCTCAATTTCATGTGACTCCAAGTCAAGTCACCTTTCTGCATTTACATCTCCTCTAATGTATACAACAAGACCTCCCCCCACTGTCCCTCTGTCCCTGCGTAATGGTTTATTGTAGCCTTGACAGTGAAATAGATTATCATTGTGGTTAGCGTTTAATTTAGTTTCAGTGAGTCCTAAAATATGCATATTATTTTCCTTAGAAAACAACATTAACTTAATCTGGTTTATTTTTCCCAATATACCTTGTACATTTAGGTGACCTATGTTAAAACCTTTTGAATTTAGTTTCATATCAATTATATGTATGTCATCATGCAGTGGGGCACTCAATGAGATTATCTCCATACCACTTTTATCATTCTGACATCCTATTTATATATTTAGATGGTCATATATATTAGCATTTTCAAAGTCACATGCAGACTCTGAAAATCTGTTAGCTTTTGCATTTACAATAGTGTCCAACAAATAGTTAGAGACAAGAGTGTCACTAGGTACATTTAAATTTGTTGTTGTAAATGAAGCATTGGCATTCTCCTCTTTGCCAGCTTCCTAGTATGTATAATACAATGATGTACAGAGACTTTGTTTGTGTCCATATTTATGGCATCTGAAGCACTCAGTCTGTTTGCCATGATGGCATATTTGTGTCATGTGCCCAGTTCATTATAGTGTCTGAAAATGGGGGCAAACATGTTAATATTTCTCAGTAGTTGAGAGGTTCATTTACTGCTTACTGAATTTTGTCTCTGTCGTATAGTTTTAGGTTGACGTCCTAGTTCTGAAGAAAGAAAGATGTGTATTGTGGAATGTACTGTATGTTGAAGTCTTCACATAGGTCAATTATGAGATTGTTGATTACTTTCACCCTGGTGTCCACATGAGGAGGTAGTCCTGATATCATTATTTTACATGTATCTGGACTGCAATACCTAGCAGCATAGACTAAACTTTCAAAATCTGCTCTGATTTGATTTAGTGACCTTCCCTATCTGGCATCATTTCCACCTACTAAAATAATAATTTGGTTATATTTGGTTAGGTCAGAATTCATTATATTGTCTGTGATGTTGTTGATTTTTGCACCTCTTAGAGTCTGTACATCTGTTTTAAAAGGTCTCCTTGGAATTATAGTTTTCAGTATTGAGGAGCCAATTATTAGAGTCCTTTCTTTCTTGGCTTTTGATTTCATCAGTTGGACTCTGGTGGTTTGTATATCAGACACATCTCTTGGACAAAGGGGTACTGAAATTGGTGTTGCAGTTGTGTGAGCTGATCGAGCTGATGTTGATGTTGACACATTTGTCTGAGTACTTGGAAAGCAGTTGTTGGTGCAGGTAACAGACTTGTATGAGCTGAAGGCCATGGGTGGACACTTTCTGCTGTTACAGGTGTGACACATGACTTGGAGGAGGGTACTATTGTTTGCAATGCAGGTTTACTTAGGGTATCAGTTATTTAATGCATTTTACATTTTCTTTTGGCTGGTATTGGGATTGTCTGCGTCTGAGCATCTGACATTGTTGTTATTTGGGAGTCTGTCTGAATTGCTATTTCACATGAGTTTACTTGCTCATTAATCCTTCCCTGTGCTGACTTAATAGCATGTAACTGTAGTTTTAATTCTTCAATTTGGGCCACCAAGTTCCTAATTGTTGTTTGATGTCCACACATGGAGAAATCATTAAGGTTTAAGCCATCACTGCTGTGGTTATGATTTATGGAGCATGTAATTTCCTGACACTCTCCAGGGGTGTTAATTTTGTTACCTGAGTCATCTAGGTTATATTTTAAATTATATATACATCATATTTATTAGAACTAGCAATGCTTGTAAATAATTGAATAACCACATTTTTTCAGTCAGTATAAAAATGTTAGCAAATGACTTCAAACTAAATAATTAATTACATAAAATAATGCCCTCTCTCTGTTCTCACTCTCTCTCCACTATGTAGCATATAAAAGTGAAAAATCATGTGATCTATACAGTACATAGACCAGTATTTGTGGATAGCTTATATGGTAGACTATACCTGTTTGCCAGGATATTTGGCAGGGGAAACTTTATAACATACCATTAATGGTTGAGCCAAGGCAATATCTCATGATGACAGGGCTAAGATGTATAAGTGATTCATTGCGTTAGATCACATGGCCACCTGGAGTTCCCAAAAGTTATAGGCCAAAGTGAAAAAGAGGAAAATTGGATTCTGTGTTACAAATTGTAGGTTCTCTTTTTCTAAGGATTCTTAAACATGGTGCAGGCATCAACTCTGCCATTCACTGTATTTGCTATGTGTTTGTGCCAATGAAATAACTGTTATGTATATTGAATGTAGAAACATAAGAATAGCTTAAAATTAAAAGTACTGCATTGTTTCTTTCTGCAGTGTTCCATTTTACAGATCCTGGAATGAGTTTTATACCAAAGAAATTAAAGGCAAATACAAAATTACTGTATTAAGATTAATTGTAAGGGAATTTACAGCTTTTAAGTTAAAATGATTTGTCTTTGATCTGATGCTTTTGCAAAAACAAATCTGGTCTTTTTCCATTCATTAAACTGTTTGTCTGTGCATATGTCTATCTCACTAAACTGCTGGATAGTTAATTATGTGTAACACATGAAACCTAGTTTTGCCTGATGTTTTCTGTGAAGAACCTTGCTTTTTGGACATGTAAACTGTTCACACAGAGAGGGGTCAAAACAAATTGCAATTAAATTTAAATTTTATTGTTTCAAACAATTGATATTTTTGGTTACAACCCATCATTCATGATCCAAGGTGTGCACTATGGCAAGCTAATAGAACTCTTTCATTAACTTATGAATTTTTCTGACTTTTATTTAGGAGTTCCAGCTACTATTTCAGTAATGGAAGTGTCAGACCCATTTGAAAATGAAAAATACATAATGTGGTGTTCTGCTCAATCTACAAGTGTTCTGCTTGGTATGGAACTAAGTATGCATTACCAGTGGAAGAGGGAAAATGGCCAAAATATCACTGTGAGTGACCGATACTCCTTTTCCTCTGACCAGTCAAATCTTATTATCAACCCACTTAAGAGACAGGATGCTGGCAGCTTTGTATGTGAAGCATGGGAACATGTTGGAGCAGTGTCACAGAGTGCTCCATTTTCTTTGAAAGTAATTTGTAAGTACATTCAGTATTGATATGCTTTAGTTCTAGGCTAATATGTGCCTGTCTATCAAACATATTAATAAGGAGAGATAATGGTTCTTTTCAGCACATATCATATCTGGCAATATATGAAAAGGTAATAATGTATGGCCATTGTTAGATTATTGCCTAATTTCCAGAGTTGAGTCAAAGATTGAACATTGTACATGAAATTACTGACCCATTCATGCAAGGTGCTTGTACTGCATTTTGTTTATCCCAGATTTGATATTGTATGACACTTGAGTTACCAAGTACTACAGGTTGTAATGCATGCTTTTTTACCTGTTGTGTTTCAAATATATCAAACTTTATTCATGCTTAAATGAACATTTTGTAAGACAGTTGTTTAAGTTAAATATTGAAGAAATAATTTTCCATGAAGATACAAAAAGTTTTAAAAATGTGTCTCTTCTGTAAGAAAGAGTATAGACAACATTAACTTCGGTGCCATATGTAGAAATACCATAGAGATTTTTGGAGAAAACAAATTCATTTGATAAATTCGTGAAAGCCAGAAATTTTATTGTAAGTGAAGCAGATGATTTTGCTGACAATATGATCATTAGCATGGTTGAAATTTTAGTGTAGTTTGATTGCATTCTTGTACAGACTGATGAAAATGTGAGAATTATCGAGACATTCGGACTTGGTACTTGCAGTTTCTGATTTAATAAAACAATGTGTCTCAGAACATATAGTGCATACAAAATTACTTTAAAATTAAGTTATTGTGTTCCAACAAATACAGTGTCTTAACATAAATGGTAAATATGGTAGTTACAAACAAGAGTTGAAGAATATGTCTTGCTTAATATTGGCTAGCAATGATGTAGTGACACTGTATAACTTATCACACAACTTGTAAAGACCATTTGCTAGGAGAGACTCTTATTTCCATGCAATTAAAATCATGTGAAGTAGTTGTAGTTGTAGGTTTTAAGGCCATTTTTTCAGCACACAATCAACTATACATGGCGGACAGTATTATTGGTGGAGTTAGAAACTGGGAGAACCCCCGTAAAGAACCACCAACCCACGAGAAGCTACTGGCAAGCTGTCTGACATAACTGAATTAGCCAAATCTTAGACTCAAACCTACGCAGACAGAGTTGAGATGGCAGTGATCTGTAACGGACAGTGCTTTAGACCACTTGGCCACTCTGGGCCCCAAATCATGTGAAAATGTTACTGTTCATAAATAAGTATAGATATAAGCGTATAACTCAAAAATTTATATCTCACCTGTTTAAATAAAATGAGGTGTTCCAATTGTGTATATCATAAATATGATTTGTATTATCCCTTGGATGCCTATATTATTGAAGGAAAATTTTTATTGATTTTTTTTTAATAAGGTGCTCTTCATAGAATGTGCTACCATGACATAAATGATACAGTGGCTGCAGTGTTAGCTAAATTATACCTGGTTGAGAGTTTATGACATGTCCCAGACTATATTTACTTTTGAAAAATATACATGCACTCCTAGAGAAAGATTTGATGAAAATTTGACAGTATACTTGTATTAATACTTTTGAATTTAATAACATATTGGTAATGTTCCTAACACACTTTCCACATATCTACCATTACTTAAAGGAGATGCCATAAAGCACATTACCCGGTAATTGTAAGAACTTCTTACAAGACTTCCTTCAATTTGTTCAACTTTTTGGCAATATTAAAACTAGATATTGCAAATATTGTATGCAGATGACAGTTTTGACTATTATAGACTGTTCAGGAAACCAGAAAAGAGAACAAGCTTGTATTGTTGCCTATAATTCAGCTATTAGTCTTATATGTACATGAAAATACTACAAGGAGGACACTTCTCTCCCTTCTTACATTAAGTATTTAAAACTCAATGATGATATTTGAAGCTACATTTTTCATAGCATCATAAATTTAGCATAGATGTTTTTAACTTTATATGCTTATTCAAAGTTTGGCTTACAATAAACTTTCATTTACGATCTTTCAAAAAATTGTTTAGTGAAACTGCTCATAATTAGTAACCTTCTGGTTTCTAACAATTCAAGTTTGCACAAAGAAAAGTAAAATCATTTTTGATAATATTAGTCTGATTCTTGGAAAAGCCCCATTTGTAACCAATCAGAGACATTGTATCTACCACACATTCAAATCGACCTAACTTGGGAGTGTCCATTAAATGCATTCAAGAAACTTTGAGTTATGATGGGAGCAGCCGTTAAATGTCAAAACCAGATTACGAGCATTGACGGGATCGGGGCTGAAACAAATCTATTAAACCGCTAAGATGAATGTCACAAACATAGTCCATTTAGCCATATTATCCCAGTACAGTACTAAGATCTTCAAGATTACTAACAAACTAATGTCAAGGAACAAACATGCACCACTTTCAACTACCTCCTCTCCAGTAGACGTACCAGACCTGTTTGCAAATTTCTTCCATGAGGAGTCACAAACCATTAGAGATAAGCTTGACAACACAATTTTAATTGACTTGTCATTACCATACAGTTGCGATACAAAATTTCAGCAAAAACTGTTAGCAGCATTTGAACCTGTATCTATGGATTTTGTAAAGACAATCATGTTGAAGAGTGCACCAAAGCCATGTAAACTTGATCCAATTCCAACATCACTGCTGCTTGAGTGCTTAGATCCAATATTGCCTTCTCTAACTGATGTTATGTAGGGAATTCCCATCATTTTTAAAACTGCCAATGTAAAGACTCTGCTGAAGAAACCAACACTCGACCATAACAATTTAAAGAACTACCACCCAGTTTATCATCTCCCAATCATATAAAAATCTTTGAAAAAGTTGTTCTAACCCAACGTGTATCTAATTTGAATTCAAACAGTCTTTTTAACAATGTACAGTCTGCATATTGCCCTTGCCACAGTAATGAAACTATACTCTTCTCAAAGTAATTAATGACATTCTCTCTGCTTTGGATAGTGGAAAGATTGCAGTCTGCACACCCTCCTTGATTTGTCTGCAGCATTAAACAAAATAGACCATTATATATTACTTGAGCATCTTCAGCATGTATTTGGCACTCTCAATACCGTCTTACTGTGGTTCAAGTCCTACTTAGAACACAAATTGTATATGCAAATGGAATACACTCCATGTTAGTTGATCTATGTTGGTTGTTCCACAGGGGTCTGTTCTTGGACCTGTCCTTCTCATTCAATACACTCAGTCCCCTTCAAGTGTTATAGATCATGACACACTGTGTCATATGACACCCAAATATACAAGTCTAGCCACTCAACTGAAGTTGATGTTACCATCCAAGGAGTAGAGAGGTGCATATCTGACATGAAATCATGGATGACAATTGTAAAACAAGCTGCAGAAGAATGATGATAAAACAAGCCATTCCAATCACAACACAAAGACTTTATCTTTTACATCCTTTACTTCAAATAATAAATATCAGCAACACCAACATTCAATTTTTGACCTTCAAGTTCACCATGTTAATATAAGCACCTGACTGATAATTTGTCTCCCATCACTGGGATCTGTGAGCAACTTGCTGGGCATCTTTTAACCTGTGTTTCTTCGCAATTGCATTGATGGGTTTCATAGAACTTCCACATGTGCTATTTTGCTTATTAGTCTTGCAACCGATTCAAGAGATTGTGCTGTGCTGACAAGCCTTAAATGTAAGTGACATCGAGGAGCTAGCTTCCCAGTGCTGCTAAATTAATGCTGGATTCATTGTTGGTGATTGTGTATCTTCAGGAATTACCTGTAATTCTTCATTGACAAATCCACTTTGAGAGGCTGATGAATCAAATCTGTAGATTGCAGGTTTACTTGTAGATCTTATCTCATTGGAAATTGTAAGTGTGCTGATGCCCCAGATAAAATCAGTCGATCTATTTTTACCATCTTCAAGTTCACCATGTTAATATAAGTACCCGACTAATAATTTGCCTCCCGTGACATGAGTTATATGAGCAACTCTCTGGGCATCTTTTGACCACTGCTTCTTTGTGATTGCATTGATAAGTTTCATAGAAGTTCCACATGTGCTATTTTGCTTGGTAGTCTTGCAGCCGATTCAAGAGATTGTGTCCCACAGTAATTCCTAAACATACTGATGTCCAAACAATCACTCGGCATGTGTTCAATCATGTATTGCAGTGTGACCGCATCTAATTTTAACTTTTAATTTTTTCTTTGTCATTGTTACTCCAGTGGTATCAATGACCATCTTACGTAAAATATATTTCTACAACATGAATGAGATTGACGTTTCAGTGATAAAAGAACAAGCACTTACCAAGCATTATCCAGCATTACCAAATTCTGTTGCAACATTATTATTGTGAAAAACCAGCAATGTTAAGATGTCCTCAAGGAATTCAATGATGCTGCAAAAGAGTCCATCAGAGATGATTTATTATTGGATGTTGTTGAATCTGTCATGAATATCTATGACACACCATCAGTTGATGTTATTGATGGAAGCATTAATAATCTTGTGGTTTATGATTATATCATGTTTGACAAACAAATCCAGCCAGATATTTTTAGAAGGCATGTATAAGAACACAGATGCCATTTTCATTACACAACAATGCACTCAAATGCCCATATTGATCAAAGATAATAGTAAATATTTGGTTATATTTAATTGTATCAATTCACATTTGTTGCATAATATTTATCAGACTTGGTGCTCCACCATGGAAATCAATAAGTTTAAAAACTTTTTTTGCACATGCTCAGATAACTCCATTTTGATTCATTACAATCAATTTGTTGAATATGTTTTTAGGAATAATCATTATGATGACTACTCTGTTATATTATTATGGCTCAATGATAAGCCAGTAATATTATAACACACATTGGGGGGCTTACCTAAAGAATTAATAGACTCCCTTTGCATCAACAGCCACTATTTCATCACCCAAAACCTATTTCCACTGTTTAAACAGTGTTTATCGTTAGTTTTACATACCTGATCACTAACATAATTTTCAGGTCATATGCAGGAGGGAAACATAATTCCATATTTTGTTTAGTATATAACTGATTGATTTTGTAGTTGAGAAAATCTTCCAGTGTTTTAGGACAAAATACAAATTTCTTGATATAATGTACATTTTTTTGTGTAAGTCATTGTTGATATTGTCCGATTTATTGTAGATGGACCAGACACTAATGGATTGACCTTGTTTCCAAGCAACACATCTTATCAGTTGACAGAGTCTTCATCATTTACTGTCCAGTGTACTGCCACCTGTGTGCCTCAGTGTAACTACCAGTGGATTGGTCCAGGTATCAGTCAGAATGATAACCGCGGATTGTTATCTGTCTCAGAAATATCAAGGAATCAGTCTGGAACATTCACCTGTACAGTGACCAACCCCAGGAACCCTGGAAAGTCTGTAACAGCCAACCTTTCAGTAATAGTTTACTGTGAGTAAATGACCTTAAAGTAGCTTAGCTCATTTTAATTCCATGTGAACAAATAACCTAGACTGTGTCGTATATGGACAAAGACATAATAATAACTTTTAATAAAGTTTAACACAAGCTCTATTGGAGAAACAACTGCACAAAACTTACAAAATATTGTCAGTTTTAATATACTTCAAAACCAATATCAATATAGAAATTATGTTGCATGAAATGGTTGGCAAAATAATTAGGAGGATATTGCATGATTGCAAAGTGTAATATAATCAAGACGGCCCTGAATTTTATTTAATGAAAACACTAGAAGCAATTTCATGAATAAGATGTTTATCATATAATCACATGGGGGAATTACAGGCTTATTCACATACAATACAACAATGAATTTAAGAGAATGATCCTAACTGGAATTATGGAAATTATATCATGGAAAGTTGTTTGCAGAGAGATTAGGAGGAAATCACATGATTGCAGTGTGTAACAGGAAAAACCAGGCCTTGGGTTTCCATTTAGTGAAGACACTAAAATCAATTTCATGAATGAGATGTTTAGTTACCATATAATTGAAAAGTGAATGAATCCCACACCAACCATACAGTACAACCATGAATTTATCAGAATTATACTCTCAAAGTTCAGCAACTGGTGCAAGGAAAAGATATCTTTCCTGAAAGGAAGTAATCAAAAAATTAATTGCAACAAAAAATCAATTAAAAATCAAGGTATGACATGTATAAATAAATATGATTCATATGTGTATCTGCCAACATGGATGATTAATGTTTAGAATTGAAAAAGAAAAATGAAAATTCTTTCTTTATCATGTTTGGGATCAAAATATAGCATTTACACAGCTATGAATGTGGAATGATTATGTCAACATGGATGACATTTTCTTAATTTCACAACTCCCAAATTATAAATTTGTTCCGAATGAATTACAAGTCTTGAATATGCTGTTTACCTTGAACATTTTGAAGTGCTAAAAGTCTTGGTGTGTCACAATGGCATTGTCCAAAACACCTTTGAATGAATTCACAATAATCCTGAAAAGTTCAGGCCATGATATTGCAATTGATTACTAAAGGCAGTCATTTGAGACCACTCTGCCGCATTCATATATAATCCATTGATATTATGTACCCATAATTTTTAACACCAAAACATGACAAAATTCAGTTTTGGAACTATGTAGAGTCTAAGAATGTTTAATGTTTTTTGTTGTTTTGCTACTCATTAAAGAGACATTTAGAAGTATAGATTAAAATTACTGCATTATCATAACAAAAGCACTATGGTTTACTCAAAACAGTGGTAGGCAATATTTATGAAATCTTTTACATTCAAAATAGAAACACAATAATCAGTTATTCAGAAGTCATCAAGTCAGTACAATTGGAATGCTAATACATTGAAGTGATTGTGCTAAAAAATAATCAGTTGTCAGAAATATTGATTTGCCTCTTTACCAATATTTATCAGTAATATGCTTTAAAGAAATAAATATTCCTCAACACTGATAAAACAATCACGATGAAATTACTTTATTGTACGATACAGACTATATAACAGGTTTAGAATTTTCAGGGGCTTTGAATGTGTAGAATATTTGGTTATCTTTCTGCTGACAAATCCCACATAAATTTAAGGGAATGGAATACAGAAATACACTTTCTTTTTCAACATGAACAAAATTTACACTGTTGGTATGTTTCTCCATATGCGCTCAGTCTAATTCTATTATATGATTAATTATGCAAGTTTCTAGAACCATTATAAACTAAACCTTATTCTGTAAACATATATTTAGCTAAGTTAAAAATGTTGATATTATCATTTAATGATGCTGCATCAGTTATTACCTAGTGGAAGTCAAACTAAATGTCCATTAAGTGAATAAAGTCTCAAGAGCATTGGAATAATTAAAATAAAATGTATTGAGATTAAATGAATGGATTATACATATCAAAATCATATGATTTATATTCTATGAAAATGTACTTAATTTACCAATTAGAAAATGTAAAGTGACTTTACCATATTAAAAATATCAAAAATGTACAGGATATAGGATGGCATTTCACCATGCTCATGTTAGAATGAGCATGAACAGCTGATTTAAGTTTTCTTTTCATTAGTATTGACACAACTCTTCTGAAAGTGTTTAGTGACATTCTCTTTGCTTTGGATGGTGGAAATATTACAGTCCTCACCCTACTTGATTTGTCTGCAGCATTTGACACAATGGACCATGATGCATTACTTCACCATCTCCAGCATGTACTTGGCATTCACAATACAGCCTTACTGTGGTTCTGTGGTTCAATTCCTACATAGCCAACAAGACACAAATTATATCTGCCAATAGAATCCACTCCAGCTGAGTGGATCTATGTTGTGGTGTTCCACATAAATCTGTTCTTGGACCTGTTCACTTTATTCTATACACGCAGCCACTCTCAAGTCTCATAGATCATCATTATCCAATGTTTCACCAATTGTACTCTGGTTGCACCCAAATATACGTCTAGCCACCCAACTAAAGTTGATTCTACCATCCAAGGATTAGAGAGGTGCATATCTGATGAGAAATCATGGATGACATGTAACAAGCTGCAGATGAATGATGATAAAACTGAGGCCATACTAATCATGACACAAAGACTTTCTCATGTACATCCTTTACCTTAAACAATAAATATCAACAGCACTAATATTAAAGTCACACAGTCAGTACGAAACCTAGGTGTTGCTCTAATCAGTACACCAGCATGTCATTAACACATGCTAGGCTTCATATCTTGAGCTGAGACACATCAGCTCCATTCACAAATATCTTTCAGTTCATGCCACTAAAACACATGTGTGTTCAATAGTACTTTCAAGACAGGACTATTGTAACTAAATTCTGTAGTGTTTAGAGTGTCTGCCATGGAAGCAGATTCAATCCCTGGCCGAGTCATACCAAAGACTTACAAAAATGGTACTAACAGCTGCCTCGCTTGGCACTCAGCATTAAGAGGGTAGTGTCAGGACTGTTTGGCCTGGTGTCAGGATAATGTGACCAGGTGGGACATGATGCTACATGTCTGCAGCATGATGCCCCAGTGCTAGACATCACTATATACTTCCTCAATGCAGACATTTTATCGATATTGCTGAAAAATTATTAAAGCTATGTTAAAAATCCTAATCAAGCAAACAAACAAACTAAATTCTGTCTGGTTTGTCTCAATATCTGCTCTAGAAACTTCAGAAGGTTCTTTCGTCAGCTGTTTAGGAAACCAGCAACAGAATGTCTCTCTATGTTGATCTGTAATAAAATACAAAGTTTATGTCTCTCTATGTTGATCTGTAATAAAATACAAAGTTTATGTCTCTCTATGTTGATCTGTAATAAAATACAAAGTTTATGTCTCTCTATGTTGATCTGTAATAAAATACAAAGTTTATGTCTCTCTATGTTGATCTGTAATAAAATACAAAGTTTATGTCTCTCTATGTTGATCTGTAATAAAATACAAAGTTTATGTCTCTCTATGTTGATCTGTAATAAAATACAAAGTTTATGTCTCTCTATGTTGATCTGTAATAAAATACAAAGTTTATGTCTCGCTAGTGCCAAATCAGAAATTGTGATCAATGAAAGCTTTACTTCGAATTTCAGCCTTCATAAAAATGGTTCTTGGTTGCTGCAGTATCTGGTCCTTCTTAACCCTAATGGTATCCACTGCCTGTCGTTGAGAGGAGATACCATTGAGGAGCTGGCAGTGAAACTGTTGTCTATGCTTAACGGATCACACCTGCAGAGCAATCAAAAAATGTTACCCTTAAATGTTGCTATTATTACTACAGACTCTATTTATTCATATTATTTAAGTATTTGTGTTTATGACGATTTAAAACAAACATGGAACATAATAATCATTAATCTGTCATGTCTTTAATGGAATGTCATAACAAAGCTCCTCTCAAAACTTAATAGCATCATCATCATCATCTGTATCTTGACCTAGTGTGGTTGTTGAGGCACTGTGCTGCTGAATATCAGACCAGTTCCCTCCACTTGTCTCGATCATGTGCCAATGCCTGTGTCTCCGCAAAACATTTCCTGGTCCATTATGTGATGTTGTCAGTCAAATGGTTACTCTGTCTACTTCTCCTATTGACATGCTAGACACTAAGCTGCAGTACACTTGTGGATAGACTGTTGGCTGTTCTAAGTGACATGGCCATACCATTTCAGCTTTCTCAGGGTCAGGGTCCAAGCCTCACATGAATACAAAATAACTGAGATGACTAGTGCACTCAATAATCTGATTTTTAGTTTTCAGACAGATCTTCTTGTCTCGGCAGATGGGTCTTAGGTTTGACATAGCTGCTGTTGTTTGTGATGCTCGTGACAAATTTCTGCTCTTGATGTCTCTTCAGTTATTATAGAACCAATATATTTGAACTCGCCCATTGTTTCCAATTCCTGTCCTCTGACTTTAATCTTGGCTGAGATTTGTTTGCCACTATTTGTCATCAGCTTAATATGTAAACAGATAAAAAGTTACAAGAGAAACATTGCAAAATGCTTGATTTAGAATGTGTAGACAGCGTAGCATTGTAAAGTTGGCTTCATGCTGTGCCTTTTCTCTGCATGAAAATTAATGTTTATAGTGAAGACTAAGGAATGTAAGTTTCAAATTGTTTAACTGACAACTGTATTTTGGGGTTTTAGTCTTATTTATATAATGTGTTAATGATCCTATCATGTATTGCAAATCTATCACAGTCTGCATAAACAAACTAATCATTTTCATTCTGAAAAATTAACATTCATAACATAATCTGAAACCGGGTTTTGCAAAGATTTTACTTTTGGTGTGGGGGTCAATAATGTAAATTAATAAGAATATTTATTTGTTTTGTAAGAAAAGGATGAATAATCGAACAAGCCCTTTCAATACAAATGTTATTACAATGAAACTATCATGGGTGCTTTCTCCAATCAATGACTTGGGCATTTTGATCTCATTCAAGGAGAAACAATTTGTGAAACTTCAGGATTCCAAACCAAGACAAAATGTGAATGATTTTTGCAAGTGAATCTCTGTATTTTCAGTCAGTTAACGAGTCAGTATAGTTACTTAAAATTTAAAAATGTAATTTTAAATGTCATGCACAGTGACTTTACAAATACAGACAAGAATATTTTTTAGTACATCATTGTCTTGATTGTTATCCAGGAATCGTTTCTCTAGTGCTATGTGTTACGACATCATGTTTTAAGGTCTATGCTGAAAAACAAAATTGGTTTGATAAAACGAGTGGACATATTTTGGCATTACGTGCTTTCTTATATGGTCAGACCCATATGTATCTGTTATCATTATTACAATCAGAACCTTAATTGAGGACATGTGAAATGACATCTGGTGGCAGGGGCTACATAAATATGGAAGATCATTTTGCTTGATAACATCTATGGTTGACTATATACAAATATCCATATTGCCTGTGCATGGTGTATTCTTGTATGGCTATAATGTGCATCTTTCAATCATCAACATCAATGTCATCTCTTAAATACTCTTAGATGGATTTTATGTAAGGATTCATAATATCTTACTTTCAAGGTCTTAAATACGTTAGCACCGAGTACCTTACGTTTCTACGTTTGTGATGAACAGTATAACAAGGAGTCAAGTGATAACTATCATTTACTCTTCAGTTCTGATATAGAATTTTAAGCAATCTCCAGCTTATGCTGGTTTAATTTTCAGGAATAATTGTAGCAACAGAAGCACCTAATGTTTCAACTTTTAAGAATGTTTACAAATATTCAATGTGCAATACAACTTTTATGACCATGCTGTTATATATTTATCTGGTAGTATAATGGTAACCTCGCATAGTTAATACTAATGACTGCAGTATCTATTAACCTTGTCCATTTCGTTACTAATACTAACCATATCTATATATATATATATATATATATATATATATATATATATATATATATATATATATATATATATATACTGTATGTGCAGGGATATACTGTAAACTAACAGTTACCGGTAGTTAATTATGGCAGAGAGAAATAAACATGTATTATTTTCATTATTATTATTAGTAGTAGTAGTAGTAGTATTACTATTATTATTATTATTATTATTATTATTATTATTATTTTCATTAATTATTACTTTATAATAATAATTATTATTATTATTATTATTATTATTATTATTATTATTATTTTATAATAATAATAATTATTATTATTATTATTATTATTATTATTATTAATTCAATCAGATCAGACACATGTTAATTAAATCTGTTTGACTGCACATGCTTTTTTTGGCTTGCCTCTTCAGCTCTGCAGCTGCTGTCCTGCTAGATTCACACAATTTGGATCTTTTATGCACAGAAGAATGACTCGCGTTTTCAATGCAGCTTTCATATTGTCTTTGAAACATTTCATCTAACCCCCATGGGATTGCGGTCATTGCCATATCTCACCATAGAAGAGTCTCTTAGGCAGCTAGTGGTCTGGTATGCGTAGAACATGTCCCACTCCATATAGCTGGCATTGCATAAGAATCAGGATGGTGTGAATACTGGGGAGACTTGCTTTGGTGAGTAACTCAGTATCTGCCACTTGATGATGAGGATTTTCATGTGAATTGTGGACTGAAAGTGGTTCAGCTTCCTAGCATGTGGTTGGTACACCGTCCACGTTTCACATGCGTAAAGTAGTGTGTGGAGCACAACTTCCCTGTTGACATTTAGTTTGTTCTGGATGCTGATGCCTCTTCTTTTCCAGACGTTGGCATACAACCTGGTCAAAGTTGCACTGGCTCTGGAAATGTGAAGGTTCTCCTCATTCTTGTTTGTGACACTGTGACAGTGTGCTGCCAAGGTAGGTGAAGCGTTTCACTACATTGAGTTTTTGGCCGTTGATGGTGATGATTGGCTCAACATAGGGCTTTCCAGGAGCCGGCTGATGAAGGACTTCAGTCTTCTTGATACTGATGGCGAGACCAAAGGTATTGCAGGAGCTGGAGAACTTGTCAACACTAATTTGCTGGTCAGCATTGAGGGCACAGTCATCAGCAAATAAGAAATCACTGATGGTGTCTGTCATGAACTTGGTTTTTGCCGGTGCCAGAACACATCCCTGTTTCATGCCATTGGGTACTGGGAATAGCTCAGATGTCTCTCCATTTTCCTGGACTCATTCCTACATGCCATCATAGAAATGCTGCACCATAGATGGAGAAAAGGTCGGTAGTTTGCTCTTGACATTTCTCTTGAAGCTGCCTCAAACACCATGTCGATGGTATTACATTCTTTTCAGAATCCACAGTGGCTTAATGGCAGTAGTCACTGGTCAAGGTGTGTAGTGAATGGTTCAGTAGGATTCTGTCAAGTATCTTTCCTGCAATTGGTAGTAAGGATATACCTTAGTGGATGTCACATGCCTGGTGGTTCCCTTTGCGCTTATACAGGTGGATTATGGAAGCATCTTTGAATTCCATGGGGGCAGGGTTCGTCTCTTTCTGCCACATCAGTAAAAACAGTTGGTGGAGCTTTCTATCAGGGCTGTGGCCTCTTCCTTGTAGACTTAAGCTGGGATGGAGTCTGAACTAGGTGCTTTGCCACTGGAGAGCAGCTGTATCAATTTCTGAGTCTTCAGCGAGGTTGAGGGATCACCCAGGGTTTCATTTATGAGTACTTGGGGGAGATAACAGATGGCTTCATCAATGATGGATGAATGGGCGATTCAGGACGCTGTCAGATTGTTATACCCATCATTGAAGAATCCTCTGTTTGTCAATAATTATTGTGTTCCCATCTGCTATGAGAATGGGGAATGATCCAGAGGATGTAGGTTCATATATGTCTTTCTGCGCATTGTAGAAGATCTTCATATCATGCTGGTCTGCATAGCACTGGATCTCATCATCTTTGTTGCTCAGCTATGTCCTGCATCTGATTACCGGTATACAGTTCTGCATATTATGTTGTACCTAGATCTCATCACAGTTCTCATCAAACCAGTCTTAATGCTTTCTGGTTGAGGTTCCTAGGATTTCCGAAGATATGACATAGACCAGCTCTCTAAATGCTGCCTAGTCGGTCTCCACATTCTGACAGTTGAGAGAGGGTGGATTTGAGACGTTCTTCCTGGGCATCATTGAGAGACTGTTTGGTACTGGTACATTTCAGCTTGGTCATGTTCATTCGTTTAAGAGCCTTCTGTCCCTGTGGGCATCTTTTGGGCTAAATGTGGATGTTGAATTTGGTGATGATGAGGCAGTGGTCTGTATAACAGTTGGTGCCTCACAAGGACTTGGTCACACGCACATCTTGCCTGACGCTTTCCTGACAACAATGTAGTCGATGATGTGCCAGTGCTTAGACCATGGGTGCATCCATGATGTGCGGTTATGGGTAGGTAGGTGCAAGACTGTATTGGCGATCAGCAGTTCATGCTGAGTGCAAGTCTGAAGCAAAAGTAGAATGTTGGTGTTATAATGACCCATCCCAGGCAATGTGATCACAACCTACTCTTGCATTGAAATTGCCAAAATTAGCTAGCTTATCTGCCATTGGAACATCAGCAATGATGGAGTAAAGATTCTCATAGAAATTGACATTGACTTCATCTGGGTTGGTCAATGTTGGAGAATAGCAACTGGTGATGGTGAGGGGCTTTCTTCCAGACAGGATGGGAAGTTTCATGGTCATGAGTCTTGTCATTTATTCCTTTGCTGCTCCATGTCAGTGGTGAATGCCTCTAATGCTCTAAGCTACCTGTGTGTAGGTTTGCACCTAAGGCTGCCAGTGTACTCACACCTGCCATTTCATTGCTTGCCTGTCACCAATGGACTTTAGTGGGTGATGAAATGGAATGGGTGGATGAAAGGAATGACTTGAGAGGTGACTTTGTTTAAAGTGAGGAAGATTTGTGCAGTTCATTGACCTCACTCTCTCGCCCAAAACCATTGGGTCCAGCAACACGGCAACGTTGAGATGGCTTGAGACAGAGTTGAATGCAGTGGATGACCAGGACATTCTGCATGTCTCGTCGTGCTCTTAACGCTTCATGGTGCTTTGCTGGGAATCACCGTTTGCCCATTGACCAGCTGGTGGTTCATCTTGGCAGGCTGCCGAATCCAGTTTTCACAAGCTAGGTAGACAAAACCTAACTCACTAAGGGATTAGCCAGTCAGTCAGTGCCATGTTATAGGATGTGGCCACTGTGCATGCCACATCTTCTTGGAGTCACAGGTACTAACTACAGACTAAATGAGGGCAATCTACACCCGAAGGATTACGACTGCTTAGCCAGCCAACGGTGTTACACCTCCTAGTACATCCCATACACCCCAACATGATAGATGCTTTCGGGAAATATAAATCATTATGATTGTTAACTAAAATCAATGCATAAACTTGTACTACCTTAAATGTTACCTTCTGAGACAAATTATGTCATAGCTATTGCTACATATATCTATCGATCGATCGGCATAATTTGTATGTTGTATTTGAATGTTCACTTTACGTGATGTATTGATTTGAATAGTATTCCATTTAGACAAATATACAAGTATTGGCCTGATTCTAGACAATAAATCTTTAGCTGAAGCTTAGCTAAAGTTGTGTGACAAAGGAAGACAATAAAATCACATTTACTATTACATTTGTGCTACATTTAAAGGTCTTTCTTATTTACTGGCTTTATATACACATTATTCTTACAAAATACAATACTTTATCATGGTGAAGCTGCTTTTAATTTCATGAGGTTTTCTTAAAGTCACAAATAATTACAATGTGCTCCAAGAACATAATTAGATGAGAAAGTTACTTGTGAAAAGAAATTTGGCAAAACGGTGGGAAATGTACTTAAAATGTCAAAAAGAGAAGAGAATGAATAACAAAACAATAAAGACAATCATTTTAATGTCATTTTTATTTCCTTCACTGACATGGTGTTAATGCTTAAGCAAAGTTGCACAAATGATCCATTACACAATGTATTCTGTTTCAAATTTCATATACTGTGAGGAGAACCATACTCAGCCATACTCATAAAGCTTATGATTATTGCAGACGCCCTTGATGTCTTTGTCAATTACTCTGGGTCTACGAATTCAACAGTTTTACTGACGTGCATAGCATCTGTAGAACCATCACAATACACATTCCAGGAGTGGATCCACAAAGTTGGAGAGACAGAGATCAGGAAACTAACTGGAAAAAATACAGCCAATACTTCCACACTAACATTAACAAACATCAGCATTGAAGACATGGGTACATACGTATGTACTGTTGACATTTCTATAATTGGTCAGAATGGACAGATTAAACAGACAGGGCGCACTGACATCTTTGTGTATGGTAATTATGTGAATTTTGAATAAAGTCAATTGAAATTATGTTTTCAAGCTAATCTCTAATTGTTTGTATCTTGTCATGGAAGAAATTTGCAAACATGTCCGGAAGGTCTATTGGAGTGGTGTACATTTGTGCCTTGACATTAGTTTGTTAGTTATCTCGAAGATATCTTTGTAGCTGGAATTCTCCATAATCTTAGTACTACAGTGGGATAATTTGGCTAAATATATTGTGTGAAAATTTCCAAATACTCTATATTCCGCAATACAGGACCTTCCGTCCTGTTTTCAGGTTAATTAGTATAGACATGATCAATGATAGTAGCACTTTTATCTGTTACTCTAGTTGGGGTGTTAATTAATTGGGTATGGCTGTAAGTTTCAAAGTTGTTTTTCCATGTTAATGGTGGAGTTTTCATGTAGTCAATGTTAAAATCACCTAATATGATAGTTTCTAAATCTTCCTTTAGTAATACTTTTTGAATTTGAGCCTCAAATATATCAATCCAATCAGCTGTGGAACTAGGTGGCCTGTAAACTGAACATAAGAGTATTGGCTTGGACTGGGCAAGGGTTACTTCGATCCAGATACTCTCTACCCCAATAGTCTCTAGATCAACACATATGTTATAACTAATGGAACTGTGTACATAGAGAAGAATGACCCCACCCCTATGGAGTCTCTATCTTTTCTTTCAAAGTTGAAGTAGTTTAAGCCAAATCATCAAAAAGAAAGGTTTTACATAGAGCGATAATATTGACTGATCTAGTTTGCTGTAATATTAACTTTATCTCATTCAGTTTAGGGAGGACGTGTTGAATATTTAGGTTGATTACTTGCGGACTTCTTTTGAGGAGCCCAAAGACATGACAATTTTGACGAGAGGATTGGTTTTCAGACAAGGCAGTATGCCATGTATTGTTTGTAGACTTGACAGATTTCTTTACATTGCCTTGATTATTTACATAACACATGAAAGATAACATATAAGATCCATCTTTCGTACAATGACCACATGTAGTGGATAAATGTGACTATTCAATATGAGACTGATTTACATGCATTCAAGAACACATTGATACATTGCCTTCTACCCATTGGTATGTTTGCCTTCTACCCATTGGTATGTGCACAACCTTTGCTTATGTTCTACATCGTTACAGAGATGGCAACAAATGTGTTTTCCATGCAGACACTGCTGTGTTACATGACCGTTATTAATACGATTCTCATCGATGGAATTCCCATCATTTTTCAAAACTGCCATCCACTGAAGAAACCAATACTAAACCATATAAAGAACTACAACCCAGTTTATAATCTCCCCTTTATAACAGTCATTGTACCAATGTATAGCCTGCATATAACCCTTGCCACTCTTCTGAAGTAGTTAATAATAGTTTCTATGCTTTGGATAGTATAAAGATTACAGTCCTCACCCTCCTTGATTTGTCTGCAGCATTTGACACAATAGAACATGATATATTACTTCACCATCTCCAGCTTGTTCTTTTGGCATTCAGAATACAGCCATATAGTGGTTCAAATCCTACTTTTTAAACAGGGCACATATTGTATATGCAAATGATGAAATACATTCCAGCCCAGTTGATCTATGTTGTGATGTTCCACATGGGTCTGTTCTTGGACATATTATCTGCATTCTTTACACCCAGCCGCTCTCAAGGGTCATAGATCATCATCAGTGTCCACCAGTTTTATGCTGATGAAACCCAAATATACAAGTATAGCTACCAAACTAATGTTGATGCTACCATCCATGGAGTAAAGAGGTGCATGTCTGATATGAAATCAAGGATGACATGTAACTAGATGTAGATGAATGCTGACAAAACTGAGGCCATCACAACACAACAACTTTATCATTCACATCCTTTCCTTCAAGCAATAAATATCAGCAACACCAATATTAAATTCACTCAATCAGTACAAAACCAGGGTGTTACTCTGGACAGTAATCTCACATGCACCAACATGTCATGAACATATGCAAGGCTGCATATCTTGACTTGAGATGCATCAAGTCCATTCACATATATCTTTCAGATGATGCCACTAAACATGTGTGTGTTCATTATTACTTTCAACGCTGGACTAAAGTAACTTCATTATGTTTGGTTTGTCTCAATATCTACTCCAGAAACTTCAAAAGGTTCAAAACGCAGCTGTTTGATCATCCTTAGAGTACTATGATCAGAGCACAACTCCCAGCTGCTCTGTACTCTAAACTGACCATCCATTTGATCCAGAATCAAACACAAAATGTGTTCTCTGCATTATGCTTCACTCATGGACTCCAGTCTGACATACCTATCTGGCCTCACCCATTTATACACACCAGCAAGATACTTACGCTACTGACAATCGTATACTCAGTATTTGTGAAAGAAAGCGAAGTCATATGGACAATGTTCTTATGTGTACCAGGGCACTGCAATGTGTAACAAACCTGCAATTGAAATTAGACACAAAGACACAGTGATTCCTTTCAACCTTTCAAGAGTGCTCTTAAAACTCATCTGTTTCAACTGCAAGAACAAACCTTAAAGACCTAATAATGTTTCCTACCTTAAATATTTTCAGCACGTTTGTTTGTTTTCTAATTTCTTGGTGTTTGCTTTGTTGTTTATCATTATATCATTAGATATGTTGTAAAACAGCTTTTAAATATTAGGCGCTATGCAAAGTACTCATTATTATTATTATTATTATTATTATTATTATTATTATTATTATTATTTTTATTATATATATATATATATATATATATATATATATATATATATATATATTCTGAAACACTCACAAATTTAGTCAAGACAGCCTTTTGGCAGTGTGATCCAAATGCCCACTTTCTTAAATTCACAGAGATAATATTTCCTAAACACTTATAACAAAATTTAAAAGAAATGGGATGTGATTTATGGTGTGCTTGCAGGATTCATGATATCTATTATCATTCTAATGGCATATATTATCAGCACAAAAGGAAAAAAAAATGAATATGTGTAGGTAATCATCATTTGCAAAATGAAGGAACCAATATATTTTTTGTGTGTTTTAAGTGGAGACATATAAGCATGAATTGGAAGGACACCTACCCTCTACAACCACATGAATTATTAATTTTGGTGAGGGGAGACACTATTGTTAGAAAGTTGGTTTTGCTGTTTCTATTGGACCATCCTGTGCCAGCTTCTTGGTGAGGCCTTGGACAAGACACTATACTTCAATTGCCTTTCAATAAATATCTAGCATTCTGCTTTGCCATGAAGCAACAATTATTTGATTTTTCATTTGCCAGTGTGATGTCCATTATGGCTACCATAGTGTGCATCATAAAAATATTGCTATCACTTCTTCTGATTGAAACAGGAAGTTTTCCAATATGGTCACCACAACATGAAAAACTATTTTGCTTCAAGGAACGGTCTAATCAGCATGGAATCTTCAATGTAAGAAATGGTATGATGTCTAACTAAGCGTACATGAAAATGGAGTCAATGAGACACTTAATATTGCTGCCAAAATGGCAGTCCTGAATATCTTCTTATCAAAACATGCTTAACTCTCACGTTGTAAACTCTGATGCTGTAAGAGGATAAAAGGGTCTAATTTATATTATCTTAAAAAGGTTATATTTTCCTTTAAACCAAACTGACATTGAAAATCATTGTGTGGAAGATTGTAATCTTTTTGTCTTTATTTCATATTGCTTTATGAATCTGAATATTGTGATGTGTGCTAAATATCTAAATGATGTAAACCAACAATAATAATATTTGAAAACAAGGTTTGAAAGGAATGGAAATAATGATATCTAATTAGAATCATCAAGTAGCATTCCTTACCACTGATCATTTTAAATTGCAGTTATTATTTTAATTTCATTGGAGAATGCATCAATTTAAAGAAATATATTGATTCCTTTAATAAACAATCATGTATACTGATAATCAAGCTGTTTTTCTTTATTTAGAAATAATTTAGAAAGCCTAATTATGCCCGTTACATTGCTTTTATTAAATTTGCAAACAGGTAAATCTTTGATGGAAATAAACAAAGACATCTAAAACTGCATTTTAGAATTCATCATATATTTCCGCCAATAGTTGAAGGTGTCTGTTGAGCCAAATATTATGCCTTAAATATCACACAAACTGATTTGTTTCTCCTCCACATCCTGCTAATCCATTTACCATACATGCCAAAGTTGGAACAAACATTGAAATAGTCAGAAACATTGTAATGTAATAATATAGCGTATAATATAGCTTTGTTCATTTTGAAAAATTGTATCAACCATTTGCCTAATTCCAACGCTTTCTCGCCCTTTGAATCTTATGTTTTCAGTTTTGTCTAAAAGTGTTCGCAAAGTCAATTTAATGTTACTTATAAAACTTTCAGTTCTTAAAATTTAGCTGCATGATCATCTGCTTTATTGTGCGTGAAATATTAAAATGATAGGTTCCCTACTAGGAATAAATTAATGATCATCAATGATCATCATCTGTCAAGTTGTCTGCTTCTCTAAGATGTTTTCAATCGACTTTTTGTATCGATTATTCACACACACACACACACACACACACATTATATATATATATATATATATATATATATATATATATATATATATATATATATATATATATATATATATATATATATATATATATATATATTCTTAGCCTGGCTTTCTTTGTACAACGGTGTATTGTAATCGGTATTTGAGATTTTGTTTCTTCTTTGTCATGTATTAACTTTAGGTAGTATGCATGTGTGTGTGTGTGTATTCATGGATGCATTATCCATTTTTATTTATCTTCCCCTCATACAAAAAATAATAAAAGATTTAAAATTGAACCCATCAATTCTGTGTGGCGGTGTGAGCTCCTTTGGCAAATAAGGACAAGTGATAGTACCCTATACACATGCTGCTGTCTTGGTTATAGCATACAGGTTCATGCCTGTGTCATAGAGAGAGAGAAGAGAGAGAGAGAGAGAGAGAGAGAGAGAGAGAGAGAGAGAGAGAGAGAGAGAGAGAGAGAGAGAGAGAGAAAGAGAGAGAGAGAGAGAGAGAGAGAGAGAGAGAGAGAGAGAGAGAGTTCAACTTTCCATATTTCCATATCCTACTTTTTTGTAATCGTGATGCTATACTAGGTAATGGTTTATTATTATTATTAAACTTCCCTTTTTGTGCGTCCGTTTGGGTTGTAATGGTGAGTATTGGATGGTGAAGTTGGGTGATGAATTGTAACTAGGAGTCTTAATGCCATTACATTGATCTGCTTATTATTATCATTTGGTTGATTTGGTTTGTTCTAGCCAATATGTTATATAGTCCATGTTTTTTTTATAGTATTTTTTGGGGGGAAATGTCATCTTTGTGCTATAGACTGGAACAATGTTTCCCATGATATGTTGATTGCTATATAGAAAATATCAGAGCTAATTACCACTCACATGTTTCCATAACGTTAATTGCTATAGATCCGCTCAGTGGTCTATAATATTCATCATATGGACTATCCAATAGTCCAACAGTGAACACAATTCAGCATGGCTTGAGAGTATCTCCATTTACCTCCATAACTACTTATGGTCATCAAATAACATTCAAACTTAGAATTTGTTTTTTGCCTCCTTCATAAATAATTTAATTTTTTAAAATGAAATTACACTGAAATGTCATGAAAATGACCATATCCCATCTGCTACACTATTGGATCATACAAAATAATGAAATGAGGAGAGAATAAATTAGATCTACATGTATATCAGGTGTATTTCTTGACACAAACAAGATGACTGCACTCCACCATGGAGAAATCATGCTCTTCTAATGCTTGTTCATTCCCCAATATAAACTGATTAGGTATTGCTGTAGTATAACGAGGTTCATGTTCTAAAGAGGGAATATTGTATTTTTGTATGCAAAGAAATTTGTTAGATTGACTTTACATATAAAATTGTATTGCTAGTTATATATAGGTTCCAAGGTGATAAAACATAGGAAGCTAACGAAATACTGAATTAAATAAAAAAATTGAGTAGACATTTTATAACATGTTATTTTTATTTCAGGAACCCTTTTTACAGAAAACACAAATAGCATGTTTATTGGAATGATCAACAAGTCATCGAGAATCGAGATTCCATTTTATAGCAATCCTTCTTCAATGACAGTTAAATTCTACAGGGGTGCAAATACTGTGGAAGTTACAAATACATCGGATACTTTGATATTTCTGTCCTCTTCTCTCAACACTTTCACATTCTATGGCAAAGAAGTTTTGCTAAATGGACAAAGTGCGGTTCTTTACTTCAAAATGGTAAAAATGACAGAATTTGGTGAATATACTGCTGTCCTATTCAATGGTATTGGAAACACATCGCGACGTATTGTGTTTTCTTTGGGTAATTATATGTTATTATATATTATATTATATTATATAAGACAGTAAAATTAGAATGTATCATTAATTACAGTACATTCCTGATGAGTGAGTGCTTTTAATAGTATATCTCATCATCATGCAAGCTTCAACCATCACGTTTATGGCGGCTACACTAGAAGCACACATTACTTATGGATATAAAAATGTAACAATTAAAACATAATTAAACAGTAAGATACTAGTTAACAGAAACATCTCCTTATTTGTCCTAAAGCAAACAATGTAAGGACAATTTTTCAGTACTAACCAGTTCAAATGTTTAAGTTGATGGACCTAAGAGAATATGTACTGGATATTTATCACCATGCAGCGCACAAGCAACACAACCCCATTTTTTTAATCTCTGTGTATATAGCAAAATAATAAAAACACTTCTTTGTTCAGCATATTAATTTCAAACTGTATATTAGGAAGGTGTCAATACAACAGAAGTACACATGTAAATATTATTCAATTAAAATGTCCATTGAAAACACACAAATAGCGGAATAGGTCGTTAAACACCCAATATGTTTTGGAAGTACTTGTAAAACTTCTCAATGATGCATATTTGCTACCAAAGCAAATTAAAGTTTTTTATATGTGACGAACTTTGAAAATCTGCACAAAAGAAAATAAACCCCAACATAAGAACAAAAATGTTGTTTGCAAATAGAAAATTGATAGATACAGGTTTTGTACTTGGCTGTATGAATTGCAGAGAGTTAATGGTTAATTAACAAATTGCTTCTTTCTGTCTGTCTATCATTGTCTCTGCTGTCTCATATTTCTCTCTCTCTCTCTCTCTATTAATGCAGACACACACACACACACATACCACACACACACATACCATACATACACAAACACACACACACACACATATATATATATATAGGTATATATGAATAAATAAATTTATTTCACTTGCGGCTTTATCTTCTACCTTATTTTGTTACGTTGTAATACCTGAAAGAACAAATTTGCATGCCATAGTTTTTTGATGGTATATAACTCGTACAATTTTTTTGATTGCATGACGCTTGCCATAAAAGTCCTACATGAGAAATAGTCTGAAAATGATCCTGTCTAAAACCATCAGGACTTGCATTCTATCATACAAGATGGCAAATTTAGTTAATGTCTGTATGCATAATGTAAGTGGATATGAATGTAAGCCCATAGCTAGGTCACTAATATAATGAAACTTTGAACATAAAAAAAACACTTGAAAATATATTTATATTATATGACTCCTTTCATACATTATATTTAATTTAGTATACCTAGCTTCATGATAGGATGTGTAGTAGATTATAACAAAACAGACATATCCTTAATATCCACAATAATACCTAGTTTTCCAAAATATTTAGGATCTTACAAAATTACTTTCAAAAAATTGCATATAAAACTCTAATATTCCTGTTCAGAGCAAAGTGTGCTACATTTCTGCACAAGTTATCAAGAATAGGTTCATCAAATATTAGAATAAAGTGCTATGTTTTAAACTTAGAGATTATTTCATGTATTTTACGCTGACGTCTAACTAACGTTTCTTGCCCTGTAAAGGTCTGCTCAATTAATTTTCCAGCAGTTCCATGTATTCACTCCCTTTTTCTATTTTAATTTCACTCATGACATTAATAAAGACACCAAAGAGCAGAGACAAATGTTTTTTGTTTTTTTTCTCCAATGAAAAACACGTAATGTCGATTATGTATGTATACAAGTGCATGTATTTGTATGCTGCATATATTTCCTTTCTCTAAACTATTGAAGTCAAACAGATAATAATACGATCTTAAAAAGACGTTTCTTTATACTGCAGGAAAGCCAGAGATACCAGCAAAGTTTCACATCACTGATGTTCAAGAGAAACAGGTTACACTTCAGTGGCTATCTGGAGATCATAAGGGATTCGATCAAACGTTTGTGATTCAGATCAGCATGGATAATATTACATGGACTAATGCTTCTCTAATAAACGCCGGAAAGACGGAAGGGTGGTTTTCTACAACTATTACCGGGCTTAAATCCAACACAGTATACTATTTCAGATTGATTTTATTCAATGTAAATGGAGGAAGCGATGTTGCTGACATTAATTTTGCTACAAGAACACTTAAAGGTAAACCAGCATACATTTGACCATGCCCAGTTGTTCCTCACTGCCTCTAGAACATCTAGTAACATTTCAGACAATCTTAGCAATGAATCATAGAAAGTGACTGCTGACTATTGAAACGTCCTAAAGATGCAAATGTAATATTTTGTTTCCATGTCTAGATATCTAACAACTAGTTATTTTGCAGGCATATAGAACCAGGAAGGGGAACGGGTTACAATAGAGTACTAAATATTTTGCGATGCACCACTAACAGCAAGAGAATTCTGGGAAATGCTGTCATTATGACCGAACAATTCACGAACCATAACAAATAAGGCATGCACGGTTTTTGTGCCAATTTAATGCAAAAGTTACTTATAATTTTTTATATATTAACACTAACGTCTGTGGGAAATGAAGTAATGGTCTGATTCTTGTATGTTATTATTGACCACACAATACAAGACGTATTCTTGTCAGCACAGTTGAGGCAGTGTGCTCACTAACGACCATTGCTAATGTTCTGGCAACCTCATTTAGACTCGTCTCGAACATCGGATCTGAATAATATAGTTGCTTATGTACATAATACTGATAATGTATACCAAAAACACACATATGAATTATAATTTATGGCGTAATTTTCAGAAAATATTCCGTTTCTCATTGCAATTGTTAAAACAGCATTTTTATGCGGTGGACAATGATGCCAACTATGTATATGTTTCCATCCCTGTGTATGCTGGGGTGTTGTTAGTGTGAAATTTTTACCAATTTGGCCAGTTCGAATATGGAAATATCGTCTAACCATAAACTCAATCCTTGAAATTTGAACTTGACAAACATGGTTACGGCTCTCTGAATTTTCAATCTGTCCTAAGTTTATGGCTATGTGCATAACATGATTGCTTCACTCAGAGCAGCTGGTTCTGTGATCAGAGACTCAGCTGCTGCTGGTGTTACATCAATGAATGGTGTTCTGTGAACAAAACTTTGTTTGACACTTGATTTTGGAAGAAAATCAATTTAAACCAGGGTCTTTGTTTGCCATAATCATAAACATATTCCCACTCAATTAAGCAATGGATTATTTTCGGGGATTGTTGTATTTTGGATACCCAGATAATTATCACAGAGTATTTTTTGAAAGTATTGTGCTGAAATGTAACAATGTTCCATATCTCAATTTCTGATTCTGGTTTAAAGTGAGTATTGTGATGGGTTGCACAATAAGATATTGATAAAACGTAACACTTTATCATATAGTTGTTTGCAATGAATGTAATTTCCTTTGCAAGCTAATGCGTGGTAGTCCATGTATTCCGACACAAAAATAGAATTGCAAACTAGATATATGGTTAAACTTGGAATGTTTGTGTAGAAAGTAGAAAATGTCTATTAGATATACACTGTAGTACTAAATGTGATTGATAACACAATAATAAAATAACAGATATAATCTTAATTTCATTTTGATCAACAATACAACAGTAAAATTCAACACATGCGTTTTACTGAGTGACAGGATGAATTGAGTCTTTTCTTCGTTTTAAGCAAAGTCTGGTAAAGCTTATCTCTCAAAAACATCACTGAGATATGTAATAATAAGAAAAGTAGCTCAGAACAATCTCAAGGACAGAGACATTGTAACTTCCCTTTACATTAGATTTTACCTTAGTGTAGCAACATTTTCATGGCACATGGATTACTCAGTCTTTGATCTTAACATAGGCCAATGCTTACATATATGCTTTCTATTGTTTTATAGAATCTGCGTCTTCTCTTGATATCGGTGCTTCCATCGGAATAGGTTTTGGGGGAATTTTAATTGGAGTTGTTGGAACCATTTCTGTTATGATCATCAACTGGAAACGAATCACTGGTAAGTAAAGTTTGCTATATCTTATGTAATTTTCATAATAACAATGGATCAAGAAAACTTATAAAAAATATAACATTTTAAACGTAAACATTTTTGATTTTATCTCAAGGCTTGATACATCCATTTATTAAAGCCTTAGCGAGCGTAAATCAGTATTTCATTGGACTAATAATACTTTTAATCTAGAAAACCTAATTTGATGATTTAGCATATAGAAGCATTGCCATTTCAGAAACATCAAAAGGAATGCATTGATGAACTGTTATCAATGTATTTGTCCAGAGATCAGTGCGGCAGTAAAATGTAGTCAATATTTGGCAGAGTTAACTTTTTTTCTCCATTAATTTTATTACATAAGAAATATATACTGAGATTTTTAAAACTCACAATATGTTTGGAAATGTTATGCAAATGACTAACGGTGATACTATTAAAAATATCTGTTGTCAAGAAATCAAGTACACTATTCTGACATTTTGATACCCATATCCAAACATTTAATAAGTCTTTGATCATCAATGTCATATAAAATGTAACAGTTGTTTTAACTGACAACAAACTTCTGCTAAAACATTAAATAATGCATATTTTAAGTCTTTCATCATCAGCATCATAAGTTATTTTTACTGAGAACAAATTTCTACTACAAATGTGACTGAGATGATTAAGATTACCAGACATAGTGAAACATTAAAAAGGGTTTACCCAGCAACCATAATATATAACTTTCATAATCAGCTGAATAATATGAAGCATACAAAACTGAGACGTCCAGAAGGAGAAAAGTATAAACGCTGATCTAATGTTATTACGCACTCTAAAACCGACTAATTTGAGAGAGATTTAAGAAACTCAAAGACAAGGAAGTAATGTCAAAGTATAGCTGTACATATCAGTGAACACATGCAAGATCCAGAAAAAAGAAATATATAAACATTACGTGCTCTGATTAATCGGTAACAAAAGCAGCCACTAAACTATATGATGTTGGTTTCTTGTATCTATCGATTTTATACTTTCCAACAATCAAAAATATAAGTGTTCAAGAAATGAGTTACATGCTGTATGTAAAGTGATTTTGAGACCTGAATACATTAATTTTGAATTAAAGTTGACAGTACCAGCTAGTAATTAAATTTCTTTCCTAAGTCTTATAACAATTCTGTTAATTTACTCTTTACAAGTAGCTTCTCAAAGAGTGTATATATATATATATATATATATATATATATATATATATATATATACTCTTTGCAAGAAGTTTTTTGTACATTCCTTCTGTAAATGGATGCAATAGATGTTGATACACAGTAGAAGCAACTATCCAAACAATTTTGTCTTAACATTTTCTAGAAACCATAAATACAAATATTCACTGAATTATATTACATACATTGTTTCCCTTTTTCTATATTTACCACACTATTTTAATGGTATGGTTTCGATATGGCTGAATCAATTTGTAACTCTTTCAACCCACTTAAAAAGCGATTTCATGCAACTGATTTATCAATGTAACTGATTTGTTAATGTAACTGATTTGTTAATGTAACTGATTTGTTAATGTAACTGATTTGTTAATTCAACTGATTTGTTAATGTAACTGATTTGTTAATGTAACTGATTTGTTAATGTAACTGATTTGATAATGTAATTGATTTGTTAAACTGATTTATCAATGTAACTGATTTGTTAATGGAACTGATTTGTTAATGTAACTGATTTGTTAATGCAACTGATTTGTTAATGTAACTGGTTTGTTAATGTAGCTGATTTGTTAATGTAACTGATTTGTTAATGTAACTGATTTGTTAATGTAGCTGATTTGTTAATGTAACTGATTTGTTAATGTAATTGATTTGTTAATGTAACTGATTTGTTAATGTAATTAAGTTATTTCATGTAACTGATTTGTTAATATAACTGATTTGTTAATGTAACTGATTTGTTAATGCAACTAATTTGTTAATGTAACTGATTTATTAATGTAACTGATTTGTTAATGTAACTGATTTGTTAATGTAATTGATTTGTTAATGCAACTGAGTTGTTAATGTAACTGATTTGTTAATGTAACTGATTTGTTAATGTAACTGATTTGTTAATGTAATTGATTTGTTAAACTGATTTATCAATGTAACTGATTTGTTAATGTAACTGATTTGTTAATGTAACTGATTTGTTAATGCAATTGATTTGTTAATGCAACTGATTTGTTAATGTAACTGATTTGTTAATGTAACTAAGTTATTTCATGTAACTGATTTGTTAATGTAACTGATTTGTTAATGCAACTAATTTGTTAATGTAACTAAGTTATTTCATGTAACTGATTTGTTAATGTAACTGATTTGTTAATGTAACTATGTATACAATGTTCTTTCCTGTCATGATTAGATGATAATACTTTTTGTCAAATGCACTCTTAACATAAATTAAAGTAGGGAATAATTTTTAATACGAAAGTATACTATCAATATTATCAAATGGAAGAAACAACAAAATTCATCTCTCTCTCTCTCTCTCTCTCTCTCTCTCTCTCTCTCTATATATATATATATATATATATATATATATATATATATATATATATATATATATATATATATATATATCTATATATATATATATATATATATATATATATATATATATATATAGAGAGAGAGAGAGAAAGAGAGAGAGAGAGAGGAGAGAGAATTTTAGTGATAAAGTTAATCCTTTTAATGCATTTTAGAATGTTTGCTTTACACTGCATTTTTACTTGCAGCAACACCAAAATACAGCTCCTCGAGGTAAGTTTCAGAATCTGAATTTGTTTTTACTACTGTAATGGTATTATCTGTGTCATCTTTGCTTGAATCTTTTATAGTAGCAAAAATATTTCCCTTAAAAATAATTTCCAAGTAAAAACTGAATCTGAAAATTATCTAAGGGAACATGATTTTGCTCAATAAAAGTAATTGTAGCACATTTCGCGTATCAGTCTCTATGAAGACACTTTGTTTAGAAACCTCTTAAATTTTGAATACTGCCAAATTTACACTAGAAAATCTCCCAATGCTTATCAGGCATAGAACCTATTTCATGTGTGGCATTTTGTTGCATATTGATTCAATTGCTGACGAATCAGTTCATACCACGATGCATAAGAACTATATATTATTAGTCAGTGAAGTTGTGATTGGCAAGACAGAAAACATTTCCAGGACCTTCTCAATATTAGACAGTTTGATAAAGTCTAAGAGTTGTTTCATTGACACTTCAGTTTCAAAGGATTTTGAAGCTCTAGTTGCTTTAGGGATCAATGTTCGTATATAATGCATAACTGAAGTTATATTTATTAACTCTACGGTTTACAAGAGCGTGTTTAATGCCATTGTTCTGCACAAAAACTCCAAAAAGAACCATCAAAACAGGGGAATGTACTAGCCAGCTTCTCATATTCCCAACCAAGACTCAAATTCACAAGGACAGAAGTAAGGTGGCAGTGATCTATAGAAGCCAGCGCTTGAGACAACTCAGCCACCCAGGTACCCAAGAGCTCATGGGCTACATGTTCTCTACTCCTCCTAAACTGTTTGATTAATTGTAATGGCACTCTACATACACTTTGATTCCATGGTCCAGCTGGTGCAAACGAAAATGATGCAGCTCAGATATACAGTATGGTCACATCATTGGCCATCTTCAAATTAGTTATCACTTCACGAACTTAAACGTAGCACTTCTCCGTTTGCTCAGTGGCTAGAGCGTCTGCCCCGATGCGAGTTTCAACCCCAACTGAGTCATGCCTAAGCAATGTAAAAAGGGTGCAAGCAGTTTCCTCACTAGGTGCTCAGCATTAAGAGGTTAGATTCAGGACTGGTCGGACTGGTGACAGGATAATGTGACTGGGTGGGACCTGATGCTACATGTCTGCTGAATGATTCCTGATCACTATACTTCAGTGTAAACCAAAACCACAGACCCAGAATTGGACCAAATTCTGAATGAAAGTCTTGAGGCTAATGAGTTTCTGGAATGTGATGACATACTTTTTGTAGATTCTGATGAAGAAGATAATTGGTTTACATGCAGATTCAGAAGAGGAACAAATACATGATGCAGATTCAATTTTGTTATATCCTGGATCTTGTGTCACAGTTGGAGCTCTCATGCTGTTGCTGGCAGTCTTTACAACAAAGTACAACAAAGTACAGTCTAGTTGGTGATGCAAGACAACAGTTGTTAATATAATTGCATTCACTCTTCTATTAGTGGACACAATCTGTGTACCTTACAAACAATGGATGAAAAAAGATAGTATGATTCTAGCAAGCGTGTGGTTTGGCAGTCAGAAACCAGCTATGGGAACATTTTTGAAACTGCTTCAAAAACTATGAAGGAATTGTATCAGGGCATTGAATGTCAATCTCCAGAAAAAGGATATTTCATATATAAGGGTAGTTTACTGTTTGGTTATGCAGATCTTCCTGCCAGAAGTCTGCTGTGCAATCACATGCAGTACAATGGTACATATTCATGCTGGAAATGTGAGCAGCATGGTATTTCTGCATCAGTTGGAAAAGGCCAGGCCAGATTGTTTCCCTTTGATATAAGGACTCCAAAGGGTCCTGAAAGAACTGTTAACAGTGTGACTGAAAATGGCAGAATTGCTGTTTAAAATCAGGCTGCTGAAAATACAAGCAATTATGCTGTTAAGGGTATCAAAGGGCAATCATGGTTACTGTTTTTCCTGTGATTTAATATTGTTACTGTGATTCAATAGACTACATGCATGGCATTCTCCTTGGTGTGCAAAAGCTTTTACTAGAATTGTGGTTTCTGCCCAAACATAATTAAAAAAAAACATTTTTGTGAAATAAATTATGCGAAGTAAATGAAAGATTGTTAAATATTCGTCTAACACTCGATATTACTAAGTTACCACGATCTATTGAAGATCTGAAATATTGGAAGGCATCCAAATATCAGTCCTTTCTATTATTGTAATTCCTAGAGTTATTTTGCCATTGAAGAATACTAATGTACTGTTATCATATAACTCTGTCAATAGGGTGACTTATAAATCGTGTTTTTAAAGAGTCAACATCTCAAAATTGGATACACAAATTTTAAATGGGGTGGTTGCAGGGCTGGCGCTTCTGCTAGGTGAACTAGGCAATCGCTTAGGGCACTGGGCTAAGGGTTTATTTTATGATGGGCAGGTGGGGGAGGGTGTGAGTGGAAGGGGGTGCCGGATATCTGATCTTGCCTAGGGCACCAAAATGCCTTGCACCAGCGCTGGGTGGTTGTGGTATTTTTTGGAATATGATACACAATTTGTATGCTTTTGCTGAGTTTGCAGTGTGATATTGAAGAAGCTAGTGTGAATCCCACAAGTGTGCAACCTTGTTCAAATACAATAGTGATATACCCCACTACATCTTGCAAAAGATTTTAAATAGTTCAAGACATCATTTTTTAAAAACTTAAATTGGAAGTTATGAAGCAGTGTGTAATAGTCCAAGTTACTAGCCTTTAGTAAAAGAGATTGCTTTATCATTAGCTATGGATTTTATTTACATTTGGAGACAAGTATAGTTATTGAATCTGTGATGTACAGTTTGCATATCTGATGTAAATCATGTTCTTTTAAAATGTATTTCTCAATCTTTTTATCTGACCTATCTCTACCTTATATTTGTTTTTTTTAACCTGTTCAAATAACGTTGTAGCACTTGTGTCGGCCACTAAGCTGCAAGGATAATAATAAAGATACCTGAAATTATGTTTAGATTACAATTCAAACAGTATATGAATACATTTATAAGGTGACTATGCATTATTAATAAACCATCTGAATATACACCACAGTTCTGTGTAATGTTTAATGCTTACTCTCCAGTTATTATTGGAATAGCTTTATAAATCAATTTACTACAACATAGCTTTTTCTGCAATTTTGTTGCCTAGCTCTAAAGAATCAGTGCCCTACCATACATGGACATAATCATATCCTAGAAAAAGATTGAACATTAGGCTTTTAATAATGATGTAAGCAGTACATACACTCGTTTGCTAGGCAAGCGGTATTTTATATTTAGTTATATGCACAAACATACCGACTTGTTTTTTTTTAGATGTTCAGTGAATGTACATGAAATTTTGCTGTTTATGAAAAACATTAGTCAGAATACATAACTAATACAAACTGAACCTACTGCCTCAAAAAATAGCCTATCGTTTTAATATAAGCAAGCAATCACCCCTGTATACCACCTACCCCTATACCTTAATTTGTACACTAGTCTATTAATAACAACAGACACGTATTTATGTATCTTACAAGTACCATTACATAAGCATACATATTGTTTTAAAAAAAACAACTCAAGTACAATTGGAATGATGATTTTATTTATACATCAATTATTATATCTAACATCTAAACATTCAAATATCTTAATACCAGGACTGGTATACCTTAATATGAAGGTATTTTTTACTTAAAATTTTCTTTGTTAAGATTCAAATAATCTCACATAATTTCATTCAATGTAAGTGAGATTAAGATAACCTCATTTAATTTCTTACAATGAAAGTGAGATTTAGATAACCTCATGGAATGAAAATAAGATTTAAATAATCTAATATAATCAACATATCCCAAATTGTAATCAACGCAAACAACAATTAGTCAGGACACTGTCATTTGTACAGCCGTATGATTCATAAATATTTGTTAAAACTTGACAGTTGTTTGCACTGTCAAATCACACAGTTATCCTGAATTTTTGGCTGGCCCACAATTGTATTGGCTGCTCACACCCTTCATCAATCCAACATGCCCCCAAGTTTACAAATTAGCAGTTTCGTCTTAGTATGGCCTTAATGGTTACATCATCTTCCATATACATATAGATACACAGACATCCAGACAGCCTGATAAATCTGCACACATACAATGAGACAGCTAATGACATCCACAAACAGTTACAAAGAGTTGTAGACAGCTATATTTCTGGAAAACAAAAATGGAGAAATTTCACTCCTTGACAAGATCCAAAGACCAGTTTGTCAGTTAAACACAATTATTTCCTTCATCCCATAGGAGAATGAGTATTAGTCAGGACGAAATATAACATGCATTTAGTGTCTCCCCAATAAGCAATCTACAATGATATTACACGCTAGCTCAGTTGCTTAACTAGAAAAAGATTTATTCACCCTAGGTAACGTTGTACACATATACATAGATAAATGGTTGTCTTGTTCTAAGGCGTAACTGATTTATTTCTTGCCTCATTCTACGACAAAAAATACAGTCATGTTATATTACAAAAACTTCAATAGACTGCAATGTTACATTGCAAAAACATTAAAAATACAGTCATGTTACATTACAAAAACATTATAATGACAGCATTGTTACCTTACACAAACATTAAAGGAAAGTCATGTTACTTTACAAAATCATTAAATGACAGTCTTGTTACATATATATATATATATATATATATATATATATATATATATATATATATATATATATATATATATATATATATATATATATATACAGAGAGAGAAAGAGAGAGAGAGAGAGAGAGAGAGAGAGAGAGAATGACTTTATTTAAAGAGGGTTACAACACAATTAGCTAAGAACTAATCTACCTTGAGGCCTTCCTTCATACAAGTAATTTATTTATTTCAGCAGCATCTCAGAAGCAGCTGGATATATTGGGTTTAGAAGATGGAAATAGAGTGGGCATTTCTAATCTCAACTGGAATACTATTCCAGAGCATAGTTCCAGAGTATTGGAAACTTTTTAAAAATAATTCCTTTTTTGGTTTGGGAATTTTATACTGTTTTGTAGACATTGATCACAGTTGAGGTGTATTACCAGGTAGCCTATACTGGAATATGGATTGTAAATATTCAGGAGCACTATTATTGGATATCCTGTACATTAATTTGGCTTTTCTTAAACAGATTTTTCGTCTTTAATAGGTAATATTTTTAACACCAGCTAAATTTTCCTTGCTTTCTTTCTGGTTTGATATTAGCCTAAATGCTCTTTTTTGAGTTTATCTAACATTCACATGTTGATATTCATTTTATCTAGATCTGCTGAGCAAATAGAACAAAACTTAGCTTTTGTGACGTGCCTTGTAAACATTTAAAAGAAACATCATGAAGTTTGTTTCTGTTCCAGTGAAGCTGACATAAGCACAGACATGCAAACCTATGCTAATACTGGAGTCAGCTCATCGCCTGCACCTTCCCATTATGAAGAGCTTCAACAGGACCGCATGGAGAAAACTATTTACGACCGTCTTTGATATGTGATGATGAACAGATGAACTCTGTTAAGAACTTAAATGGACCCTGATAATAATTGTGTACAGTGCATTCAATGCTCATTTAAAAATATTTTAATCAGTAATATGCCGTAAATATGTCATGGTTAACTTTAACTTTCAATCTGACTAAACATGCGTGTTATACCACAAAAGTTTCTTTGTAAATAGTTACACGCTAAGAGATGTATTCACATAGCGTTCAGTGTTAAAGAAAAAACTGAATTGTTTCATATTTGTATTGGTAAGACATTTAGATTGTGTTAATATATTACTAGAAGCACAAGCTGACTGTGCTATAAATACTACACAGTGATACCTTTTAAGAGTGCTCTTAAATCTCGCTTTTTCAACTGCAAGAACAAACTTAAAGACCTAATAATGTTTCCTACCTTAATATTTTCAGCAAATGTTTATGTTTTCTAATTTCATGGTGTTTGTTTTTGTTTTTTTAGTCATATCATTATAGATATTGTAAAGTGCTTAGATCTTCCAAAGATTAGCCAATTTACAATATCCTCATTAGTGTTAATAATAATAATAATAATAATAATAATAATAATAATAATAATAATAAAATAATAATAATAATAATAATAATAATAATATTATTATTATTATTATTATTATTATTATTCTTATTATTAAATTGCTGATAAATATTATTATCCCATCAATGCCCATGTACCAAAAGGCAATCAGGTGTATCAGGGTAGTGGACAGCTTAGGGCAGCTAGAACAATACTTAATCTGGCACAAAACTGTCAGAGAGCTGTAATTTGCAGGTGTCTAATTTATCATTCTTCCTAGGGCCCACATTTTGTCTTTGGTCTTGATTGACATAAAGGATTAGAGCTAGAGTTAATGGTATAGTTATACTCTGTGATAGGGCTTGGCTTTGAATTAGGATTAGAGATAGGGTTAATGGTATAGTTATTATAATCTGTGATAAGATTAGACTTTGAATCAGTATTAGAGATAGGGCTAGGGGTATAGTTACACTTTGTGATAGGGTTAGGCTTTGAATTAGGATTAGAGATAGGGATAGGGGTATAGTTACACTATGTGATAGGGTTAGGCTTTGAATTAGGATTATAGATAGAGTTAATGGTATACTTATGATAGATGATAGGATTAAGCTTTGAATGGCACTTGTACTGAATTCAGCATCATGCTAAAAATAAACCATGATGTCATTGCCCCAGGCTGCAGCCATATTGTTTTCGGACAAAGCAGCTAGCAAAGCGTAGTAACACTGATGCTGGCAGCATTTTGAAAGTTATAAATAAGCTATATAATTATTCTTTTGGAAAAGTAATTATTTTTTTAACATGGTGACCACTAAGCATTGTTGCTATGTCTCATGTACAAGTGAATCCAGATACCAGAAAGATGGTGTTTGATACATTGGATTTGGAAATGGTTTTCCAAAGCCTGACAAGGAGAGAGAAAGGTGTATGCTATGTGTACATAATTGCGGCCGACGTGATTTTAACATAGGATTATAGATAGAGTTAATGGTATACTTATGATAGATGATATATATATGTAGTTTGCACTTTGTTGGTGGAAATGGACCCACCAAGGCACATCCAGATCCAGTTAAACTGGGAATCATAGTACGTATTTTTTCTGATCTTTCTATTTTTGTAATTTTGCATACAGAGGTTTATCATCAGAGGAATCGGCAGTTTCTTTAAATCAAATAATCTGGATACCATCAATAATAATAGTAATAATAATAATAATAATAAATTATTAACTTATATATTTTTAAACAGCTACAAATAAGCTACTAAAACAACAATGCAGATAGTAGGAGGTATAAATCTACTGTCATTTTTAAAAACAATATCAATAGATATATGTTATAATGCATCCATATTTAAATGTTACCTTATTTTAACAAATTATTTCATGAAATGTTGACATGTGAGAAAAGACAAACAAACATTTGGTTCAGCATTCAGTGACTAGACAGAAATGAAGACACAAATGTTATTTTTAACTTTACAAAGCTTGACCACACTTGACAGTTTTACCATGCACAGAGTACATCTACTTACAAATGTATGGTTAGGGTTAGCCTAAGCCAAGACAAGTATCAGTGTTAATTAATTTACAGTAAAGGAGAAAGCCACGGAAGAGTTGTGTGAAACCCACATCAAAGCAATTAAAAGAAGACATTTCCTTGAACAGTGTATTAGAGGGTGAAGAAGGTGCAAGCACAGATATGTGTGGTGTAAGAAGGGGAAATGATTTTTCATGCCAGAAAACAGTAGAAGTTCAACATGTTGAGGTTACAGTCAAACCTTTGGTACACGAAGAATCAACACAGACCAGTATATATGTGGCATCTGCACACTGCAGCTGAGAGTGCAATACAAGATTCTTGACAATGATTTTGAAAGTGACATGAAGTAAACTTGAGCTGTTTAAGTAAGCACCTAAAGGACATGAACCAAAGGCCAGGAATAAAAAGGAGCCCCGAGTGGCCGAGTGGTCTAAAGCCCACTCCGTTATGGATCACTGCCATCTCACCTCTGTCTGCGTGGGTTCGAATCTAAGATTCGGCTAATGTAGTTATGTGACAAAGCTTGCCAGTAGCTTCTCGTGGGTCAGTGGTTCTTTCCGGGGTTTTCCCGGGCTTCCTCCACCAATAATACTGGCCGCCATGTATAGCCTATCGTGTGCTGAAAAATGGCATTAAACCCTAAAACAATAACAATAATCAGGAACAAAAATGAATTACCTGAAGGAAGAGTAAAATGTCATGAAGTATTTTCCATATACAAAGTGAGAGATGATGACAGTATGTTTCGTTTTTACACCGGCTTGACATATAAAATGTTTCAAAGCCTTTGGCAGTTTCTTGGTGCTTCTGCTTTCAAACTAAATTATTGAAAATCAGCTGTTTCAGACCCAAAGAAAACACCAAGTAAGCGACGTGGGAGAAAGAAATAATTAGTCCCATAAATGAACTGTTTCTCACTTTGATCAGACTTAGGCTTGGCCTGTTAAATACAGATCTTTCATACCGCTAATGGCATAAGCACCAGGCAAGTGTCCACAATTGTGCTCACATGGACTCAGTTCTTATATCAAAGATTCAAGCCATTGAAGAGGACAATGTTTGCAAGCAGACATTTAATCAGAAAACATTTACCCAAGATCTTTAAGAAATATAAGAACATTAGATGCATTATTGTTTGTACAGAAGTACGTGTACAGCAACCAGGAAACTTTCAATCACAGGGAAACATGTATTTGGTATATAAAGGTCACACATCAACATTCAAATTTCTGGTGGCAGCTGCCCAAAATGGAGCCATTATGTTTATATCAGATGCTTTTGAAGGATTAATTTCTGATAAGGAAATTGTAGTACAGTCTGGACTTTTAGACATGCTTGAGCCAGGTGATCAAATAATGGCTGATCGTGGATTTTTGATAAAAGACATCCTAAAAATAAAAGACAGGTCTCCCTAATAATACCACCATTTCTAGGAAGTAGGATGAAACTGACTCCTCAGGAAGAATAACTAACTAAAGATATTGCCAAACATAGGATACATGTTGAACGGTCCATTGAGAGAATTAAGAAATTTAGACTGTTACAGAAAGTAATCCCACTCAGTATTCAGCCTGTCTTTTCTCAATGTGTATTTATTATAGGTTGCTTAGTCAATTTTCAAAATCCTCTTGTACAGTAATTACAAGCTAAGAAGTTTGTATTATTCTGAAATTTAACATACATATGCAGACAATAAAATTATTTTGACATGTACTTCCCTTTTGTATGTAAACTGTGTATTATTTTAAGGCTAGCTGTCATCGTTAGAAACAGCTATTTTTCTATTACTGTTTCTATCAGTACATTCAGACAATTATAATTCCAGACAACAATTACCGGTATATACTTTTTTAATGACAAAAATGTGTTATGCTCATAGCATAAATATATGGCATGAAAATAAATATAAATTTTCTCACATTTTCTAACATTGATACCAATGTAGACATGAGACTCTGAAAAAAAGGTAATGAAATCACTAATGCATATTACCAAAACTACCTACATTGATATATTTCTTGAATAAATATCTTGAATATATATGCCAAGTTTGTAGAATGATGCAAGAGTCATATTTAATTAAGCCCTTATATGTATATATATATATATATATGATATATATATATGCATTATGACACATTCACTAAGCAGAGTTTAAATTCAGTCACAAAGCAAAATAGAAATAGTAACAATCCTTAATGTACATTCTTCTTTCTTTACATGTTTATCACATCAATTACAAATAACAATATTTCATTCAGATAATTTAATTGGGGGCAGTTTCCTTAGAATTTTCATCTCAAAATATTCAGGACATATGTATTGGTGATGAAATTCAATCAACTTGTGCATTATACTGTTCCAAAAAGATTCATCAAATCTGATCCTAAGAATTACACAGTCTGCATCTGACCAAACTACAAAGTCACACCAGGGAACATTCATCACAGCCATCTGCATCTGTACCTGATAGCAATATTGATGGTTTTTCCTTAGAGTAAGTGTACCTGTCTCATTATAATGCAGAAAGAACCTGTTTAACTGGTCTTTTTTCAGTTCATTCCTGAAAGAAGATACACTCTTGTGTTCCAGAATTTTAGGACATTTAATTTATTCTATGCCTTACTTTGATGGCTCAGTTGTATCTAAAACAAGTCCATCTGGGCTACAAGCAAGTTCAGGATACCTTGGATTTACCCACTTACCTATTTTAAGAACTTTCACTTCTGGGTTTGCAAGGCATAACTTGTCTTGATAACATTTTCAAGCCATTGGTTCATTCCATATGTCATACAGCATGGCAGAAGTTGAGAATGTGTTTCCCCACATTGACAATTTCAAATTACTGGTTAATGCCACAACAGTATTTGCATTAAAACTGTTCTTGCATTGTGATGCTGTTACCCGTACTAGTCTCTTTTTAATCCATTGGTCTGTATGTTGTTCTTTTACCAACTCAACTGAATAAACTCCATGTCCTATAGGAACAGCAAGATTGCACAACATAGCTTCTCTCTGGCACTTAAGGACTTCAAGTTGGTTGTCATCTAAAGTGTAATCTTTGTATTGATATGCTAATAATTTTGTCCACATACTAGTATTGTCAGTGTGACATCCAATGCTCAATAAAAGGTCTGCTTTGACTTCTTCTTCTGTTCCTGACTGTAATGAGGGTGGCCTTGGATCGAAGTTAATAACATCATGGACTTTTCTATTTTTTGTACTGATATTAAGAGAATCCTGTACTTTTCTTAGGCCGTTTTGCATGTTTCCTTCCTATATTCCATGTACATTTGCGGGACGTACAAGATATTTCCATACTTCTCAACATAGTCTAGCACTGCAAAAAGCAAAGCAGCAATATGGTTGCATCTGCCCAATGCGGATGCTACACATGTACAAGCAGCATCTTTGACAAATCCAGAATCATAAGACAATATCACTGTGGCATTATAAAATACATTTACTCTATATGATGCCATAACCTCGGCTTTAACAAAATAGAATGAGTTTTTTTCACAGTCTTTCATGTTCTGTACATGTCCGCTGTCAAAAAATACCTTTCCTTTTCTTAACGGTTTCGAGGTGTGCAAATCTTGTGTACAATCCTCATCACTGTCCTCAACTGATGGGTCTGGGGTTATGAACTGTACAGACTCTACAATATGGTGATGAATGTGTCCTTTGTTAAAATGTTCTGGAATATTAGTTGATGGAAATGTATCCCATCCAAAGAGTGGTATAAATGGTACTGATTTCTTCAGATCATTATCCTTCTGTGATGTTTTAGATTCTTGTACCTTTTTCTCATACCACTTACATCTGTTCACATCAATTGTGATATCCCTGTCTTTCCCTGCCTTGATACAGTCTTGGACTCTGTCAAGAACAATAATAAAAATAAAAATAATTAGAAGAATAATGATAGCGAAAACAATTAGCAACACATATAATAGTAACTTTTATTACTAACATACCCATGCAATTATGTCAAAATTACCGTGATTATTTTTAATAATAATAATAATAATAATAATGAGTAGAGGAACAACAATTGGATAAAATACACCAGATAACAGTAACTTGTATTACTTATATATCCATTCAATTATGACAACATTACTGGGATTATTTGCGAAATAATAATAATAATAATGAAAGGATTATATAAGCAATGGAACAATAACAATAATAACAACAATAATAAATTGCACTGGTAAATTAGATTATAAACATATTAGTGGTTGTTATTGGGTGCCTTATGGTTTCAAACAGTACATAACATACAAGAATGTACAGTTATAAATCAAACTCATGTCAAGGTGACTTCTGGTTTGGATGATTAATGTACATGTATATATAAAATACTACAGACAGCAAAAATTGACATTTCTGTTATTTAAAAAACTTTGCATACAAAAGAGTATTGAAAATACAAGATACAAAATGCACGACACAAGAAACTATATTTAACGATCACAGTCAGGTAATCAAAAAAAAAATACACTAGGTCCCGACATGTATATTATTTGTTTTTACTCACCTTTTAAGCAGTATGCTTCTTTTCCCGTTCTTGGTCAGGCCTTGACATTCTAACCATTGCTGTAACTGAATATTAGAATGCTCATCTCTATTCGGATGAATAAATTAAGCGCCTGTACATCGTTTTCAGTAAGAACAATAATACAGAAAGTATCACTTGTAGCCATTACGCTGGTTCGCCTTGTCCGAAAAGCTATTTTTAGAAACTGATGTCCACTGCGTGTGACGTATCAAAGAGGTAAAAAGTATAAGCACCATTATGATTATAGATAGGGCTAGGGCTATACTTACACTCTGTGATAGGGTTAGGCTTTGAATTAGAATTAGAGATATGGCTAGGGGTATACTTACAGTCTGTGATAGGGCTTTGAATTAGGATTAGAGCTTGAGTTAATGGTATATTTACACTTTGTGATAGGGTTAGGCTTTGAATTAGGATCAGAGATAGGGTTATGGGTATAGTTACACTATGTGATAGGGTTTGGCTTTGAATAAGGATTAGAGATAGAGTTAATGGTATAGTTACACTCTGTGATATGGTTAAGCTTTGAATTAGGATCAGAGAGAGTGTTAGGGGTATAGTTATACTCTGTGATATGGTTAAGCTTTGAATTAGGATCAGAGAGAGTGTTAGGGGTATAGTTATACTCTGTGATATGGTTAAGCTTTGAATTAGGATCAGAGAGAGTGTTAGGGGTATAGTTATACTCTGTGATATGGTTAAGCTTTGAATTAGGATCAGAGAGAGTGTTAGGGGTATAGTTATACTCTGTGATATGGTTAAGCTTTGAATTAGGATCAGAGAGAGTGTTAGGGGTATAGTTATACTCTGTGATATGGTTAAGCTTTGAATTAGGATATGAGCTAGGGCTTATTAGTTAATGGTTTCCGTTATGTCTGATCTGGGATAATAAAAAAAAGTGTGACACCTAATATTTAACAAAGAATGCTTATCGTGCAACTCTTTGTAGAGTTACTAAAGTTAATAATATGGAGTCATATTCATTGTCTAATTGTGAGGAATTCAAATTACAACACTAAATTACACTTTTGTTAGAAATAATATCATGTTTAAACAACATTTATCACCTTTCTTATTAATAATGAAACTTCTTTTACCTTTTAATATTTAGTCCACATGTTCCACATTTTAAGAGTAAATACTTTGCTACGTTACAATCAAAGAAATCAAAGAGTTCACACAGTTGCAAGTATTTTAAGTGGCAACCTTTATTTGAATACTGAAAAGAATGCAGACAATGTGATAACTTAGATAAGAGAAAATGCATCTAAAATGCCATAAAACAATAGCGTACACAATTTGAAACACTGATTGTATTAACGCCACCCTATTTTAAAAACCCTTGAATTACACGCATAGTTGGATATGGGCACTTTTTCAATAGAACGTACGTTACATCAGTTACATCACTGTACACAGTACTGTATTTGTATAAATTACTGCATTGATATGTTAGGAAGACATGAATTTAATCATGTGAAAAGTGGTTGCATGCACATTACTTTAAGAACTAATTGTTAATGGCAAAATAGACTCATAAGGGAAACATCTATAATATATAAAGAGTGCACACTTATCTGCTGATTAAATGTAAACTGAAACAAATGGACAATACATATGAGGTTATTCAGTAGATCAATTAGTTTATATTCCCTTTTTTGATACTGTTACATAATAAATTTAAAAGTGTATTATTAGTAGTACTACACGCTACTTGAGTACCAGAGTTGAAATTCTGTGTCAAAATGGATCTGTGTATTATAACATTTATTTTAAAGTTAACATCAGACAATCTTCCTCTGGGATTTAACACTCAAAGGGGATATATTGTTAAAATGAAGTCTCCACTTTAACGTGATGAGTGATTACAAGAGCAATATGATAAAACATTAAACCACCTTACTGTGTGTTTAACATAATATTTGACTATGCATTTCCTATGATATACTACTATTCAGCATCATGTTTTGTAATATCAAAAACCTGTATTTACTATTAAATACATTTTTAATATCACCTTATCCACCTATGATCATCTTAAAATCATTTGAATATCAATAAATCCCTAACACCCTGTTTTAAACAAATCTACTATTCTGTTACTACCTTAAGTTTTCCTACAACCCTGGCAGTATTGGTGCACATGGAGTGAAGGAAAAAAGAGAATGCAGGAGAGACTGAAGAATCAATATGCACACTTAACAACAATAAACTGACTTTTAACAATGTCAAAATTATATAATTTTTATATGGTGTTTGAAGCCCAAAACTAATGTTTGAATTATTTACATTCTACAGTCAAAATTCTAACTAATTATCAGATTTGCAAATGAACCAGATGTGTCACAAGAACATGCCATCTATCTCTGTCTCTGTCTCTGTCTCTCTCTCCTCTTCCACTTGGTTTACTTGTTCCATTCTGTCACAAGGCTCCCCGCACATCTGTGCACTTTCTATCGTGGCACCCTGAAGAGGTGTTGCAGCACTTCACCAAATTAAATGACAGGCGTTTGGTACTGGAAGTTGTGTGATCATCACTGAAACCAAATATTTCCCTTTTAGTTAGCAGTGACATTCTTGTGGTGATAGTTAGTCAGGAATAGCAGTGGCGACATTATTCCAGACAATGATCTGATTGTGATTCAAATTGCAGTTTTGAAACAATGCATCCTGTATCTATGAATCAATGAGCAGTTTGACAATGCATAATGCATCTAGAATACTCAAAGCCTTGTTCCCATGGCTTATACTACATCTTACAATGTCTTTAAACTATTTAAGTGGGAGCAAAAAGAGGAAGAAAATAAAATAATAGAAACAAAGGATGTTGCTGTGATATGTAAAATAAACAAAAACAAGTGACAGAAATGTTGAAAAATAACTGGCATATTTATTTGACTCAAGTATTCTTCTGAAACTCTCTATTTCATGTATTTATTTTTAAATCTATTTACTACATGTGCCAATAAAATTGTATAATACCTCACCTTGTGTTATACTGACAGTACTAATGCGCTCAAATGTAAATACCGTAGATTTTTCACATAAGACATTAAACTTTTTGAAAAGATTTACAATTATTCTTGATTTACTTCTTATTTGTTTTTTATTCTATTATTCAAAACAATTGCATGCCATGAGGATAAGGGAAATTGAACTGGAGTGATGTAATGGTACTGGACACTGGCAACAATGTTGCAAGTGGCAGACCTCAATCGGGTGAAACAGTGTGGAAAGGGGATGACTTATGCTTTACTCTAGTGACAAATAGCAATATAAACATAGACAAGGTTAGAGAAGGGATAGAGACAGAGTCATACCTATATCACACATACATGGAGTTTTGTACATAAATGTATCACATAAACAATCAACTATTTTGTTTAAAGGCAAGGCAGAATAGATATATTCTGCAGGCAATGAAGTGGCCCTGAAAAGAGCCTTTGATTTTTTTTTTCTTCTTCTTCTTCTTCTTCTTCTTCTTCTTCTTCTTCTTCTTCTTCCACTTTCTCTATCACTATCATTCTTTATACTTTGTCTCATTCTCAGCTATCCAGTCAGGATGTCACATGGATCTTAACTTTTCATATATCTTGATCTAAATTTCATTCAATTTTTCAAAGTCTTATTTTTCTTTCTGTTTTATTTTTCATTTTCTCTCCTTATCCCAGGTATCTTTTATCTTCTTCACCTCCTCTTCCATCACCTTTCTAACCATCAGCTCTGCTTTATTTAATTGGTCTAATTCCCACTTCACAAAATACCAGCTCTGTTAACACACTAATCCCTGGAGGGTTTCGCTTTTTTCGCATGAAATGCTTGTAAGAAACACATTTTGGTGACTATTTCTGAATACATCATAAATACATCGACTTCCGAGCAATATTCCATTAGACCAATGCCTAGTTGTTCTAAACCAAATACGTTTTTCATTGATTAGTTTTCTGGCGCGTGAGCAGAAGGTCAAAAGATGCAGTTATTATTTTTTATTCTTGCTCAACGGAGCCATAATTTTTGTATTGAGAAGACTCTTTATTCAAAATGTCCACCTTATCCTACTTTTTGCACCGGTTCACCTGACTGTGTGCGTTTCAGACCGATCTACCGTGAATACGAGGCCATACAGTCTAAATGTCGACACAAGATCGGATTCCGACCATGGGCAAATTTTGGGAGAGAAAAAAAGGGTAAAAAAACATAGTTTTTTCCGTCTGTATTTTGTAGTGCAACTAAAATGTTTAGATTATTTGGTATCATTCTAGAGCTAAATCGGTCTACCTTTCTATAATACCAACCATTGTAGTGTATCATGCATGACATTGACGCTACAGACCATGGAACCAGGCTACTACCTCATGCCCCGTAAACTCGGCGCTTGGGGTTAATCTGTTAAAACTCTTTATTTCTATTAAAAAGTACCTTACCTTTGTCAAACAATCAAGAACCTCTGCTTAGTATATCGTAGGGGCAGGAAGAGAAGCCACATCCCCCACTTTTGGATGCACGCAAGGTATGCTGTTGATTTTGTCTGTATTTGGTGCACTAAGTTTGCTCCATGGGGCATATAATAAATGGGATTTATAGTTTATGCCAATCATTTAATTTTTTGAGTCCGCATTCACTACTTGCTATTATCATTCTTGGAGATAGGACTTGGAGCCACACTCTCCACAGTTTAGGTATAATTACTCATATGGCCGAAATGAAGCCACTCTTCATAGAATATTATGTGTGAGTTGGATGTTGTGTTAATTTGTTGTTGAGGGTAAGGTAAGAGGGTAGGTCGGTTGGCGCCGATGAACGGGACTGTACTCAGTGACTCTAGGATCTTTGCCAAATAAATTCTGTCGCATAAACCTCTGTTCTGTTTCATTTGAGTTTGTTAATCAGGTGGAGATACCTTTGATGGTATCGATATAATATATGTTGTTAAATCAGTTATTAGGTTAGGTTTGCCACCTTGTGTGCCTGGCCCTGATAGTCCTGGACTTGTACCACTTTACATGTGTTAAATTTTTTGTGGTCTTACATATCATTCCTTAGTGTTTTAGTTGCTGCTATTACGGCGGGGACGTGGTCCTGCGTGTATGGACCAATTTGTGAATGGTTAAAATTTGGGTCATTTGTCGTAAGTTGTTTATTTAGTTTGCCACCTTGCGTGACGGGACTTGATGGTCATTGTGTTTTGTGACCATCTTATTTTTTTGGGGAGGAAGGGCACCAGACTATATGTTTGCTATAAAAGGTATATACCCTGTGTTTTTGTAAAGGAAAGCCATTTCTTTCAAATTTGTACCAGTTGTCTTATTCTTGTGTCTTTTTTGAAATTAAAGACATTTTATTGATTATTTAATTTTTTAGTTTATTTTAAATTTGGAATTTTGTAGAAATTGAAGTACATTATATTTAGATATTTAGTGTACTTCAATTTATCTATCAATATTTATTTCACTAGGTCCGTCCGCCTTGAGAGAGGACCTGTACAAATTTATTTAGCTGTACAGTTCCTGTCTCAATTTGTCCGGCCTTTATTTAATGTATTTAAAAATAATAATATTGTCCAAAAGGTTTAGTTTCCCTTAAACGGGACCATATCTATTTCGGGAGATAGATATGGTAGGAAAAGTATGGATATAGAATCCAGAGAATAGAGATGTGCACTTAATTAATGTGTTTTAGTTATCTACATTTTTGGGGTCTTTTTCTAAACTCTACCACAGGCCTGTTCACTTCGCGTGGCGCCATGTGACATAGCCCCATGGCGTCCTCATATGTACTTTCCCCTCACAAGTAGTAATTATTTAATTTATAGTATATGTCATAAGTATTAATTTAAATTTTTTTTTTTTAAGATAATTTAGTTATTACAAGTTTTTCCCTAATCGCCATTAGTGGACCACATCTTATAAGCGTTTTCGTTATAAAGTCCGTTATTTGTCTAACCAAATGTTTATTCAAGTTTCCGTCCAGGAAGAGTAATTGGCGTCCGTCATATTTGTCTACCTTCATTATTTCGATAATTAGTTTGATCCTTTCTTCCTTTGTTTCGTCACATTTTGTAATTGTGTGGTCTTTTGTATACGGGGCATTTCTGCATAGAGGGCAACTAACCGGGGTCCTTATTAATCTTCGTTTAATTGCCACTTCGCCTGTTAGCCAGGCGTTGTGGAGGTACGTGTACATGATACTTTGTACCTTAAACGAGTTAATGCCGGACCAATGCCTCCAAACTCTGTCCCAGTTTACATGTGGGTGCTGTAATTGCACCTTGAATTTATTTTGGATGGAATTTAGTTCTAAAAGCTAGTCATATGTTTTATCATTGTTCAGTGCCCATAGTTCTTTTTTGTCCCTATACCTATATAAAATTTCTTTAATCCCCCTATATAAGTGTGGTGCGTCTATTTTTTTCACTAATTTGTTGTTTGTGTGTATGTCTTGTTTGTTTCTCATTCCAAAACCTATAATGCCTCCCATGGTACATGTGGTGTGCTGTTTAATCTTTTTAACCTATTTAATATATTTTTTTAACTTTATTAAGGGGGGATTAGGTAAGGCTAATCCCCCTTGAGTTTAGATCTATATAAAGTTTCCTTATTTATATAATGTGTTTTGTAATTCCAGATGTAGTCTACTATTTCATTATCAATTGTAGCTAGTGTTTTATTGTTAATGTCCACAGCGTTTATAAGGTACGTTAAATTTGAATACATTTATGTTTTTGCAACCTGTGAACGTTCTATTAGACTAAGTGGCTGAAGTGTCCAGATATTTATTACTTCTTTTATTTTATTTTTAACTTTTAAACAGTTTTCTTTCTCTTCATTTGCCCCGAAGAAAATCCCCAGGGCTTTCACTCTGTTTTTTATTAGGTGTGGGGGCAAACCAGGGTGGTTTCCCCTCCAGTTTCCTATTTTTAATATTTCCGTTTTATCGTGATTTATTTTCGATCCTGATGCCTTCCCAAAAGCCTTATATTCCTTTTGTAGATGTTTAAAGGAATTTGGATCATTGATAAAGTTTGTACAATCATCAGCGTGTTGTAGCATCTTAAATTCCTCTTTTAAGTTAGGAATTTTAATTCCTTTGACATTAGTATTGTTTCTGATCTTTATACTCAGAATTTCAATTGCTATTACATATAATAGCATGGATAGTGGGCAGCCTTGCCTCACTGATCGTTGTATTTCAATTTTTTGGGTTTTCGCCCCATTTACTTGTACATTTGCAGTTATTTCATTGTACATTATTTTAGTCCATTTCAGGAAGTTGTTTCCAAATCCAAATTTCTCCAGTACTTTTTGTGTATAATTGTGTTCTAATCTGTCAAAAGCTTTTTCCTGATCTAAAAGTACCATAGCACATTTCGAGTTTGTGGTCTTTATAAAATCTATTATTGTCCTAATATTAAGTATATTGTTATGTATGCTCCTATTTTTAATACCGCATGTTTGATTAGTGTTTACTATGGTGTTTATTCCGTGCTTAATCCTATTAGCCAAAATTCTACTCAGTATTTTGTAATCCGTGTTTAGGAGGGAGATGGGCCTCCAGTTTTTTTAAGTCAGTTCTGTCCCCTTTCCCTTTGTATATTAAAGTAATCAGACCCTCCCTCATTGATTTGGTCATCTTGTCATTTTTTAGTAAGATATTGTTAAATAAAGTTTCTAAATTTGGTGCCACCTCACTTTGGAATTTCTTATAGAATTCCGCAGTGAGGCCATCTCTGCCTGGTGATTTACCTTTTGTAAGTTCTTTTATTGTGGTTTTAACTTCCTCCACAGAAATGAGTACATCGCACCGTTTCTTGTGCTCTGCTGATATCATTTCGCATTGTATTGAATTTAGATATTGCATGATTGTGTCATTGTCTATGTTTTGAGAAGTATATAGTGTTGTATAGTATTTATGAATTTCCTCCAAAATTTCCGCTTTAGTTGTAATATCCACCCCATTAGTGTTTAGTGCATCTATTACCCTCTCCCCTCCTTTCCTCTTTTCTTCCCTTTTATTTAACTCTCTGCCCTGTTTGTATAAGTGGTGGAATTTTCCCACCCTAATTTCCATTCCCCTTGTTTTATATTCTCTTAGCTTTTCTAGTTGTATAGAGTAGCTCTCTTTATCCCGTAATGGTGTTGCGTCATTATTTATCAATCTTTTTAATGCTAATTTCTGTTTTTTTTTAATCCGTTTACGTTTAGTTGAGTGATATATTGCTATAACTTTTATTTAACTTTTATTTTAAACTTATCCCAATCAGTAGCAATATCAGATATGTTTTTTCCCTCTTCATTTGTAAGTATTTTAGGGATTTCCATTTTTATTTCATTTATTAATTGCTCATCGTCTAGTATTGAGTTATTTAACCTCCATTCTCCAGATCCCAAACTATTATTTATTATCACTATTTACAAAGTTATTAGTTTATGGTACGAAATTTTATAATCTAATATTTTTGCATTTTTATATATTTTATAGTCAAAATCAGTCACATAAAATTTATCTATTCTGCTTGATTTAGTTATTCCTAATTTAACATAGTCATGTGTATATTCCGTTCTTGGTAAGTTCAAAATTCTATACACATCTGTAAATTTATATTGTTTAATTAGTCTACCCATAATGCCAAAGGATGATAGATCTTTGGTTGTCAGATTGCCTGTGCGATCTATATTATCTCCAACCCAGTTAAAATCCCCTCCTATAATTAGGTGTTCTGCTATGTACTTTTTTAAATATTTATTTAGATCCCTTATGAAGTCGTAGTGACTTTCTCTAGACGCCGGGGCGTATATGTTTAGAATGTGCAATTTATTTAATTTTATATGATTTACCCGCCCCCTTAAATTAATATCCTCTGGTATTTTTTCCCAATTTTGTCTACTTTTATTTCTTATTATCATTGCCACCCCCGCCCTAATATCATTTGGTTTTGCTTCACTGGTTACGACTATAGCCTTCATTTTGGATTCTATTTCTTGTATCATTGTATGTGTTAATTTGTTGTGGGTTTCTTGAATTAGTATAATGTCCTGTTTTAATTTTATAAGTTGTGCAATTTTGTCCTTATCTATACCATTTATGTTTATTGATGCAAAATGGAAGTTTAATTCCTCCATTTATGGTTATCCAGGTGGCTATTAAGTAAATACATCTAGTAAAATCTTATTAATAGTATTAGTTACTTTCTAGTTGATTATTGTGTTTCATTTGGGGGCATTGGACCCCGTCAGTCTCTCCTATGTCATTTATGTCTTAAAGGTTTGGTTCCTCTATTAGTTCGTTTGTTGTATCAACTATGTCATCTGTCGCGTCATTTGTTAGGTCCGTTGATGTATTTGTATAGTCGATAATAGCTGTTTTTTGATATAAAGGTACGAGGTCGAAGTCCGGGTCGTATTCTTCCGATGTTGTTGACTTAGGGGATTCTTCTTTCTCCACTTTCCTCTTCCTTTCTCTTCTCTTTGTCTTTGCCGAGAGTTTTATTTTGGGGAGAGGCCGCTCCGTTATAGTTGGTGGTTCATCACTAGTCGATGAACTAGTCAAAGTGTTGTTTTTACGTTTTCGATATGGGGGCATTGGTGTGGAGGCCTTTTGCTCGCAGCTGGTATTGTCCCCATCGCTCTCCATAGATTCAACTCCTAATTCTTTCAACACTTCGTCATTCTCGTCGATTGACAGGCATTCAAATATGTTCCCCGTTTTCAATGGAGCTGTTGGAACTTCTCTCCTTGTCGTCTTCTTTGGGGTTACAAAACTTTCATCCTGGGGAAGCATAGCTTCTTGTCTCTCTATTTGCGGTTCCTGTTCGTTCAATGTTTCTGGGCTTTGTTGTTGTTGTAATGGTGATGTTGTGTTTCTACGGTGTCTGGTACATTTCCTTTTTCCTGCTCTGTATTCTCAGCTGCTTTCGCTGCATATGAATTTGGGTCTCTTGGTTTTTTGGGTGCTGGACAGAATTTCGCTCCGTGACCCATCGCTTTACATTTGGGGCATGGGCGGTCTTTATCACACCCTCTATACCACGTTCTACATAAAAAAACCTAGAATATAGAAGTATGGTGGGGTAGTTCTTGCTTGCTCAGCTGGCACTTTGATGATTCTTTCACCACTCATGACACCCTTGTGCCCCCAGCAGGCTGCTGGCATATCGTTTCCTACATGTATTCCGTACTGTACCATTAATTTGTCAATAACTGTTTCCGTTGCAATCTCGTGAGCTAGTCCAGAGATAAATAGGTCGACAGCCTTGGGCTCGATGTCCCTTACTATCGGTTCGGTATCAGTAATAACCACTCTCTGTCCACAGATCATCATTTCTTTTTGTTGGAGCATGGGCCGTTCACTTTTTGGATACAAAATGTATTTGTTTCGGCCCCCGTATTGGAGGGCATCTATCTCTGCAAGTTTGACCCCGAGAATTTCCATCTCCGTCAACACTTCTGTTTGCCTTGGAAAAGTGGTAGTGGATCCAAAATCCAAGGTCTGACAGCCTTCCCTATGGTAAATGACGAGTTTTCTGTTGCCCGTCTCACCTTCAACAACCGTGTTGAAGTAGTCAGATATTTTATATCTATTAGGATTTGTCCTAAAAGATTCTGCCATTTTTCCTGTCTGTCGACTAACGTCTGTCAGGATTGAATTTGGCAGGATAATTGTAAATAGAATAATAAAAATGTGCAAATTGAAAAATTAACTTACAGGGTGCTGAACAAAAAGCTATAATGAAAAGTATAGATAAGCGCTAAAGCAAAGTACTAACAGTACTATTGCACTTTGTGAGCACAGCTCGACAAGTACTTTTTACCTTGGTTGTTGGTTCAAGTTAATCCAAAGATGTAATCCAGATAAATTTTTACGTTGATTTGCGTGCCGTCTGTTTTGTGCGTGCCATGACAATAATAACGAGTACCTAGACTTCTCAACTACAAGTGCTAGGCCATCTTATTTTTACTGTCTTAATTGTACTTATTAATATTAATAATCTCATATTTGCTTGCTGATGTAGCTGTCATCTCAGATTGAAGAAAGTTGATGGAGGAAATTTTGCTAATGTGTTATATAGGAATATTATTAGAGCGAGATAGTGCGAGAAGAAAGGGGGCTATTATGGTTGGGGAATTATATGGTCTTTAAAAGACATGACTGTGAGTGGTGGAGGTAACAGTGGGTTTATTTATATTTATTCTTATTTTATCTAATTTACTTTTACTTTTTAGTTATCTAGGTGATTTTCGTTCTTGTTTGTATTTGTCTTATTGGTAATTTACTATTTGCCTCGATGTATTATATCTAGTTTATGGGTAATTTGTAGTTATCTTTGCCTGACACTGGGTAGGTGGGGGGAGGTTTCCCTTTCCTAAGAGAAATATGGTCCGCCGAATGACAAGAATCATCATCCCACCCTGTACGACATCTCCCTTTTTCCATTTTCTTAGATTCTTCTTCAACCGTCCTCTTTATAAGCTATGTCAAGGTTTAGGAAGTGTTATTTCTATATTTAAGTTGATGTTAGGATTATCGAATGCCCTATTGAAAATATTAGTTGACTAAAGAGTTTTAACTGGAGTTTTAAACAGATGTAGATTATTTTGATAACCATTGGCAGGTAGTTGTCGCTATCACAAGGGAAATGGGTTCCGCCGTATGACAAGCATTATCATTCCGACCTGGACGACATCCGGCTTTTCCCTCCCCCCATCCCGATTATTTTTCACACGCCCCCTTATAAGGTCTGTCAAGGTTTGAGTGGTGATGTTATTTATTTAGGTAGATGTAAGGATTCTTAGAATGCCCGATTGTTAACGTTAGATGAATAAATCATTTTAACCGATTTTTTTCCTTGTTTTATAGTGATGTAGATATTTCTTGATTGACATTTGAAGGCAGGTATTGCTGTAACGAGGAAGTTGGGGTCCGCAGTATAACAGGAACTATCATTGACATCCAACGTTTTGCATAAACCCCGATTTTTCCTTCCCTGACCCTAACTGTTTGGTGTTTCAATATATTTGCTTGGGAGAATGCCTTTAACCCTACTAGTCACTATTTTCCCCTTTCTGCTCCCTATCCTTATTTTTTCCCTCCTCCTTATACATTTTATTTTAGATTTTCCTTTAAAGTCCATATTCGTTGATAAAATTTAGAAGGTTCTGTTATGTTAATTTAATGTTGAGGATTTTGTTTTCTAGCAATTCCTGGTACGTCACCGGGGATTCAATTTTCGTTTTGTGCACTTTGGAGTTTGGTTATCTCTATCATATATTGGGGACAATTGTTGAATATGTGATTTATATCTTCTGGAATCATTTGATGGTGGTTAGTTTGGGTCCTAAGTGCTTTCCAAAGCAGCCAGCTAATTTGGTCTTACCCATGTTAATTCTGTTAATAATTGTTTGTTCGGCGCTATTTACACTTGGTGGGTTGATTATTCTTTTTACAGCCTTCAGGATGGCAAAATGTTTCCGTTCTTTGATATTTTCATTGCAGTGTTCCTGCCATTTCCTGCTGATATTTGTGTGGGTTTTTTTTGTTGTTGTTGTTGTTGATAATTTGGATTCTGGTACACTATAAGTGGGGCAGTATTTGGGTCACCTAGTGTTTGTTTAGTGATCTTATCAGCCAGTTCATTACCTAAGATTCCTATATGGGCTGGTATCCACATAAATTGTAATAATTATTTGGTGATTAATGTTAAGTTCTTTAAGTAAAAGACTGGTTTTGCTAAGGAAAACTTCTTTTGATTTAGGGTTATTCGTGTATATGGATGTATTGACGCTAAATATGTAGCATTTTATTACTTAACAACGCTTTCTTGAGAGCTTTGTAATCAGCTACTTAAGACGGTGCAGTATTATGATAGACCTCCTTGGAAGCTCCCTGCAAACTGCAGATATATTAATACGCAACCGGTCTTTAGGTAAATGATGGATTAAAGCTAACTTTTCAAAATGAGTTAAAAATGCATTGATGAATTCGTCTTTGTCGTTAAACTTCGGCATTGGTATCTGGACTCTACGTCTATCATTTGGACTATTGCGTATCAATTTGTATTCAGTTCATCGCCCATACTAGTTGCTGCTTCGATACTCAGTCTCTCCATGTCTAATACACGTTCTCTATCCCTGTCTCGTTCTGCGACCTGCAATATGGCTAATTTGAATTCTCTTTCTCTTTCTGTTTCCTTAGATTGTCTGCTTCATTCTTTCTCCCTATCGTCAGCTTGTATAATTCTTTCCTTTTCAGCCGCCTGATGTTCTCCGTTATCCTGAGACTCCGCTCTACACATTACAAGTGGGTTCCTTCATGTTTTCATTTTTCACAAATACTGTAATTTCTCTTAAATGTTAATTTTTAATCTTAAAGAAATTAAATTGTTTAATGAATTATAACAAACACGCTATTTTTTTCTCTTGCTCAGATGATAATCCATAGTGTTATGCTGATGTGGTAAAAAAAAGAACTAAGTAATTGAAGGGAAAGCAAAACCAAACGTTTGTTGTAAAGGTATCAGATAATTTCATTATAATAGTTATAAAATGAAAATGCAAGCGGAACTAAGGGGTATAATAAGTTCTATTCACGTCTAAAACAATCAAATATTCTGAAATGAATTCCAAAACTGTTTTAGTCCAATAAACACTTTTTCTTTGCAGTGAATAAACCAAACATATTTATACTCATATCGTATTGAAACACGATATTAAATATGTCATCGACGTAGGTTACACAAAGAACAATAAATAATAATAAAAACACAATTCTCCAGTACCATGATCTTATAAAAGAACATTGGAGTTGAAAATACATTTTACTCCTAATTGGTACGTGCCTTGTTGCTAGTCTCCTGAATCATAAGGAACCATCCTGACCTAACCCATACAAATGGGAAATAATTATTGTAAGAATAAAGTAGAAACCGCCAGTCAATGAGAAATTACCACAATGGTGTAGACACGTTTAATTATTAGGATAATAATTTTGTGATAGTTTTCAAGTGATCATTGCACGTGCCTCTCTATAATATGATGTCGATTTATTACTCATGGACATATATATTAACTTACAATTTTCATTAAACGAAGAAATGTTAAGCTTTTTTTAACGAATTGTATTAATTTATATTGGTAATTTGTGTCTGAAATGGCAAAAATTTCATTTGATTTATCCGTCAGTGGAATTTTCCAGAAATCAGCCTTTTACCAGGTCTGACATGTTGACATGGTATGCATTTACAATTTCGTCAATACAGTCAGATTTTCTTGATATTAGAAACGAACCTGTTTTGATGAGACTATGCTTTATTGTAGTTAATGCACATACAAAAAGTATTTTGTGTTTTCGGCACAATAATTTATGGCGAACTCTTTCTTGCTTTGCCTTGGCCCAATAAAATCATTCTCTTGCAAATATTCAATTTCCTCTTTCAAACATTTCTGCTTCAACCTGTACGGATGCTGCTTAACATATTTAGAAGCTACAATTTCAGTTTCATACTAGGGAGGGGGGGCAGGGTGGAGGGGGGTGGGGGTACGATTTATTAGAATAAAAACCGCGATAGGAAAGAAAATTTAGATTAATTTGAATTTTCTGGTTTATGTATTTTTAACGAGTACGGTAACGGTTAATGCAAATGGTAAATAATATTGTTAAAGTAACGGGCTTGCGGTACATGGTTGAGTTAGAGATATGACAATAGATGTGACTGGTAATAGATATTCTAAAGTATGTATTATTGCAGGAGATAAAGGAGCAAACATGTCAGCTTTATACATCGGAAAGCCCCTCATCCCACCCAAACTGTCATCTACCATATAAATCCTTTGAACCCTAGCCACCCACCCCAAGAAAGGACCCAGGCACAGCTGTTCCATTTGTTCGGCCTTTAATCCGGACTTTTTGATGTTTGTACTAGTATTTTATGATATATGCATTTTATTAAGACCATCTGACAAGTTGTCTTATATTACTTTGAAATTCTGATGTTGAATGTTTTTATAACTAAGTATATCAAAAATATATAGATGTTGTTGAAGCTATTTTATTCCTGTGCGCCAGATATTAATTCCCACGACCAAGTTATTATTCTCGTGCGGAGTTTTATTTTATTTTTTAGAAGGCACTATCTCCTTTTTATGAACTATTTTCTTAAAATAAGAAATATTGTGAAAGTTTCCTTTGTGTGATAGACAGACAATTCCATATGTTATATACAATCCAAAAGATTTTTAAAAAGTAATCGGTCTGAAGTGAGTTCTGTCAAGTTATAAACTGGACCGTATATTCCTCAAATACGTCAATATCCTTGCTAAATGACCATCATAGTGATCACTGCCGTTGCTTGTGCCGGCAAAACATGAGTTTATTAAAAAAATTATATTTGTTATGTAAAATAACGATCGAATTCTAAAAAACGTATCCTGTAACCAGGAATTATTGAGCTGGAGCACAATGCATGATGTACCTAGAATAATCAAAGCCTCGTTCACGTAATCTAGAAAATGTTTCCGGATTAGTTATGTATGTATGTATGTATGTATGTATGTATGTATGTATGTATGTATGTATGTATGTATGTATTGTTACACGCACAGGGGTATTCACTTGACCGAGCGGTGTCAAAACCCTGGCGCGAGTCACGCTGGAAGTCATATGTTTTCCCCAAATTTCCAAAGACTTCCATACAACTTGAGTTGTAAAATGGAAAGAGAGACCTGTCTGCTATATTTAATAACCTTTGCTCTAATCAATTGGCGACCCAGAGGAGACAACTTGCCCAAGAGTCCATTAACCGCACCTTAGCATGGTTTTTCTTCTTTATCATCCTAATTCCGTACCGCAAGCCCGTCATGCCATAGAAATTCCACTAGTATTCCCTTACTAACTGGAAAATATTTAACTGCGCGACCCTAGGCCAGTCAATCCTCATAATTTCCGCGTATCACGCTCATATACATACGCTCATTTTCCACTATGGACACATAAACGGTACCTACCAAATTCCAACTTATTAATTCCATTATATTCCCCCCATAAATACTGCCATTTCAATCACATCACTTTTATACACCGCGGAATTTTAATATGGACTATGTTACAAAAAGGGACAGTCATTCGGCTTGTACCCAAATTCACTACTAACGACCCCAGCATGGTTTAAATTCACTAACACATACTCCAAATTTATTACAGTATGTATGTATGTATGTATGTATGTATGTATGTATGTATGTATGTATGTATGTATGCATGCATGCATGCATGCATGCATTGTTACGGCTATTGGATTTAAATTATTTATTTTTTAATTGTTAAATCCAAATTTGTTATTTAGGGTTAAATATTCATTAATTGGGAAATTATTCTGGAAAATTCAAGCTGGCCTACACTCTAATTGTAAACAAGTTTTGACCTTGGCTTGTGGATCTAATTCCTGACCTTGCTTTGGACATTGTCAACAAGTCTCTAACACTATTGGTTAATTTCAAGGACAACATTTTATTTTTAGTTCTTAAGGGTAGGAAATATCTAGAGTATGTGATTTTTAGTAAAGGCAGTCTCTTTCTGTGACCTTCCATGAACCTCTATCAATTTCTAGAAAATCATGTGATCACATGTTTACTAAAAAAAAACAGTTATATAGACTGTTGTTTTGGATAGGAGTTCAGTAGAATTTGGGCTTATTTTAAAGTTAAGTTGTGTATTTTCTGTTTGAGTTTAATTATCTTGTTCTGGACTTTGTGTCAATTCGTTGGAAAAGAAGAATTATTCTATTTATTTCGAAAAAGGACATGTTTCATAATTTCATCTGGATGATATTAAATCAAGAACTGCATCACGTGACATTGTCAGCCATTTTGGATTACATCGTCAAGATTCGAACCTGGAACTATTAGAACATTTATTTATCAGGACTTGCAATTCCATTAGTGAATTATTTTTGTGAATTCTATATTTGTTGGATTTGATTCTCTAAAACCGTAAGTTTATTTATTTTATGAAAATAATTGTACTAAATAAAATCATTGTTAAAGTTTTACAAGCTTGTTAGTTTTCACTCTTTCTGTGTTGCTGCTTATTCGAGCCTAAGCACGTAACAGTATGTATGAATGAGTGTGTGTGCGTGCGTGCGTGCGTGCGTGCGTGCGTGCGTGCATGCATGTGTGTGTGTATATATATGGTCAAGTTTTGCGATTTAATGCATAATAGCAGAACCAGTTTATTTAATATCGAGGCAGTAAAGTGTCGAGGACCATAAAATGTATCAAAAATGGATGTGGTTTGGTGGGGTGGGGGGAGGGAAATGAGTGATAGAGATACTAACAAAAATCTGCTACAAGATCTGGCAGACAGGTGAATGGCCAACACAGTGGACCCAGTTGTTGACTATAAAACTCCCGACAAAAAATAATTCTCCAGCTGTACTAAAATTACAAAACTGTCAGTTTTATAAGGCACTTGAAATAAGATGCTTCATAACCATCCTTGACATCTCTTAAATGGACCACATCACAAACAAAGAAGTACGTAACACCATCAGTCATAAATTCTGATGTTGAATGTTTTTATAACTAAGTATATCAAAAATATATAGATGTTGTTGAAGCTATTTTATTCCTGTGCGCCAGATATTAATTCCCACGACCAAGTTATTATTCTCGTGCGGAGTTTTATTTTATTTTTTAGAAGGCACTATCTCCTTTTTATGAACTATTTTCTTAAAATAAGAAATATTGTGAAAGTTTCCTTTGTGTGATAGACAGACAATTCCATATGTTATATACAATCCAAAAGATTTTTAAAAAGTAATCAGTCTGAAGTGAGTTCTGTCAAGTTATAAACTGGACCGTATATTCCTCAAATACGTCAATATCCTTGCTAAATGACCATCATAGTGATCACTGCCGTTGCTTGTGCCGGCAAAACATTAGTTTATTAAAAAAATTATATTTGTTATGTAAAATAACGATCGAATTCTAAAAAACGTATCCTGTAACCAGGAATTATTGAGCTGGAGCACAATGCATGATGTACCTAGAATAATCAAAGCCTCGTTCACGTAATCTAGAAAATGTTTCCGGATTAGTTATGTATGTATGTATGTATGTATGTATGTATGTATGTATGTATGTATGTATGTATGTATGTATGTATGTATGTATGTATGTATATATGTATGTATGTATGTATGTATTGTTACACGCACAGGGGTATTCACTTGACCGAGCGGTGTCAAAACCCTGGCGCGAGTCACGCTGGAAGTCATATGTTTTCCCCAAATTTCCAAAGACTTCCATACAACTTGAGTTGTAAAATGGAAAGAGAGACCTGTCTGCTATATTTAATAACCTTTGCTCTAATCAATTGGCGACCCAGAGGAGACAACTTGCCCAAGAGTCCATTAACCGCACCTTAGCATGGTTTTTCTTCTTTATCATCCTAATTCCGTACCGCAAGCCCGTCATGCCATAGAAATTCCACTAGTATTCCCTTACTAACTGGAAAATATTTAACTGCGCGACCCTAGGCCAGTCAATCCTCATAATTTCCGGCGTATCACGCTCATATACATACGCTCATTTTCCACTATGGACACATAAACGGTACCTACCAAATTCCAACTTATTAATTCCATTATATTCCCCCCATAAATACTACCATTTCAATCACATCACTTTTATACACCGCGGAATTTTAATATGGACTATGTTACAAAAAGGGACAGTCATTCGGCTTGTACCCAAATTCACTACTAACGACCCCAGCATGGTTTAAATTCACTAACACATACTCCAAATTTATTACAGTATGTATGTATGTATGTATGTATGTATGTATGTATGTATGTATGTATGTATGTATGTATGTATGTATGTATGTATGTATGTATGTATGTATGTATGCATGCATGCATGCATGCATGCATTGTTACGGCTATTGGATTTAAATTATTTATTTTTTAATTGTTAAATCCAAATTTGTTATTTAGGGTTTAATATTCATTAATTGGGAAATTATTCTGGAAAATTCAAGCTGGCCTACACTCTAATTGTAAACAAGTTTTGACCTTGGCTTGTGGATCTAATTCCTGACCTTGCTTTGGACATTGTCAACAAGTCTCTAACACTATTGGTTAATTTCAAGGACAACATTTTATTTTTAGTTCTTAGGGGTAGGAAATATCTAGAGTATGTGATTTTTAGTAAAGGCAGTCTCTTTCTGTGACCTTCCATGAACCTCTATCAATTTCTAGAAAATCATGTGATCACATGTTTACTAAAAAAAAAACAGTTATATAGACTGTTGTTTTGGATAGGAGTTCAGTAGAATTTGGGCTTATTTTAAAGTTATGTTGTGTATTTTCTGTTTGAGTTTAATTATCTTGTTCTGGACTTTGTGTCAATTTGTTGGAAAAGAAGAATTATTCTATTTATTTGGAAAAAGGACATGTTTCATAATTTCATCTGGATGATGTTAAATCAAGAACTGCATCACGTGACATTGTCAGCCATTTTGGATTACATCGTCAAGATTCGAACCTGGAACTATTAGAACATTTATTTATCAGGACTTGCAATTCCATTAGTGAATTATTTTTGTGAATTCTATATTTGTTGGATTTGATTCTCTAAAACCGTAAGTTTATTTATTTTATGAAAATAATTGTACTAAATAAAATCATTGTTAAAGTTTTACAAGCTTGTTAGTTTTCACTCTTTCTGTGTTGCTGCTTATTCGAGCCTAAGCACGTAACAGTATGTATGAATGAGTGTGTGTGCGTGCGTGCGTGCGTGCGTGCGTGCGTGCATGCATGTGTGTGTGTGTATATATATGGTCAAGTTTTGCGATTTAATGCATAATAGCAGAACCAGTTTATTTAATATCGAGGCAGTAAAGTGTCGAGGACCATAAAATGTATCAAAAATGGGTGTGGTTTGGTGGGGTGGGGGGAGGGAAATGAGTGATAGAGATACTAACAAAAATCTGCTACAAGATCTGGCAGACAGGTGAATGGCCAACACAGTGGACCCAGTTGTTGACTATAAAACTCCCGACAAAAAATAATTCTCCAGCTGTACTAAAATTACAAAACTGTCAGTTTTATAAGGCACTTGAAATAAGATGCTTCATAACCATCCTTGACATCTCTTAAATGGACCACATCACAAACAAAGAAGTACGTAACACCATCAGTCATAAGGTAGGCCATTATGAAGACCTCCTCACCAACGTTAGAAACAGAAAGCTGAAAGGGTATGGCCATGTCACTAGAGCCAACAGTATATCCACAACAGTCCTGCAGGGCAGCGTCAAGGGTGGCAGAGGAGAGGTAGACAGAGAAAATAATGGACCAGAGAAAGTTTTGCGGTGACACAGGCATTTACACATGATTGACACAAGTGGAGATAACTGGTCAGATGTCAGCAGCACAGCGCCTCGACGACCATACTATGTCAAGAGACTGATGATGATGATAATGATGATGATGATGATGATGAAATCGAAATCCGTTGTACTACATTTGCAAATCAAATTTTATACAAAAAATCACAATGTGCTATATTGGCAATACCCTTGTATACAAATTTGGATACTGTTGAATTTTCACATACAACATTAAAATAGAAAAACATATATGCAGTTAATCTTGATTTACATCTTTCTTGCACCTAATTGTTCTTTCATTCGAAACAATTGTATGCAGGCTTCTGCCATGAGCAAGCTCTCTATTTTGAATCTTAAATAATGTATGCACGTATATTATAACTAGACTCATTCAGAGAACTAGGAAGTTTAAGATACTAACCGAAATAGAGTTCCATGTTGGCAGTTGTTAATACAGATATGATAGATGGGGGTTGACTATCAACAAGAAAACTATTCCAAAACAATGGATTATAACTGATTGTCAAGTTTTGATAAGCGAATTCAATTTCACTTTGTTTATTGACAACACCTCTTTATCCATGGGTACATTCTGAATTACATGATGAGCTATGCTGTACCTAATACAATGTAGATGTCTTCCTCGATCCCATTTTACCCACGCTATTGAGAGTCTTGTCAGGGGACGTTTAAGTACGATAGACGTGATAAAATGTGACCTGAAGTTTTTTTGTAAAGAATAAATAAGACATTGAAAGTTATGAGCTGTTAGATGGATATAAAATAAAAGGTTATAATGGATAAAAATACAACCAAAAAACTAACAAGTAGTGGTGAATTTTTTAATCAGCCTGTCTTTTGTTAGTATAATTTACGTTTGCCAGTTCTTAAAAATATTTGCAAGTAAATTTTTAAAACACACGACGATGCGATATATTGACAACACTTATTTTAGTTACATTTGTTGTGTACATGTTACAATTAAAAATAGAGAGGGCGTTTTGTTATTTAAAAGATATTTCGTTTCTTTAGTAGTACTTTTAGACTTCCATTCAAGTAAGGCCCTAAACGTAACTAATACGTTTGAACCAATATCAAATATATGATTAACCATTGTCCTTGTAATTATCTATCAATCTAACTTGTAAGATTAATGGTTTCAGATACAGACAATGAAATAACCATTGCTTTAAAATTCATTTTTATTGTTAATATGTATTAGTTTCTAATATTTGCAAAATTTATAAATGCAAGTGAATAAAGGTAAATACATGTATATGGTCTTTATTTACATATTGTTTCATACTGCTTTCCTCTTCGGAAAAGTCGTATACAGGTGTGTGCCATGATGACCTACCCTGTTTATATATTGAGCCTTGTATACATGTTTCTAAGTATTCTATTTATATATTAATGTCTAACAAGGAAGTTTTATTCGGTGACCGAACTTCAGTGTCAGGTTGACAGTGGTTGACAGAGATCGGCTAGACAGGGGTTAACTACCAATTAAAGCTTATCTATAAAAGCATAGATTATAACCAATTTTGGAGCTTTTACAAGACATATGTTACAAATATTTTATACTAAACGATACAGTAAATTAAGATATGAAATACAAAATTAAAGAGTCATTTTTTAATGTATAAGATATATTACTATTGACAACATCCCTTAATCCCCGGGGAATGTTGAAATACAAGATAATTCATGTTATACCCAGTTTACTGCAGAGTTCTTCCTTGTTATTGTTACTCACACTACTGAGTGTCAGGTCAGGTCAGTTTAAAATACAACATACGTAATAAAACGTGTCCCTAATGTCTGCTAAATAATAAATAACCTCAAGCTAGAAAGATTGAAAATTGGAGGAGATGGACGAACAAAGGGCAAAAAAGAGAATGACATGTGTCGAAAGCATACTTTCATCTCAAATGAATTTATTAGACCAATGTATTCTGGGACCGTTCTTTTTCATTCATTCGTATATATTCGTTAATTTACATATTTTTTAATTTATTTTAATTCCATTTTACTAAAATTAGCAAAGCAAATGTTAGAATGCTTTACATTTTGTTACGATAACAGTACATATCAGTGCAAACACATTTGAATACCAATACTTTTTTATATACGACCTTTAAACTAAGAAAGACTTGTTTGTTCAGCACTACTTTTTGATATACGACCTTAAAACTAAAAAGCACTTGTTTGTTTAGCATTACCATATATGTATGTATGTATGTATGTATGTATGTATGTATGTATGTATGTATGTATGTATGTATGTATGTATGTATGTATGTATGTATGTATGTATGTATGTATGTATGTATGTATGTATGTATGTATGTATATATATGTGTGTGTGTGTGTGTGTGTGTGTGTGTGTGTTATTATTGTTGTTGAGTTAAGTTTCGTGCTGTACGGCATAACAACACAACATGGGTATTTAGTACCGAGACAATTGAGGAAAGCGTACGAGGACACACCATAGAAGCTGACCCAGTCGAGTCTAATCGTACGATTCAAACTTGAACAAATGCTGTCATAAATGTTGGTAGCTCAAACCACTCAAAGAGGCTCGTATTTTGGCTGAAAATTTAACTGTCAGCCAGTATTATTGTACACTATATTTATTAATGATAGATATGTATGTATGTATGTATGTATGTATGTATGTATGTATGTATGTATGTATGTATGTATGTATGTATGTATGTATGTATGTGTGTGTGTGTGTGTGTGTGTGTGTGTGTGTGTGTGTGTGTGTGTGTGTGTGTGTGTGTGTGTGTGTGTGTGTGTGTATGTATGTATGTATGCATGCATGCATGCATGTACGTATGAATGTATGTATGTATGTGTACATGGTGTGCGTGCGTGTGTGCTTGTATGTATGCAATCATATAATTTGTTCCACCAACAATTATCTAGCGCTATTTGTATGTTAAGATAGTTTAAAATTGCAATATGGCGCGATTTACCGGAAGTAGATAAAATATGTTAAATAACTGAATCGAGTTTTCCAATTTTCATCCCTAATTATTCTGATTCAATTTATGGGCTGATATATTTTGGATAACTGGGTCAAAACTTCCTTGCAAAAGGCAATGCTAAATAAGAGAGTTAAATATTGTATTTTGTTATGGCAAGGAAGAAACAATACACCTATGTCAGAAGGTTGAACTAAACTCGGCGATACGCTGTACCCCGAATATGGGGGTTTCCCCACCACACATTTAATTTATCATCCTCGAACTTGAAATTAAACCCACACACCACTTTTCAATGTACACTAGTTTGGTTCAGGAAGAATATGGGGAAACTTAGAAATATGAGTTTTGAGAAAGATATATTTTTTATTTTGACATCTACCCCATATTCTCCCCAACTTACGTTATGATGACAACAAGTCATTATCGTTCTAAATTTACCCTATCAGCTTTAAACCTGCAATAAGATGGCGGGTAAAATCCGAACAGGGACATACATCAGGAGTAAAGGCTCACATACATTTTTTTAAATTTTGCTTTGTATTCTCAGAAAATAAATACATTTGTTGACTTTTACAAAGTTTCTTGCTTTTCACTGTGTTCAGTTACTTATTTAAGAGCATCGACTCATAAAGGTATTTTCTTGCTGGCAGAGCATATGCATAATAACTGTTAATAAGTTCTCAGCCTACGGGAGGTAACTCGAAAATGTATACCTATTATAATCTTGCAGTAGTGTAGCAATAGGGAATTCCAGTTCAGTCACTATTGAAATTAATGACACCTTTTTCGTTTCAGAAATAAACCAATAAATAATTACATCTTGAGATAAGATAGTAGTTATTCGGGTATTAAAACCCCTAATGCTATAGTTTATCATAAATTTCATCGTTCCAATCTAGAAGCACTAAAATGGATTGAGAAAAACAAACCAAACAAGACAGTTCTAATAAGTGATTCACTTAGTGTCATAACCTCAATCCTAAATAACACCACTAAATCAAGAGAGAATTTCCTAAACCAAACCAATGCAATAATGAAACAAATACATATAAACAAATTTAGGTATAGAGTACATGTGGATTCCATCCCACATCAATATCCAAGGAAATGACTTAGCAGAAGAGATAGCTAAAAAAAATCTCAATGAACCAAATTACGTGCCACTCGAATATAGTCAACATGAACCATACAGCCTAATCAACACATTAATTAACAATAAATGGCAAACCGATTGGAATCAAAATCACAAAGGGACCAAATTTTATAATTCTTCAAGGAAGTAAATATAAATAGAAAACCACCTAGGTGCACAGCCTATGAACAAAAATAATCAGTCGAATTCTCTTAGGAAAAACTAACAGCTTTGGAAAATACATAGAACCCTTCCCACATAACATAAATTGCTACAATTGTAACACCTCAGAAGATTTACACCACATCTTTAATGATTGTAGAATAACCAAGAAGGAAAGGGACAAATTCAAATCTGAACAACAAATCATAGCAGCCCCATATACATACTCAGAAATAATTCAATTAACAAATATCAACCGGCAAACAGCATTTCAAAAATATAATTGAATTTTTAAAAATAACATGGATACTAGAGAAAATTAAGAAAATAGGAAAATAAGAACATAATAGGGAGAAGAAGAAGAAAAAACTAAGGAAAAAACCTAGTACTAGATCAAACCAAAAGTAATCATCAAAAATGAAAGTCTCTTTAAGGGATGGAAGCACCACCAGGAATGAGCAGGTAGATCTCAACCATCCCTGGAACCCACATAGACTATGGTGGGCATGAGATGAGCAAGGCTCGTATAATGAGCGACCAAACCGGAAAGGAAAGATGCGAGTAACACTATAAACAAAATAGGGAGACAAAAAGGATTACAATTTACATAAAAGCTAGTACTAGAGTATTCCAAGGGTAGTCACCCAAAACGAAAGCATCTTTAAGCAATGGAAGCACCACCAAGAATGAGCAGGTAGATCTTAACCGTCCTTGGAACCCACATACACTACGGTGGGCATGAGATCACCAAGGCTCATACACTGAGCAACCAAACAGAAAAATAAAGATGTGAGTAACCCTAGTAAAAAACTAGTAAACCTGGAAAAAATTACTCAAAGCCCTTTCAGTAATCAAATCACTCCAGATATAATAAGTCAACAAAGCAGATGAAAGATAAAGGAATATAGGTACACAAACCACAAAAAACTGATAATAAAGACAATTAGGGACAATAAAGACAATTAGGGAATAAAAAACACCATGTAAAAGGCCAAAAATAAAAAAACAAATAATAACAATAAGTTGATTTTTAAAAATAGCTCATAAACTAAGTATAGGAACCTACCCTTACTCCTATTAGTTTCTCTAAATTTCCTTTCAATACAGCCTCGTTGACAGTAAATAATAATTACCAAGTACCAAATAATAATGACCAAAAACATACCGGTAATATATAAAATATTTGTAACATTGGGATAGATCTTGGATAAAACACATCAATCAGCATAGATGTTCTACGTTTTGCACTATGTGTAACCAAAAGCGAAAATGAAGATTTAGAAACAGAATTTTTTTCAGTTGACTATTGATGTTCATTTTTTAAAACAAACATTTTTCCAAGAACATGGTAAAATATAAAAACAGAATTTTAAAAGTCTACATGGTTTTCATTCAGGCAAAAATATATCAAAACACTGAAAAGATAATGCTAGATTATATAGTGCACATGTTGACAAACATTTTAACATTTGTCACAAATTATACCTGACTGAATATGTTTGAAATACAAACTTTCTCACAGAAAATTGCTTAGCAATTTTGTATAATTTGCTATAAAACAGGGTTTAAGGGACTTATTGAGGGTCAAATGATTTTAAGATGATCATAGGTTGATAGTGTGATAGTAAGAAACTATTGAATAGTAAATATGGGTTTTGATATTACAAAACTAGATGCTGAATAGTAAGAAGTATATCATAGGAGATGCATAGTCAAAGTTAAAGACACAAGATTGATGCTCAAGTGGCATGCTATACTACTATTAATTTCAATTTCCCAACACTATAACATGTATCAAACAAGGAAATATGATTTGATTTATTAATTGCCTAACCTCAAATGAATTGTTCATTTGTATCATTTAATCAACATATAATATTGAACTCTTCTGAAGGTGTAGCAAACAATTGTTTTGGTGTTGCTGGTTATAATGCTATATAGTTTATTGAAGCAGCATGAATGCATCCAATTATTATACACATTTAACATTAACATACCTGTGTCTTCCTAATTTAGCAGTGCAGTAAGTTATACATGTACATAGTACAGTGGTGTAACGTAATTTCCAACTCTAGTGCAGATGATATTTTAAATGTTGTTTTGGACAATTTTCAAGACAGGGTGGAGAAAGAAAACACTGTACTTTACGGAAAAAGGACCTGTATCCAACTATACAAGTACTTTTATAATTTTATAATGAGGCATGGTTAAAACAATCAGTGTTTAAAATTGTGTACATTGTTGTTTCGTTGTGTTTTTTATGCATTTTATCTTATGTAAATTAATTAATCTCATGCATTATTTCAGTGTCCAAATAAAGGTTGTCACATAAAATACTTGTAAACTTTGCAGACCATTTTATTAATTATGTGCTGTTTTGATATTAGAAACATATTCAATCTCTCATTGTAATGTTGGTTCTTTCTTTGTATTGAATCATTTTGTTTTTGGATTTGTTCTAAACTGTGTTCATTTCTTACATTGTAAATACAGAGGTACAATAATAATACAAATAATTTTGAAACTTGACTTTTCCTGCTTGTTACATCAATTAACATACATGTAAAATTCACAGCTTTCCTACAAGCTACATGTACTCTGTTAGCGATATGAAACCTTGAGTGAGTAGTTGCTGCTTCAAACGACAACACAGTTAAATAAAATGAGATTAAATTAATTCAATGTTACAAGTGCAGCAAATTATTGTTACAGAGAAAAAATACAGTAAATTAGAATTTATCATGTTTAATCATAGTTTGACACATTGTCAAGTAATTTTCTATTCTTGCAACACAATGTCTTAGTTTTTGTATGACTGTGTGAACTCTTTGATTTCTTTGATTACCGGTATAAGCTAGCATGTATTTACTCTTAAAATGTGGATAGTGTGGATTAAATATTTAACGGTAAAAGAAGTTTGATTATTAATAAGAAAGAATCATAAATGCCATTTAGACATGATACTATTTGTACTAAAAGTGTGTTTTAGTTTTGTAGTTTTTATTCTTCATAATTAGACAATGAATATGACTCCATATTATTTATTTTAGTCTTTCTACAAAGATTGGCATGAGAAGTATTCTTTGATAGATATTAGGTGTCACACGTTTGTTTCCCAGATCACACATAACTGAAACCATTAACATTAAGCCATATATGTAATCCAAATTCAAAGTCTAACCCTATCACAGAGTGTAACTATACCATTAACCCTATCTCTAATCCTAATTCAAAGCCTAACCCTATCAAAGAGTATAACTATATCATTAACCCTATCTCTAAGAAATGTTAAATGACTGAAGTAGGATTTATGCTTCAGTACCTCTGTGTTTCATATGATAATGCTATTTATGAAAGAAAATTGTTGTTAGTCTCAATACAAGTGTGTGACAGTTTTGTGGACACGACTAGTAAATGTTTGGCAGGATTAGTAAATTTCTCAGTACACTAGTCCTTCTGGCTACAAAGAAATTTGTGTTAAATTCAAGCCCTGTAGCAGTTCATAGGTAAGGACTCTACATTGTTTGACTGGACAAAGATGTGTGTAATTCTTTTGTTTTTGGGTGACCCTTCCACTGGCCTATATATTAGAGTGTCCGCTTCAGATGCAGGAGGTCGTGGTACTAACATCATCTATCACGAGGCTGAATTCAGTACATGTGCCATTCAAAGCTTAGCCATATCACAGAGTGTAAGTATACCATTAACCCTATCTCTAATCCTAATTCAAAGCCTAACCCTATCATATATTGTAACTATACCATTAGCCCTATCTCTAATCCTAATTCAAAGCTTAACCCTATCATAGAGTGTAACTACACCCCTAGCCCTATCTCTAATCCTAATTCAAAGCCTAACCCTATCATAGATTGTAACTATACCCCTAACCCTACCAGTAGTTAGCACATAATCTTTATTATATATAGGATCATAAATTGCACCGATATATGTAGGCATTGATGGGAAACTAATACTTATCAGCACTTTAATCAACATGTGATTCTTGTAATATATTTACAGTCTAAATGTCTTAAGAATATAAATAAAAAACAATTCATTTCATTATTTTTAAAACTGTACACTATACAAATACATCTCCCAGTGTGTAACTATTTACAAAGAAACGATCGTGGCACATCATGCATGTTTAGATCAAATATGACATTAAAGTAAGCAGTGATATTCACAGCATATTACTGATTAAAATATTTTTAAATGAGCACTATACACAATTATTATCAGGGTCCATTTTAGTTCTTAACAGAGTTCATCTGTTCCTCATTATCATATACGGTCATAGATAGTTTTCTCCATGCGGTCCTGTTGAAGCTCTTCATAATGGGAAGGTGCTGGTGATGAGATGACTCCAGTATTAGCATAGGTTTGCATGTCTGTGCTCATATCAGCTTCATTAGAACAGAAATACAATTCATAATATTTCTTTTAAATGTTTACAAAGTGCTTCACAAAATTGTTTTCTTTGATCAGCAGATCTAAATAAAATGAATACTACCGGTAAATGTTAGTCATATACACTGCAAACTTGGTAATGGGCAAGTGCTATCCAAAAAGAACACGTTCACATTATAGACCTCATTCTCCTGAATACCATCTATACACTGATTTTGTGTAAAGTAAGTTTGGATTTGATAAACATTTTTTTGTTCCATGGGCATTTGACCTCTGGCCGCTAACCTTTTCAATCCCATAAACTGAAATAGTTATATACACCGGATCCCATAAACTATTTGTGCTCGTTTGAGTAGGTTTACTTATTCTTAGCTCAAAATATAAATTTTTGATACGTCATTGCTTTTTCACAAACAAATTTACATATATCACAGTATAACTAATTAATCTCGAGTTTTGTTGCCATTTTCTATTAATTTAATCAAATTAGAAAATGTGAATATGTGGCAATATATGTTCTGAGATTTAAAAATTCAAATGGAGACAAATAATTGCAAATAAAGAATACAGCAAACAGAATAGTGTAATTTGGTCATAATTTGAGAGATGAAATGATGTAATTTGTCTTATGATAAAAAAGGTATCGCAGAATTTTTAATTTATTTTATCTTATTTGGGGTAATAGTTTTGATTATGCATTTGGTTGTAAAAAAAAACAAATTTAATACAAAATTTAATTGAGTTATCTTCCAACACTACTAAAATGTTGTTTCATAAACATGGCTGAATATATGCATGTAAGCATGATCAAATAAATGCCCATTAACATTAATATATACCTGTAAACAGCATGCCCATTAACATTAATTTATACCTGTAAACAGCATGCCCATTAACATTAATATATACTTGTAAACAGCATGCCCATTAACATTAATATATACCTGTAAACAGCATGACCATTAACATTAATATATACCTGTAAACAGCATGCCCATTAACGTTAATATATACCTGTAAACAGCATGCCCATTAACATTAATATATACCGGTAAACAGCATGTCCATTAACATTAATATATACCTGTAAACAGCATGCCCATTAACATTAATATATACCTGTAAACAGCATGCCCATTAACATTAATATATACCTGTAAACAGCATGCCCATTAACATTAATATATACCTGTAAACAGCATGCCCATTAACATTAATATATACCTGTAAACAGCATGCCCATTAACATTAATATATACCTGTAAACAGCATGCCCATTAACATTAATATATACCTGTAAACAGCATGCCCATTAACATTAATATATACCTGTAAACAGCATGCCCATTAACATTAATATATACCTGTAAACAGCATGCCCATTAACATTAATATATACCTGTAAACAGCATGTCCATTAACATTAATATATACCTGTAAACAGCATGCCCATTAACATTAATATATACCTGTAAACAGCATGCCCATTAACATTAATATATACTTGTATACAGCATGCCCATTAACATTAATATATACCTGTAAACAGCATGCCCATTAACATTAATATATACCTGTAAACAACGACACATTTACATCTCGATAAACATATATATGTGACCATACAATAATCATTTTCGTGTCCTTAAACAGGGATTATATATATATATATATATATATATATATATATATATATATATATATATATATAATGTACATATATACCCTTAAACATGTTAAAGTATATATATATATATATATATATATATATATATATATATATATATATATATATATATATATATATATATATATATAACCGCAAATATGAATCATATGTATGGACTCAAACAGGTATACATACACATGCCCATAAATATGTATATTTACAACTGTATTCATTTAAAACTTGAGAAATAAAATAATGGTTGGTTTGTTGATTGTGCATTGTACAGCATACCAGCTTTGTCAGGATACATTGGAGTCAAAATGTTGTCATTTTATACATATTTCTGCAACAAAAAAGGTTTGTTACCAATGAAGGATAAAAGGACAAAAACAACATGATGAGATGGATGGAAGGACAAGCTGGGAAGGATAATATCTGATGGTTCACGGTCAACAGGTAATGATGACAGTGTGTATAAATACTAATTAGACATAATTTAGGGTGACTGACTACACATGCTGGTTACAAACATTCAAATGTGTTGTACACAAAGATCTATTTTAGATTAAATATTAACTCTTTTCAAGTTATTTAAAATACAAGACACATTTGAAAAGTTCCTTTATGTGCTGCAAGTTGTATAGATGATTGTATATAGATTGCAATCTATCACACAGTGCTTCGCTACAAGAATCTGATTTGAATGGTTATTCACCCTTTTATATGCAAAAGTAGGTTATGCAAGTATAACCAATTCAAATCCTTGCAATGACTAAAAATTCCTATCACTTCTCTATTAGAGGTGCAAAATCTGATTTGTCTCATATTTAGTCATGGAATAAAACATTTTCCGAAGTAATCTTCCAACCCGGGTTCTTGAAAGAGGACTTACAACTCGTTGTTTCCAATACATGGACATTAAAATATACATGTCTTAAACTTAAATAATATACATGTATATAGATATGTACATATTTCCATTTATCATTCATCCTTCAATGATAAGGATGAATGATAGGTGCACAACATAACCTGTGCGTGAAGGAGATTAAAGTGAAACACGGCTGGGGACTACTTCGGCTGCATTGGATGGCTATGACGTCTTCCGTGCCTTGTCATACCCTACGCTCTCCACAAAGCATATGCAGATTAGCCTTTGTGGCCGTTGGATCACTCAGTTGATCTCTTCCGCCCACTCTGCCGAATCTGGCTTTACATGCAAGGATAGGCAAGCTCCTAAGTCACCGAGGGTTTGAGGCCCGTCGGCTACCCTCCACCTGGTTTAGCCGGCCATGCAGTCGAAGCCGTTGCCCGTGGTGTGGCCGCTGTGCATGCTACAGCTGCTTGGAGCCACAGGTGAGGGCTGAGCTCCTGGTGAGGACCAAAGATGGGCAGGCTACTCCTGAAGGAGCACGATATGCCACCCACCAGAGGTACTACTACCCCTCCCAGAGCACCCCAAACACCACACCATCGAGCAGTTCTATACAGACCTCAGCTCTGTACTTAGCTCAATTCCAGCTGACTACAAGATCATACTACTGGGGGACTTCAATGCCCGTGTTGGCTGCGATTATGTTCGATGGAAAAGTGTGCTTGGCAAGCACGGTGTCAGCAGAATGAACAGCAACGGCCTGTTCCTACTCAGCAAATGCACAGAATTTAACCTCCTAATCACAAACTCAATGTTTAGAATGGCGGACAAACACAAGAACACCTGGATGCACCCCAGATCTCGCCAATGGCACTTAATTGACTATGTAATAGTACGCCAGCGTGATGCCAAGGATGTCCAAATTTCCAAGGCCATGCGAGGAGCAGAATGTTGGACAGACCACAGACTTGTCAGAACTACCCTACAGCTGCACATTGCCACTCACCACCTAAGACGTCCTAAGCTTGTGCGCACAGCCCTCAACGTTGTCAAACTGCAGCAGCCTTCCACCCAGCTCGATTTCCAGAAGAGACTAGATGACATGCTGTCAACAAACGGACCGTTATGTGGAAACGCCTCTGAAAAATGGAACAAGCTCAGGGACATAATAAGAAAAACAGCTATGGCAATCATGGGTCCAAAGAAGCGAATCCATCAAGACTGGATCGACGAGAACAACGCTGCCATTGAAGATTTGCTTGCTAGAAAAAACAAAGCTTTAATGGACTGGCAGAATGACACAAACTCCATCCCCAATAAAGATCGCTTCAAATCCTATCAGGCTGAGGCTCAGAGAGAAATCCGCAAGGTGCATGACCAATGGTGGGAAAAGAAAGCTGACGAAGTGCAAAGCTATGCTGACACTAACAACTCCAAAGAGTTCTACAACGCCATCAAGTCAATCTTCAGCCACACAAAGTCCAGCCCTATGCCCTTGCTTGCTGCAGATGGCAGTACATTAATAAAAGACTTGAATGGCATTAAGGAAAGATGGAAAGAGCACTTTAATCAGCTCCTAAACCTGCCCTTATCGGTCAGCCAATCTGTTCTTGACCAAATACCCCAACAGCCAACGCTCAACCAACTGGATATTCCGCCAAAGATGGAGGAATTGAGAAGGGCCATTAAACAAACAAACTGTAGCAAGGCACCTGGAAAGGATGTTATCCCAGCGGAGGTGTACAAGACTCTCAGTAAGCAGTCTCTGGAGGCATTCTACGACGTGCTAATCAACATCTGGATGGAAGAAGAGATGCCAGACGACCTCCGTGATGCATCAATTGTGACCCTCTATAAAAATAAAGGCACACGTATGGACTGCAGTAAGTACAGATGCATCTCCCTGCTTTCCGTTGCTGGCAAAATACTTGCTCGCATCTTGCTCAACAGCACACAGGTACTGCTCCATGCCATATGGGACATTGACACTGGCATCTACATTAGGTATCGCCTGGATGGATCAGTGTTTGATCTCCATCACCTAGTTGCAAAAACCAAGACACTAGAAAGACTCATCATTGATGAACTCTTTGCAGATGAATGCGCCCTTATGGCACATGAAGAGACTCACCTACAAGCAATCGTGGACAGATTCTCTGAAGCCTCCAACCTATTTGGACTCACAATTAGTCTAGGAAAGACGGAAGTCATCTTCCAGCCCACCCCAAACACTGTCCATTCGCAACCCTGTATTACCATTGGTGACACGCAGCTGAAGAATGTGGACAGTCAAATACCTGTGCAGCACAATATCTAGTGATGGTTCTCTGGACAAAGAGATCACTGCGAGGACCCCAAAAGCCAGTCAAGCACTAGGATGACTCCGAACCAAGGTCTTGCAGCATAAGGACATACGCCTGTCAACAAAGCTGAAAGTGTACAATGCACTTGTCCTCACGTCTCTATTATATGGCTGTGAAACGTGGACACTCTACAGAAGGCACATCAGTCAGTTAGAACAATTCCACCAGCGCTCCCTGAGATCCATCATGCGGATCAAGTGGCAGGACCAAATCACCAACCTGGAAGTCCTTGATAGAGCCAACACAACAAGCATCGAAGCCAAAATAATCCAAGCCCAGCTTCGATGGACTGGCCATGTCATCCGCATGGATCAAAGTGGAATCCCAAAGCAGTTGTTCTATGGCGAGCTATCCCTGGGGAACCGAAACTAAGGCCGCCCTCACAAGAGGTACAAAGACAACCTCAAGACAAACATTAAATGGGCAGACCTTCAACCACACCAGCTCTAGCTCGCTGCCTCAGACAGAAAGCATCGGTGAGCCCTGACCAGAAAAGCCTGCTCCACCATTGAGGCTGACCACCACCAGTGTCTTGCCACAACCCGTGAGAGATGCCACAGAAATGTATCCCAGATACCAACAACCACCGGTGTCCCATGCCCCACTTGCAACCGCATGTGTGTATCAGGATTCGGACTCCGGAGGCACATGCGCGTCCACCGTTGAATGAAAAATGCACAACTTGTCTTCCTCGACTCAAGAGACTACCAAGAAGCTTAGCGCCATTTTTCAGCACACAGTAGGTTCTACATGGCAGCCAAATGACACAAGTGAAAAGGTAAATATGTGAACTCCATTCCTATGATTTCCTTAGGATCCCATTTTATTTCAAAGTTTTTGTTACCAATTAGTCAAGAACAATCTGGAAGGCATCAATGTCTGGTATGGAGACAGGGATTGAATTGAGCACCCACCCCTCACCCCCTCCCAGGTCTTTGTGCTACCACTTGATGTGAGATAGTGAGCTGGACAGTACTCTGTCAACATGGGAAGTGGATTGAAGTAGGATCCCCTTTCATTATGGTCTTTTTCATTCATATTGGATGTGAGGAAATCTTTTTTTCTGAATATTTATTGCTTTATTTTCATGACCCTTTTACTGTCCATGTCTTGTGTTACTAGTTTATACTTGTAATATAAGTAACAGAATAGAGTGAAGACAATACAAGCTTTGTAACATTTAACAAATAATTTATTTCCCTTGAAAAAAATAACTCAGGTATTGCAAGTTAAATCCAAAAATAATCAAAGAATTATAAACACAATTCCTATCAATGGAAAGTTCTATCTGAAACACAATTCCTATCAATGGAAAGTTATATGTGAAACACAATTTCTATCAATGGAAAGTTCTATGTGAAACACAATTCCTATCAATGGAAAGTTATATGTGAAACACAATTCCTATCAATGAAAAGTTCTATCTGAAACACAATTCCTATCAATGGAAAGTTCTATGTGAATCTCAGTTCAGATCCTGATGAAATTCATGATGGTAACCTACAAAGTGTAGATGTGTCAACAGATTCATTGAATCACAGATAATATTATTCCATTTTGATATCAGTATAAATTCCAGTGAATGTCTTTATCTAAGAATCACATCAGAGCACCTTTTTATATTTCCAAGCAAAATAATCACTTGCATTCAATAATTTGAAGAAAAATAATAATTCAGCAGAAAATGGATTAAATATAATACAACTTGATGTGTCAAATGTTTTAAGCCCAGCTGACAAATCCTTTTCATAACATCAGTAATACAACCAAAATGCAAAAAAGATTCCAGGATGGGTGTCAAAAGTTTATTCTTCTAGAAAAGATAGAAGTTTGCTAGCAATTGGCACATGATAAATACCATATAGTCCAGGTTACTGATCTTGACTCAACTGAACGATTCCTACTCTGAGATAGATACAAAAAAAGGTTGTTTACTTAAATAATAATTTGATCAATTATCTCATACACATAGAGGCTAATAAACCTATTTTTAGTTGTCAACAAAAATGAAGTTATGTCTTAAAGTCAATCAGGTAAAACAGAAATGAACTCAGTTTTGGGCAAGGTCCTTTATGTTTGTTACACTAGGATAGTATGTAATGAAGTAAAAACAATTGAAACTAAGAGACAAATAATTAAAAATATGCATAACACTTGGCCCAGAACAGAATATATATTTCAGGTGCCATGGCTGTCTTGTCTGCCCTGGATGACAATAACAAAGCAAATATTGGCCATATATTTTCCACTTTGACATTGGAGGAAGGGTGAGAGGCATACTTAATTGTCTTGAAAGTCTTCTAGTAAGCACATATTTTGTTACCACACCTCCTAAACCCACCCCCATTGTGTACATTTGTGCTGTTCATGCATCATTTTCTTCAGCTAACTGACCTGGTTGCTTATAACAATGTTTGGTCTATAACACGGTCAGATTTAATCAACTACCATATTATAGCGTGGTTACACTGTACCGTTATATACATTGTTTTTTGTTTAGAACTGCTGTGCCAAATTTTTGCTTTATTAATGGGCATAAATAAGAAAATAACATTTATTGTAAGTAACTCCATCTATAAAAATTGCAAACCAAGTATTCTCAGCAAGTCTCAGGGATAGAGGCACTTGTAAAGTTAACACTGCTCTAGGCAATATCTCTGACCATATGATGTAGGAAAATGCCTAGCTGTTTGCTTCAGGGTTATTGAGTTAATAATGTTTTTGTGTAATGATCAATCTGCACTTGTGTATTTAGTTTTGAATACAGCATACATTCAGTGACTTTGTTTCTTGTAGTGTATTTTATTTATATACTTTAAAGCCTTAGGTAGAAAAAGAAAAATGAGTATATAATATAAAGGTCATGGATTATTTCCATCTGAAAAACTTGTTCCGGTAAAAATTAAGTAACCTATAAGTACTGTACAGTTAAAAAGAACAAAATGAAAAAATACATGGGTCTATCATGGATGTCTGATAAATCTTTACAATCATTAGGGGCACTCCAATTTTAAGAAAGAAAGCATACATCACACCAATCTTAATTTTTATGTACATATGTTTAATTGCTCTTTATACATCAGTTAGTTAACCATTCTAATTGTTTACTTTATCAGATGGACCATACCGCATTACACTGTCCCCAAGCCAGGTGGCCTATATACGTGTGGAAAATTCTTCTCTCAATGTTAACTGCTCAGCAGACTGTGTCCCAGGTTGTCAGTACAGATGGACTGGTCCAGGTGTAGATTACCCTGACAATACAGGAGTATTGTCCATTTCCAAGATATCAAGAAATCAGGCTGGAGTGATTACATGTACAGCTTCTAATCCCATCATAACAAGTAATTCAGCTACAGCTACAGTATTGGTTACAGTTCAGTGTAAGTATTTATGCAAGTGGGATAATAACTTGTTGTAATGTGGCTTTTGTAGATATAGCTGACACAATGTGTATCTATTATTTTGTCTGTCATATGCTTTATTTATACATTATTTGGTAGCTAATGCAACCTTTCACATTTCATCCTACCATGTTTGTTTTGATTATGATATAGCAATATTCTCCTATTCATGCAAAATAAGAGGGTGGTATAATGATGAATCAATGTAATCAATGAGATTGGTCAGTAGTAGGCTACTGGAGACAACAGCTTCCGATTTCACTTGAGCTTTTCCATTTACTCAAATCAGGCCTCTGCTGTGGGCTAATATCTCTTAACCCAAAGTAGAAAAGGCATATAATAATATTCTTGGAAGTGCTTTTGATCAATATATGGTCTATCACTATTCAATAGCTTGACTATATTGGAGGGGCTAGGCAGGTTTTAAATTAGCCAAAATTTGGCTAATTCCTACAAAGTTGTTCTTCACACCCTTAGATAGGAACCAAATTTTGGAAAAATTAGCCAAAATTTGGCTACTGTCTTTTAGTATAACCCCTATGTATGGCTGCCAAAGATCAAACTCTAGGTAACTATGATTAGCCAAAATTTGGCTAACTGCAATATTGTCCCTTTACATAATGTATTGTATGACCTTTAGGCAGAAACCAAATTTTGGATAAATGTATCCTTAGCCAAAATTTGGCTAAGGATTCCTTTTGCCATGCTCAGTGAGGCTGGTGCACAACTAATGACCTTTTAGCAAAATTTGGCTAGTGTCAGCAACAGCTTTTCAAAACAGCTGCATGTATGGCTGTTAGAATTTAAAAGCTCTATAATTAGCCATATTTGGCCATCCTCCTCATTGTTTCATTCCATACTGTTGTGTAAATGTAAGGGTTGGTCATTGCCTGAAATGTTTTCTTTTGTATAACCTACAGTAATAACTATTAGATATCCAAATTTCGCTACATGCATGGCTAAATTACTCATAGGGAGTAAATGCAGTATTGGCTAAATATGTGCTTGAACAAAGTGCTTGACTCCTAATGTTGTATTTAATTTTAATATGTATATACTTTAGCATAGAACTTACTATGTAACATTCAAATTTAATGAATGGGAGAATACCAAACCATCCCAGTAATTCATATATTGTTAGTATTTTTATATAAATTCATTAGGTTGATTATCTATTTTACCTCTATCCACCAACATTCCATTCTAATGTGTGCCAACCCTACTGTTAATAAATGTGTAATCAGAATACTCTAGTGAATAGACATTTTCTGAGCTATAATCCAGACGAAATGAATAGAGAATCAAAATGATAATACAACTTTGCTATTAAATATCCATATTTTGAATGATAATACCTAGAGCATGTTTATGTAATGTAAATACCTTGTTTTCAACATCTTCTCATCTATCTTCATTAACATACACCATTTACATTCCCCATTGATCAGGAAGCACTATACATGTATTTTACTGTTACCATCTTACTGTTTTGCTTTCAACTATTTGGTTTTTTTATATCACTGGTTGATATTAAAACTTTTACTCTTTTTAACGTTTATTCATATAACAAATTGTATAGCGCTAAATAGTCTAAACGTTCTTGTGCACCATTGAAATTCAATCCATTTATCAACCACATGGCCTTTAGACATCCTTATTATCAATGTAACTTTAGAACTTTTTGAAATTGTGTTATTTCAGGTAGTGCTTTGTCAAGTTTTGCCAAAAAATGATGTCATGACATAACTTCTGCAGCTTTAAAATTCAATACACTTTACCAGTGTGTTTTCTGTATATATAAATCTTTGTAAGAAACAAGTTAACACATTATTCCCTAGCGATGAGGTTACATGTCATGAGGTAGTAACCTTCTTCCAAGGTCTGTAGCATCAAGGTCATGCATGATACGCTAAAGTGGGTGGTATTATAGAAAGGTAGACAGATTGCGCTCTACAATTATACCAAATAATCTGAATACTTTAGTTGCACTTTAGTTGCACTACAAAAAAACAGAGGGAAAAACATAAGTTTTTTATCTTTTTTTTCCACCTAAACTTCTCCCATGGTCAGAATCCGAATTTGTGTCCAGATTTAGACTATGGCCTCAGATCTACGGCAGACCAGTCTGAAGTGCACACAGACAGGTGGACCTTTGCAAAAAGTAGGATAAGGTGGATATTTTGAATAGTCTTCTCCATATGAAAATTATGGGTGTTAAGCACCAAAAAAGAAGTCCAACTTTTCACGTTCTGCTCATGCACCAGCAAACTAACCAATGAAAAACATTTTCTTTAGAACAACTAGCCATTTGTCTAATGGAATATTGCTTGCAAGTCGATGTATTAGAATGTATTCAGAAATAGTCCCCAAAATTTGTTAATACAATTACAATTTTTTTAAATACAAAATCAATAATAAAATATCAAAAATTACAATTCATTCAATCTATAGCAAACACAAACATAATAGGGCAGGAGGTCCTCCCTAAGAATGGTCTGTGAAAATCAGCGGGGAGAGCAACCTCTAAAAAAAAAAACACATTTATTGCAAAAACAGCAAAAATTCTCCGGGGTAATGTGATAATAGGCTTTGACCTTCAGAAAACCATAAACCTTTGCAGCATATAAATAAAGTACAGCTAAAATGTATAACCCTGTTCAACCAACAAATCTATGCAAAAGAAAATGTAAATGATTAAAGGAAAAGCTTGCAATTGATATTATGTCTTTATTTGAATAATTCATAAAAGGGATAGGAGGCATATGTTGGATGGTACTTAGGTCTGATAGAGTAATAAAAAGCATATTATCAAGTATGTACCCTGGTAATCCATTTTATTTTTAATTCTGTTTTGACATCTCATAAGAGAAGTGACTAAAGCTTTAAATATAACAGTAAACACAAACATAATGGGTTTTTTGTTTCAAGTTCAAATTTACATGTTAATAATTATGTAAAACTTTACTTCTATATGATGATATTTTGTAACATATTTAAATCTTAACATAGTTTTAACAAGATAAATTTAAGATATTAACAGCACAAAAAATTCCACTTCAAAGACTGCCTGAGGTTCATCTTTAGTGATTTAATGGCAAGTGGTTAAATGTATAAATTTCTACTTAATCTAAAAGACATGTCTTATATTATAATTAAAAAATAATTGATGAGATCTAGTGGCTACAGAGATGCTGTTTTGCCCATTAAAAACCAGTACGTTGTAGTATACCATAATGTTTCTTTGATAATAATCACCCAATCATAATACTTCAGGAGAACTATTACTACCAGTCAAATCTAGTGCTCCCAGAGTAAAATTCATTAGCTATAAGGAGGTAGTATGATGATACTATGACCTTTGCAAAAAGTAGGAATGTTATAAATGAGTGATCTTGTGCCAACTATGTATATGTTTCCATCCCTGTGTATGCTGGGGTGTTGTTAGTGTGAAATTTTTACCAATTTGGCCAGTTCGAATATGGAAATATCGTCTAACCATAAACTCAATCCTTGAAATTTGAACTTGACAAACATGGTTACGGCTCTCTGAATTTTCAATCTGTCCTAAGTTTATGGCTATGTGCATAACATGATTGCTTCACTCAGAGCAGCTGGTTCTGTGATCAGAGACTCAGCTGCTGCTGGTGTTACATCAATGAATGGTGTTCTGTGAACAAAACTTTGTTTGACACTTGATTTTGGAAGAAAATCAATTTAAACCAGGGTCTTTGTTTGCCATAATCATAAACATATTCCCACTCAATTAAGCAATGGATTATTTTCGGGGATTGTTGTATTTTGGATACCCAGATAATTATCACAGAGTATTTTTTGAAAGTATTGTGCTGAAATGTAACAATGTTCCATATCTCAATTTCTGATTCTGGTTTAAAGTGAGTATTGTGATGGGTTGCACAATAAGATATTGATAAAACGTAACACTTTATCATATAGTTGTTTGCAATGAATGTAATTTCCTTTGCAAGCTAATGTGTGGTAGTCCATGTATTCCGACACAAAAATAGAATTGCAAACTAGATATATGGTTAAACTTGGAATGTTTGTGTAGAAAGTAGAAAATGTCTATTAGATATACACTGTAGTACTAAATGTGATTGATAACACAATAATAAAATAACAGATATAATCTTAATTTCATTTTGATCAACAATACAACAGTAAAATTCAACACATGCGTTTTACTGAGTGACAGGATGAATTGAGTCTTTTCTTCGTTTTAAGCAAAGTCTGGTAAAGCTTATCTCTCAAAAACATCACTGAGATATGTAATAATAAGAAAAGTAGCTCAGAACAATCTCAAGGACAGAGACATTGTAACTTCCCTTTACATTAGATTTTACCTTAGTGTAGCAACATTTTCATGGCACATGGATTACTCAGTCTTTGATCTTAACATAGGCCAATGCTTACATATATGCTTTCTATTGTTTTATAGAATCTGCGTCTTCTCTTGATATCGGTGCTTCCATCGGAATAGGTTTTGGGGGAATTTTAATTGGAGTTGTTGGAACCATTTCTGTTATGATCATCAACTGGAAACGAATCACTGGTAAGTAAAGTTTGCTATATCTTATGTAATTTTCATAATAACAATGGATCAAGAAAACTTATAAAAAATATAACATTTTAAACGTAAACATTTTTGATTTTATCTCAAGGCTTGATACATCCATTTATTAAAGCCTTAGCGAGCGTAAATCAGTATTTCATTGGACTAATAATACTTTTAATCTAGAAAACCTAATTTGATGATTTAGCATATAGAAGCATTGCCATTTCAGAAACATCAAAAGGAATGCATTGATGAACTGTTATCAATGTATTTGTCCAGAGATCAGTGCGGCAGTAAAATGTAGTCAATATTTGGCAGAGTTAACTTTTTTTCTCCATTAATTTTATTACATAAGAAATATATACTGAGATTTTTAAAACTCACAATATGTTTGGAAATGTTATGCAAATGACTAACGGTGATACTATTAAAAATATCTGTTGTCAAGAAATCAAGTACACTATTCTGACATTTTGATACCCATATCCAAACATTTAATAAGTCTTTGATCATCAATGTCATATAAAATGTAACAGTTGTTTTAACTGACAACAAACTTCTGCTAAAACATTAAATAATGCATATTTTAAGTCTTTCATCATCAGCATCATAAGTTATTTTTACTGAGAACAAATTTCTACTACAAATGTGACTGAGATGATTAAGATTACCAGACATAGTGAAACATTAAAAAGGGTTTACCCAGCAACCATAATATATAACTTTCATAATCAGCTGAATAATATGAAGCATACAAAACTGAGACGTCCAGAAGGAGAAAAGTATAAACGCTGATCTAATGTTATTACGCACTCTAAAACCGACTAATTTGAGAGAGATTTAAGAAACTCAAAGACAAGGAAGTAATGTCAAAGTATAGCTGTACATATCAGTGAACACATGCAAGATCCAGAAAAAAGAAATATATAAACATTACGTGCTCTGATTAATCGGTAACAAAAGCAGCCACTAAACTATATGATGTTGGTTTCTTGTATCTATCGATTTTATACTTTCCAACAATCAAAAATATAAGTGTTCAAGAAATGAGTTACATGCTGTATGTAAAGTGATTTTGAGACCTGAATACATTAATTTTGAATTAAAGTTGACAGTACCAGCTAGTAATTAAATTTCTTTCCTAAGTCTTATAACAATTCTGTTAATTTACTCTTTACAAGTAGCTTCTCAAAGAGTGTATATATATATATATATATATATATATATATATATATATATATATATACTCTTTGCAAGAAGTTTTTTGTACATTCCTTCTGTAAATGGATGCAATAGATGTTGATACACAGTAGAAGCAACTATCCAAACAATTTTGTCTTAACATTTTCTAGAAACCATAAATACAAATATTCACTGAATTATATTACATACATTGTTTCCCTTTTTCTATATTTACCACACTATTTTAATGGTATGGTTTCGATATGGCTGAATCAATTTGTAACTCTTTCAACCCACTTAAAAAGCGATTTCATGCAACTGATTTATCAATGTAACTGATTTGTTAATGTAACTGATTTGTTAATGTAACTGATTTGTTAATGTAACTGATTTGTTAATTCAACTGATTTGTTAATGTAACTGATTTGTTAATGTAACTGATTTGTTAATGTAACTGATTTGATAATGTAATTGATTTGTTAAACTGATTTATCAATGTAACTGATTTGTTAATGGAACTGATTTGTTAATGTAACTGATTTGTTAATGCAACTGATTTGTTAATGTAACTGGTTTGTTAATGTAGCTGATTTGTTAATGTAACTGATTTGTTAATGTAACTGATTTGTTAATGTAGCTGATTTGTTAATGTAACTGATTTGTTAATGTAATTGATTTGTTAATGTAACTGATTTGTTAATGTAATTAAGTTATTTCATGTAACTGATTTGTTAATATAACTGATTTGTTAATGTAACTGATTTGTTAATGCAACTAATTTGTTAATGTAACTGATTTATTAATGTAACTGATTTGTTAATGTAACTGATTTGTTAATGTAATTGATTTGTTAATGCAACTGAGTTGTTAATGTAACTGATTTGTTAATGTAACTGATTTGTTAATGTAACTGATTTGTTAATGTAATTGATTTGTTAAACTGATTTATCAATGTAACTGATTTGTTAATGTAACTGATTTGTTAATGTAACTGATTTGTTAATGCAATTGATTTGTTAATGCAACTGATTTGTTAATGTAACTGATTTGTTAATGTAACTAAGTTATTTCATGTAACTGATTTGTTAATGTAACTGATTTGTTAATGCAACTAATTTGTTAATGTAACTAAGTTATTTCATGTAACTGATTTGTTAATGTAACTGATTTGTTAATGTAACTATGTATACAATGTTCTTTCCTGTCATGATTAGATGATAATACTTTTTGTCAAATGCACTCTTAACATAAATTAAAGTAGGGAATAATTTTTAATACGAAAGTATACTATCAATATTATCAAATGGAAGAAACAACAAAATTCATCTCTCTCTCTCTCTCTCTCTCTCTCTCTCTCTCTCTCTCTCTCTATATATATATATATATATATATATATATATATATATATATATATATATATATATATATATATATATATATATATATATATATATATCTATATATATATATATATATATATATATATATATATATATATAGAGAGAGAGAGAGAAAGAGAGAGAGAGAGAGGAGAGAGAATTTTAGTGATAAAGTTAATCCTTTTAATGCATTTTAGAATGTTTGCTTTACACTGCATTTTTACTTGCAGCAACACCAAAATACAGCTCCTCGAGGTAAGTTTCAGAATCTGAATTTGTTTTTACTACTGTAATGGTATTATCTGTGTCATCTTTGCTTGAATCTTTTATAGTAGCAAAAATATTTCCCTTAAAAATAATTTCCAAGTAAAAACTGAATCTGAAAATTATCTAAGGGAACATGATTTTGCTCAATAAAAGTAATTGTAGCACATTTCGCGTATCAGTCTCTATGAAGACACTTTGTTTAGAAACCTCTTAAATTTTGAATACTGCCAAATTTACACTAGAAAATCTCCCAATGCTTATCAGGCATAGAACCTATTTCATGTGTGGCATTTTGTTGCATATTGATTCAATTGCTGACGAATCAGTTCATACCACGATGCATAAGAACTATATATTATTAGTCAGTGAAGTTGTGATTGGCAAGACAGAAAACATTTCCAGGACCTTCTCAATATTAGACAGTTTGATAAAGTCTAAGAGTTGTTTCATTGACACTTCAGTTTCAAAGGATTTTGAAGCTCTAGTTGCTTTAGGGATCAATGTTCGTATATAATGCATAACTGAAGTTATATTTATTAACTCTACGGTTTACAAGAGCGTGTTTAATGCCATTGTTCTGCACAAAAACTCCAAAAAGAACCATCAAAACAGGGGAATGTACTAGCCAGCTTCTCATATTCCCAACCAAGACTCAAATTCACAAGGACAGAAGTAAGGTGGCAGTGATCTATAGAAGCCAGCGCTTGAGACCACTCAGCCACCCAGGTACCCAAGAGCTCATGGGCTACATGTTCTCTACTCCTCCTAAACTGTTTGATTAATTGTAATGGCACTCTACATACACTTTGATTCCATGGTCCAGCTGGTGCAAACGAAAATGATGCAGCTCAGATATACAGTATGGTCACATCATTGGCCATCTTCAAATTAGTTATCACTTCACGAACTTAAACGTAGCACTTCTCCGTTTGCTCAGTGGCTAGAGCGTCTGCCCCGATGCGAGTTTCAACCCCAACTGAGTCATGCCTAAGCAATGTAAAAAGGGTGCAAGCAGTTTCCTCACTAGGTGCTCAGCATTAAGAGGTTAGATTCAGGACTGGTCGGACTGGTGACAGGATAATGTGACTGGGTGGGACCTGATGCTACATGTCTGCTGAATGATTCCTGATCACTATACTTCAGTGTAAACCAAAACCACAGACCCAGAATTGGACCAAATTCTGAATGAAAGTCTTGAGGCTAATGAGTTTCTGGAATGTGATGACATACTTTTTGTAGATTCTGATGAAGAAGATAATTGGTTTACATGCAGATTCAGAAGAGGAACAAATACATGATGCAGATTCAATTTTGTTATATCCTGGATCTTGTGTCACAGTTGGAGCTCTCATGCTGTTGCTGGCAGTCTTTACAACAAAGTACAACAAAGTACAGTCTAGTTGGTGATGCAAGACAACAGTTGTTAATATAATTGCATTCACTCTTCTATTAGTGGACACAATCTGTGTACCTTACAAACAATGGATGAAAAAAGATAGTATGATTCTAGCAAGCGTGTGGTTTGGCAGTCAGAAACCAGCTATGGGAACATTTTTGAAACTGCTTCAAAAACTATGAAGGAATTGTATCAGGGCATTGAATGTCAATCTCCAGAAAAAGGATATTTCATATATAAGGGTAGTTTACTGTTTGGTTATGCAGATCTTCCTGCCAGAAGTCTGCTGTGCAATCACATGCAGTACAATGGTACATATTCATGCTGGAAATGTGAGCAGCATGGTATTTCTGCATCAGTTGGAAAAGGCCAGGCCAGATTGTTTCCCTTTGATATAAGGACTCCAAAGGGTCCTGAAAGAACTGTTAACAGTGTGACTGAAAATGGCAGAATTGCTGTTTAAAATCAGGCTGCTGAAAATACAAGCAATTATGCTGTTAAGGGTATCAAAGGGCAATCATGGTTACTGTTTTTCCTGTGATTTAATATTGTTACTGTGATTCAATAGACTACATGCATGGCATTCTCCTTGGTGTGCAAAAGCTTTTACTAGAATTGTGGTTTCTGCCCAAACATAATTAAAAAAAAACATTTTTGTGAAATAAATTATGCGAAGTAAATGAAAGATTGTTAAATATTCGTCTAACACTCGATATTACTAAGTTACCACGATCTATTGAAGATCTGAAATATTGGAAGGCATCCAAATATCAGTCCTTTCTATTATTGTAATTCCTAGAGTTATTTTGCCATTGAAGAATACTAATGTACTGTTATCATATAACTCTGTCAATAGGGTGACTTATAAATCGTGTTTTTAAAGAGTCAACATCTCAAAATTGGATACACAAATTTTAAATGGGGTGGTTGCAGGGCTGGCGCTTCTGCTAGGTGAACTAGGCAATCGCTTAGGGCACTGGGCTAAGGGTTTATTTTATGATGGGCAGGTGGGGGAGGGTGTGAGTGGAAGGGGGTGCCGGATATCTGATCTTGCCTAGGGCACCAAAATGCCTTGCACCAGCGCTGGGTGGTTGTGGTATTTTTTGGAATATGATACACAATTTGTATGCTTTTGCTGAGTTTGCAGTGTGATATTGAAGAAGCTAGTGTGAATCCCACAAGTGTGCAACCTTGTTCAAATACAATAGTGATATACCCCACTACATCTTGCAAAAGATTTTAAATAGTTCAAGACATCATTTTTTAAATACTTAAATTGGAAGTTATGAAGCAGTGTGTAATAGTCCAAGTTACTAGCCTTTAGTAAAAGAGATTGCTTTATCATTAGCTATGGATTTTATTTACATTTGGAGACAAGTATAGTTATTGAATCTGTGATGTACAGTTTGCATATCTGATGTAAATCATGTTCTTTTAAAATGTATTTCTCAATCTTTTTATCTGACCTATCTCTACCTTATATTTGTTTTTTTTAACCTGTTCAAATAACGTTGTAGCACTTGTGTCGGCCACTAAGCTGCAAGGATAATAATAAAGATACCTGAAATTATGTTTAGATTACAATTCAAACAGTATATGAATACATTTATAAGGTGACTATGCATTATTAATAAACCATCTGAATATACACCACAGTTCTGTGTAATGTTTAATGCTTACTCTCCAGTTATTATTGGAATAGCTTTATAAATCAATTTACTACAACATAGCTTTTTCTGCAATTTTGTTGCCTAGCTCTAAAGAATCAGTGCCCTACCATACATGGACATAATCATATCCTAGAAAAAGATTGAACATTAGGCTTTTAATAATGATGTAAGCAGTACATACACTCGTTTGCTAGGCAAGCGGTATTTTATATTTAGTTATATGCACAAACATACCGACTTGTTTTTTTTTAGATGTTCAGTGAATGTACATGAAATTTTGCTGTTTATGAAAAACATTAGTCAGAATACATAACTAATACAAACTGAACCTACTGCCTCAAAAAATAGCCTATCGTTTTAATATAAGCAAGCAATCACCCCTGTATACCACCTACCCCTATACCTTAATTTGTACACTAGTCTATTAATAACAACAGACACGTATTTATGTATCTTACAAGTACCATTACATAAGCATACATATTGTTTTAAAAAAAACAACTCAAGTACAATTGGAATGATGATTTTATTTATACATCAATTATTATATCTAACATCTAAACATTCAAATATCTTAATACCAGGACTGGTATACCTTAATATGAAGGTATTTTTTACTTAAAATTTTCTTTGTTAAGATTCAAATAATCTCACATAATTTCATTCAATGTAAGTGAGATTAAGATAACCTCATTTAATTTCTTACAATGAAAGTGAGATTTAGATAACCTCATGGAATGAAAATAAGATTTAAATAATCTAATATAATCAACATATCCCAAATTGTAATCAACGCAAACAACAATTAGTCAGGACACTGTCATTTGTACAGCCGTATGATTCATAAATATTTGTTAAAACTTGACAGTTGTTTGCACTGTCAAATCACACAGTTATCCTGAATTTTTGGCTGGCCCACAATTGTATTGGCTGCTCACACCCTTCATCAATCCAACATGCCCCCAAGTTTACAAATTAGCAGTTTCGTCTTAGTATGGCCTTAATGGTTACATCATCTTCCATATACATATAGATACACAGACATCCAGACAGCCTGATAAATCTGCACACATACAATGAGACAGCTAATGACATCCACAAACAGTTACAAAGAGTTGTAGACAGCTATATTTCTGGAAAACAAAAATGGAGAAATTTCACTCCTTGACAAGATCCAAAGACCAGTTTGTCAGTTAAACACAATTATTTCCTTCATCCCATAGGAGAATGAGTATTAGTCAGGACGAAATATAACATGCATTTAGTGTCTCCCCAATAAGCAATCTACAATGATATTACACGCTAGCTCAGTTGCTTAACTAGAAAAAGATTTATTCACCCTAGGTAACGTTGTACACATATACATAGATAAATGGTTGTCTTGTTCTAAGGCGTAACTGATTTATTTCTTGCCTCATTCTACGACAAAAAATACAGTCATGTTATATTACAAAAACTTCAATAGACTGCAATGTTACATTGCAAAAACATTAAAAATACAGTCATGTTACATTACAAAAACATTATAATGACAGCATTGTTACCTTACACAAACATTAAAGGAAAGTCATGTTACTTTACAAAATCATTAAATGACAGTCTTGTTACATATATATATATATATATATATATATATATATATATATATATATATATATATATATATATATATATATATATACAGAGAGAGAAAGAGAGAGAGAGAGAGAGAGAGAGAGAGAGAGAGAGAGAGAGAGAGAGAATGACTTTATTTAAAGAGGGTTACAACACAATTAGCTAAGAACTAATCTACCTTGAGGCCTTCCTTCATACAAGTAATTTATTTATTTCAGCAGCATCTCAGAAGCAGCTGGATATATTGGGTTTAGAAGATGGAAATAGAGTGGGCATTTCTAATCTCAACTGGAATACTATTCCAGAGCATAGTTCCAGAGTATTGGAAACTTTTTAAAAATAATTCCTTTTTTGGTTTGGGAATTTTATACTGTTTTGTAGACATTGATCACAGTTGAGGTGTATTACCAGGTAGCCTATACTGGAATATGGATTGTAAATATTCAGGAGCACTATTATTGGATATCCTGTACATTAATTTGGCTTTTCTTAAACAGATTTTTCGTCTTTAATAGGTAATATTTTTAACACCAGCTAAATTTTCCTTGCTTTCTTTCTGGTTTGATATTAGCCTAAATGCTCTTTTTTGAGTTTATCTAACATTCACATGTTGATATTCATTTTATCTAGATCTGCTGAGCAAATAGAACAAAACTTAGCTTTTGTGACGTGCCTTGTAAACATTTAAAAGAAACATCATGAAGTTTGTTTCTGTTCCAGTGAAGCTGACATAAGCACAGACATGCAAACCTATGCTAATACTGGAGTCAGCTCATCGCCTGCACCTTCCCATTATGAAGAGCTTCAACAGGACCGCATGGAGAAAACTATTTACGACCGTCTTTGATATGTGATGATGAACAGATGAACTCTGTTAAGAACTTAAATGGACCCTGATAATAATTGTGTACAGTGCATTCAATGCTCATTTAAAAATATTTTAATCAGTAATATGCCGTAAATATGTCATGGTTAACTTTAACTTTCAATCTGACTAAACATGCGTGTTATACCACAAAAGTTTCTTTGTAAATAGTTACACGCTAAGAGATGTATTCACATAGCGTTCAGTGTTAAAGAAAAAACTGAATTGTTTCATATTTGTATTGGTAAGACATTTAGATTGTGTTAATATATTACTAGAAGCACAAGCTGACTGTGCTATAAATACTACACAGTGATACCTTTTAAGAGTGCTCTTAAATCTCGCTTTTTCAACTGCAAGAACAAACTTAAAGACCTAATAATGTTTCCTACCTTAATATTTTCAGCAAATGTTTATGTTTTCTAATTTCATGGTGTTTGTTTTTGTTTTTTTAGTCATATCATTATAGATATTGTAAAGTGCTTAGATCTTCCAAAGATTAGCCAATTTACAATATCCTCATTAGTGTTAATAATAATAATAATAATAATAATAATAATAATAATAATAATAATAAAATAATAATAATAATAATAATAATAATAATATTATTATTATTATTATTATTATTATTCTTATTATTAAATTGCTGATAAATATTATTATCCCATCAATGCCCATGTACCAAAAGGCAATCAGGTGTATCAGGGTAGTGGACAGCTTAGGGCAGCTAGAACAATACTTAATCTGGCACAAAACTGTCAGAGAGCTGTAATTTGCAGGTGTCTAATTTATCATTCTTCCTAGGGCCCACATTTTGTCTTTGGTCTTGATTGACATAAAGGATTAGAGCTAGAGTTAATGGTATAGTTATACTCTGTGATAGGGCTTGGCTTTGAATTAGGATTAGAGATAGGGTTAATGGTATAGTTATTATAATCTGTGATAAGATTAGACTTTGAATCAGTATTAGAGATAGGGCTAGGGGTATAGTTACACTTTGTGATAGGGTTAGGCTTTGAATTAGGATTAGAGATAGGGATAGGGGTATAGTTACACTATGTGATAGGGTTAGGCTTTGAATTAGGATTATAGATAGAGTTAATGGTATACTTATGATAGATGATAGGATTAAGCTTTGAATGGCACTTGTACTGAATTCAGCATCATGCTAAAAATAAACCATGATGTCATTGCCCCAGGCTGCAGCCATATTGTTTTCGGACAAAGCAGCTAGCAAAGCGTAGTAACACTGATGCTGGCAGCATTTTGAAAGTTATAAATAAGCTATATAATTATTCTTTTGGAAAAGTAATTATTTTTTTAACATGGTGACCACTAAGCATTGTTGCTATGTCTCATGTACAAGTGAATCCAGATACCAGAAAGATGGTGTTTGATACATTGGATTTGGAAATGGTTTTCCAAAGCCTGACAAGGAGAGAGAAAGGTGTATGCTATGTGTACATAATTGCGGCCGACGTGATTTTAACATAGGATTATAGATAGAGTTAATGGTATACTTATGATAGATGATATATATATGTAGTTTGCACTTTGTTGGTGGAAATGGACCCACCAAGGCACATCCAGATCCAGTTAAACTGGGAATCATAGTACGTATTTTTTCTGATCTTTCTATTTTTGTAATTTTGCATACAGAGGTTTATCATCAGAGGAATCGGCAGTTTCTTTAAATCAAATAATCTGGATACCATCAATAATAATAGTAATAATAATAATAATAATAAATTATTAACTTATATATTTTTAAACAGCTACAAATAAGCTACTAAAACAACAATGCAGATAGTAGGAGGTATAAATCTACTGTCATTTTTAAAAACAATATCAATAGATATATGTTATAATGCATCCATATTTAAATGTTACCTTATTTTAACAAATTATTTCATGAAATGTTGACATGTGAGAAAAGACAAACAAACATTTGGTTCAGCATTCAGTGACTAGACAGAAATGAAGACACAAATGTTATTTTTAACTTTACAAAGCTTGACCACACTTGACAGTTTTACCATGCACAGAGTACATCTACTTACAAATGTATGGTTAGGGTTAGCCTAAGCCAAGACAAGTATCAGTGTTAATTAATTTACAGTAAAGGAGAAAGCCACGGAAGAGTTGTGTGAAACCCACATCAAAGCAATTAAAAGAAGACATTTCCTTGAACAGTGTATTAGAGGGTGAAGAAGGTGCAAGCACAGATATGTGTGGTGTAAGAAGGGGAAATGATTTTTCATGCCAGAAAACAGTAGAAGTTCAACATGTTGAGGTTACAGTCAAACCTTTGGTACACGAAGAATCAACACAGACCAGTATATATGTGGCATCTGCACACTGCAGCTGAGAGTGCAATACAAGATTCTTGACAATGATTTTGAAAGTGACATGAAGTAAACTTGAGCTGTTTAAGTAAGCACCTAAAGGACATGAACCAAAGGCCAGGAATAAAAAGGAGCCCCGAGTGGCCGAGTGGTCTAAAGCCCACTCCGTTATGGATCACTGCCATCTCACCTCTGTCTGCGTGGGTTCGAATCTAAGATTCGGCTAATGTAGTTATGTGACAAAGCTTGCCAGTAGCTTCTCGTGGGTCAGTGGTTCTTTCCGGGGTTTTCCCGGGCTTCCTCCACCAATAATACTGGCCGCCATGTATAGCCTATCGTGTGCTGAAAAATGGCATTAAACCCTAAAACAATAACAATAATCAGGAACAAAAATGAATTACCTGAAGGAAGAGTAAAATGTCATGAAGTATTTTCCATATACAAAGTGAGAGATGATGACAGTATGTTTCGTTTTTACACCGGCTTGACATATAAAATGTTTCAAAGCCTTTGGCAGTTTCTTGGTGCTTCTGCTTTCAAACTAAATTATTGAAAATCAGCTGTTTCAGACCCAAAGAAAACACCAAGTAAGCGACGTGGGAGAAAGAAATAATTAGTCCCATAAATGAACTGTTTCTCACTTTGATCAGACTTAGGCTTGGCCTGTTAAATACAGATCTTTCATACCGCTAATGGCATAAGCACCAGGCAAGTGTCCACAATTGTGCTCACATGGACTCAGTTCTTATATCAAAGATTCAAGCCATTGAAGAGGACAATGTTTGCAAGCAGACATTTAATCAGAAAACATTTACCCAAGATCTTTAAGAAATATAAGAACATTAGATGCATTATTGTTTGTACAGAAGTACGTGTACAGCAACCAGGAAACTTTCAATCACAGGGAAACATGTATTTGGTATATAAAGGTCACACATCAACATTCAAATTTCTGGTGGCAGCTGCCCAAAATGGAGCCATTATGTTTATATCAGATGCTTTTGAAGGATTAATTTCTGATAAGGAAATTGTAGTACAGTCTGGACTTTTAGACATGCTTGAGCCAGGTGATCAAATAATGGCTGATCGTGGATTTTTGATAAAAGACATCCTAAAAATAAAAGACAGGTCTCCCTAATAATACCACCATTTCTAGGAAGTAGGATGAAACTGACTCCTCAGGAAGAATAACTAACTAAAGATATTGCCAAACATAGGATACATGTTGAACGGTCCATTGAGAGAATTAAGAAATTTAGACTGTTACAGAAAGTAATCCCACTCAGTATTCAGCCTGTCTTTTCTCAATGTGTATTTATTATAGGTTGCTTAGTCAATTTTCAAAATCCTCTTGTACAGTAATTACAAGCTAAGAAGTTTGTATTATTCTGAAATTTAACATACATATGCAGACAATAAAATTATTTTGACATGTACTTCCCTTTTGTATGTAAACTGTGTATTATTTTAAGGCTAGCTGTCATCGTTAGAAACAGCTATTTTTCTATTACTGTTTCTATCAGTACATTCAGACAATTATAATTCCAGACAACAATTACCGGTATATACTTTTTTAATGACAAAAATGTGTTATGCTCATAGCATAAATATATGGCATGAAAATAAATATAAATTTTCTCACATTTTCTAACATTGATACCAATGTAGACATGAGACTCTGAAAAAAAGGTAATGAAATCACTAATGCATATTACCAAAACTACCTACATTGATATATTTCTTGAATAAATATCTTGAATATATATGCCAAGTTTGTAGAATGATGCAAGAGTCATATTTAATTAAGCCCTTATATGTATATATATATATATATATGATATATATATATGCATTATGACACATTCACTAAGCAGAGTTTAAATTCAGTCACAAAGCAAAATAGAAATAGTAACAATCCTTAATGTACATTCTTCTTTCTTTACATGTTTATCACATCAATTACAAATAACAATATTTCATTCAGATAATTTAATTGGGGGCAGTTTCCTTAGAATTTTCATCTCAAAATATTCAGGACATATGCATTGGTGATGAAATTCAATCAACTTGTGCATTATACTGTTCCAAAAAGATTCATCAAATCTGATCCTAAGAATTACACAGTCTGCATCTGACCAAACTACAAAGTCACACCAGGGAACATTCATCACAGCCATCTGCATCTGTACCTGATAGTAATATTGATGGTTTTTCCTTAGAGTAAGTGTACCTGTCTCATTATAATGCAGAAAGAACCTGTTTAACTGGTCTTTTTTCAGTTCATTCCTGAAAGAAGATACACTCTTGTGTTCCAGAATTTTAGGACATTTAATTTATTCTATGCCTTACTTTGATGGCTCAGTTGTATCTAAAACAAGTCCATCTGGGCTACAAGCAAGTTCAGGATACCTTGGATTTACCCACTTACCTATTTTAAGAACTTTCACTTCTGGGTTTGCAAGGCATAACTTGTCTTGATAACATTTTCAAGCCATTGGTTCATTCCATATGTCATACAGCATGGCAGAAGTTGAGAATGTGTTTCCCCACATTGACAATTTCAAATTACTGGTTAATGCCACAACAGTATTTGCATTAAAACTGTTCTTGCATTGTGATGCTGTTACCCGTACTAGTCTCTTTTTAATCCATTGGTCTGTATGTTGTTCTTTTACCAACTCAACTGAATAAACTCCATGTCCTATAGGAACAGCAAGATTGCACAACATAGCTTCTCTCTGGCACTTAAGGACTTCAAGTTGGTTGTCATCTAAAGTGTAATCTTTGTATTGATATGCTAATAATTTTGTCCACATACTAGTATTGTCAGTGTGACATCCAATGCTCAATAAAAGGTCTGCTTTGACTTCTTCTTCTGTTCCTGACTGTAATGAGGGTGGCCTTGGATCGAAGTTAATAACATCATGGACTTTTCTATTTTTTGTACTGATATTAAGAGAATCCTGTACTTTTCTTAGGCCGTTTTGCATGTTTCCTTCCTATATTCCATGTACATTTGCGGGACGTACAAGATATTTCCATACTTCTCAACATAGTCTAGCACTGCAAAAAGCAAAGCAGCAATATGGTTGCATCTGCCCAATGCGGATGCTACACATGTACAAGCAGCATCTTTGACAAATCCAGAATCATAAGACAATATCACTGTGGCATTATAAAATACATTTACTCTATATGATGCCATAACCTCGGCTTTAACAAAATAGAATGAGTTTTTTTCACAGTCTTTCATGTTCTGTACATGTCCGCTGTCAAAAAATACCTTTCCTTTTCTTAACGGTTTCGAGGTGTGCAAATCTTGTGTACAATCCTCATCACTGTCCTCAACTGATGGGTCTGGGGTTATGAACTGTACAGACTCTACAATATGGTGATGAATGTGTCCTTTGTTAAAATGTTCTGGAATATTAGTTGATGGAAATGTATCCCATCCAAAGAGTGGTATAAATGGTACTGATTTCTTCAGATCATTATCCTTCTGTGATGTTTTAGATTCTTGTACCTTTTTCTCATACCACTTACATCTGTTCACATCAATTGTGATATCCCTGTCTTTCCCTGCCTTGATACAGTCTTGGACTCTGTCAAGAACAATAATAAAAATAAAAATAATTAGAAGAATAATGATAGCGAAAACAATTAGCAACACATATAATAGTAACTTTTATTACTAACATACCCATGCAATTATGTCAAAATTACCGTGATTATTTTTAATAATAATAATAATAATAATAATGAGTAGAGGAACAACAATTGGATAAAATACACCAGATAACAGTAACTTGTATTACTTATATATCCATTCAATTATGACAACATTACTGGGATTATTTGCGAAATAATAATAATAATAATGAAAGGATTATATAAGCAATGGAACAATAACAATAATAACAACAATAATAAATTGCACTGGTAAATTAGATTATAAACATATTAGTGGTTGTTATTGGGTGCCTTATGGTTTCAAACAGTACATAACATACAAGAATGTACAGTTATAAATCAAACTCATGTCAAGGTGACTTCTGGTTTGGATGATTAATGTACATGTATATATAAAATACTACAGACAGCAAAAATTGACATTTCTGTTATTTAAAAAACTTTGCATACAAAAGAGTATTGAAAATACAAGATACAAAATGCACGACACAAGAAACTATATTTAACGATCACAGTCAGGTAATCAAAAAAAAAATACACTAGGTCCCGACATGTATATTATTTGTTTTTACTCACCTTTTAAGCAGTATGCTTCTTTTCCCGTTCTTGGTCAGGCCTTGACATTCTAACCATTGCTGTAACTGAATATTAGAATGCTCATCTCTATTCGGATGAATAAATTAAGCGCCTGTACATCGTTTTCAGTAAGAACAATAATACAGAAAGTATCACTTGTAGCCATTACGCTGGTTCGCCTTGTCCGAAAAGCTATTTTTAGAAACTGATGTCCACTGCGTGTGACGTATCAAAGAGGTAAAAAGTATAAGCACCATTATGATTATAGATAGGGCTAGGGCTATACTTACACTCTGTGATAGGGTTAGGCTTTGAATTAGAATTAGAGATATGGCTAGGGGTATACTTACAGTCTGTGATAGGGCTTTGAATTAGGATTAGAGCTTGAGTTAATGGTATATTTACACTTTGTGATAGGGTTAGGCTTTGAATTAGGATCAGAGATAGGGTTATGGGTATAGTTACACTATGTGATAGGGTTTGGCTTTGAATAAGGATTAGAGATAGAGTTAATGGTATAGTTACACTCTGTGATATGGTTAAGCTTTGAATTAGGATCAGAGAGAGTGTTAGGGGTATAGTTATACTCTGTGATATGGTTAAGCTTTGAATTAGGATCAGAGAGAGTGTTAGGGGTATAGTTATACTCTGTGATATGGTTAAGCTTTGAATTAGGATCAGAGAGAGTGTTAGGGGTATAGTTATACTCTGTGATATGGTTAAGCTTTGAATTAGGATCAGAGAGAGTGTTAGGGGTATAGTTATACTCTGTGATATGGTTAAGCTTTGAATTAGGATCAGAGAGAGTGTTAGGGGTATAGTTATACTCTGTGATATGGTTAAGCTTTGAATTAGGATATGAGCTAGGGCTTATTAGTTAATGGTTTCCGTTATGTCTGATCTGGGATAATAAAAAAAAGTGTGACACCTAATATTTAACAAAGAATGCTTATCGTGCAACTCTTTGTAGAGTTACTAAAGTTAATAATATGGAGTCATATTCATTGTCTAATTGTGAGGAATTCAAATTACAACACTAAATTACACTTTTGTTAGAAATAATATCATGTTTAAACAACATTTATCACCTTTCTTATTAATAATGAAACTTCTTTTACCTTTTAATATTTAGTCCACATGTTCCACATTTTAAGAGTAAATACTTTGCTACGTTACAATCAAAGAAATCAAAGAGTTCACACAGTTGCAAGTATTTTAAGTGGCAACCTTTATTTGAATACTGAAAAGAATGCAGACAATGTGATAACTTAGATAAGAGAAAATGCATCTAAAATGCCATAAAACAATAGCGTACACAATTTGAAACACTGATTGTATTAACGCCACCCTATTTTAAAAACCCTTGAATTACACGCATAGTTGGATATGGGCACTTTTTCAATAGAACGTACGTTACATCAGTTACATCACTGTACACAGTACTGTATTTGTATAAATTACTGCATTGATATGTTAGGAAGAGCAGCAGAGAGGGTGAACAGACCAACTTTTCTAGGCGTCAATTTAGTAAACTAAGGCTTCCTTGAAAATACTTTTTCAGGCGTCAATTTAGTAAACTGAGGCTTCCTTGAAAATACTTAATTAATTTTTAATAATAATTTGAGCAAAGAATGAAAAAAAAAAGACGCCATTTAGTTGACGTTCACAATCTCGGCTGCTAATGCGCTAACAATTTTTTTACGATGAAAGTCCTAGGACGAAAATCCTTTCAGGATGAAAGTCTTTAGGACTTTACAAACAAACTAATTTGCAAAACTTCACCTCGTAAATCAATCAGATTATTAGATTGGTCAGTGAGTTTGAAATTAATTCTCGTTAACAAATTATTATAACATCGCATATAGACTAGATTAGTTGGGTCTTCAATAATTAGAAATCCTGGAGGAGCCGTTGGTGCAAATGAGTATAAAATATACCCCTGCTGAGCTTGATTTGATTGTTCGAGATTTATTTGATAATTTCCTTCGATAACGTCACATACTAAATTGAGCGCAATCACCGTTGAAATATTCACATTGTTCGGAGCAATATGTCTACCGCCGCCTTCTGGATCATTATTAAATTTCAGAATATTTGCTGTAGGATTCTTCGATTTTTTCCAATTATCGTGGATTCTTTTGAACCCAATATCAATAGCATCGTCAAGTTGTTTCTTTAGTTTATCCGGGTTATATCCAGGGATTTTAAAATCTTTAATCTCAGTTTTATTAATATTGTATAGATCCGCAAACTTATCATGTAATATCTCTTCATTTAATACTTCTTGAATAATTATCGAGTGAAATATTTTCATATCATAGATGATTTTATTACCCGTTTCTACGATGCTGATAAACTCGTCTTTAGTGAGAGAGCCGGATTTAAGAGATATTAGCAGTAGTGAAAAATCATTATTCATTGCTGTGAAATTTCCGTTGATGAGAGGGAGGTAGATTGATTCAAAAATATTTTTATTTATGAACCTATCGGGAGTATAATCTTGATAAGTCTTGGCTTCATTGACGGGTTTTATTTTCTTGGTAATATAATCGGATTTTTTAGGTTCGGGTGGAAGATCCTTCGGATTTTCTCGCGAGTTATCCGGTGGTAATTCAGGCCATCCTAACACTGATCTTATAGAACTCTGATAAATATCTACAACATACCCAGGGGAATTAATCTCGATCGCAGATGATAACGTCGGCTCGTGAACCGTTATAGCGATTTTTGATTCTTTTCCAGTGATAGATTTAATTCTTCGTTGAAATTCAGCGTTGATCTGTTCGATTTGGTATGACCCAGTTGGTAATGAGACAACGTTCCAGTCTGGGGTTCCATCTTCACGATTTTTCCACGCGAACACCAAGGAATTATTTGGTTGTTGACCACCAAATGCTACCGATCTAATATTAGGCCAGCTATGATACACTCGTAGTTTTGCTAGTGCGATCTCGCTCACGGGAACGGGAATCGGGAAATTCACACTAAATTCAGGACGCGTTGAGGTTACTGATATCGTGCTTGTTTTCACCGGTGTTGTATTCTCTACTATTTGTTGAAGTAGTTCTTGCGGTGATGTCATTATTATTATCATTTCTCTCTAATTTTAGCATTGTTGTTTTATACAATTCCGCCATCGTTGAGAATTCGCTATCTGATATTGTTGTGTCGTCGAGTGATGATGATATTAACGAGGATAATTGCGAGTAACCGGCAGATGCAATATGAAATTTTATTATATAATTATGTAGTTTACTCTGGCTACACGATGATAGTTTTTTTGTGATCCCGGTTAATATCCCGGCGATTGTAGCTATCGAAGAAATAACTATTGGTACTACAACCGGAGCAATCATTGTAACCGAAGACAGTATTATCCCAGCAGTAGTGATTATTCCCGACACTGAATACACAGTGACATCAACTGCGGTTATTCTTCGTTGGTATTTTTTTATTTTTATTTGATACTCCTCACAGAGAGAATTGAGTTTAGTTTGAAATTCTCTGACTTGATCATAGCGATACTGATTCGATGATGGAGTCATTTTATTTTAAAAGCGCTAGCATTTTCAATTCAAAATTCTAAAGAATTTTTAAATCAATTTAATTGTTTACTTAAATCCACTACGAATTCTACGTACCACGTTACTGAAACCCTGGCTAGATTTCTATCTGTAGTCGTTATCGTGAATTGTTCAGTTGTATCCTTGTCGATGATCGTTGATATCGTATTATTGACTCCAGATGAACTACTTGATGATATATTGAATTGAGTCGGTGATACTATTGTTAATCGATAAATACCCTTGACTGCTGCGGTTATGTTTAAAATGTTATTTGTGGGAGTCCACATAAATGAACCGTGTTGAATCGTGTATACTACGTTGTTGACGATAGATTTATCATGAGGAATTTTTGTTTTTTCAACAATACTTATCATCCTCGTTGCATCATCCTTTATTGCGTTGTTGAATGTTTTAAGCTCATCGATGGATTTTTTAATATTAGGAAGAGTTATTTCAACTTTATCAAACGGGGTTACAATAAATTTATCAACGATGTTTTTACGAAACATTGAAAATTGTCTCACGTGTTTTTCATATTCGGATTGAAGAGTTGTTAGTTCCACCATAGAATCTTTTATCGTGCTGAGTGGTGGTGTGGCTACTGGTGGATTTCCAAAAAATTCTAATATGGGTTTATCAATTTGGTCAATTGTATTTTTTTGTGTTTCACTAAACAGATTAAATTCATCTATATGTTTATTATATTTATTATTAAGTGATTTCAATGAATCCACTGTGTTATCATATGTTGCTAATTTATCCGTAATTGTTGAAATAATTACACCTGGTTTGAGTTTTCCATCATCAGAAAATAACGCGATAGTATCCTCTGCTGCGTCTCGTTGTTTAACCAAAATATCATTAAGAGAGATATTACTACTTTTCAACTTACCCTGACGATCTTGAAATACAACTATTTCACCAGGATCAACATTTGCTAGGTTTAATATTTCAGCTATTTCATCTTCGATTAGTTTTTTAATATCCTTGTTATCAACGGTTTCAACTTCACCATCAGGTTTCTTCAGCGATGATAAAGATCGTCCCCAAATATCAATCATTATTATAGAAATATTTTTATCATCTAAAATCAAAAAAGATTTCTAATCCTATGGATTTTTAATCCATTGACCGCTAGTATACTCATTCACTACTACATGAGGTGGTTTTAAAGATTTAGGAATCAAAGATTTCCGTGAAATAGCATCAAGTACATTTAATACTTCATTGCCACATATGGGTGGGTCAAGCATTGTTTGTGTTGGTAACGTGGAATACCAACATCTCACTTTGTGAGGGTTTTTAAATTTCTTAATATAATTGATAAATTCTTTCGGCGGCGCTAATCCATATGAATCAAAATAAACAATACCGCGTGGATCAATCGCATATGCAACCCAGTGAGTTCCAGGTCCAGAGCTGTTATCTAAATTAATAATACCAGTTTCAACGTGATTTGGTTGTGCTGGTAACTGATCTTTCATAAAAACACCTCTGAAATTTTTTATTTTTAATTTTTTAGCGGTGTCAATTAAATCAAAATTGGACATAGGAATCACAGATTTGGAAATCGAAGATTTCGGAACTATATCGTTCCTGGAATTCGAAGACCCTTTCCGCTGTACCATGAACTCGGGGTTCCTGGTAGTCTTAGACCCTTCCCCTTTTTTTTATAACCCTTTCCAGTTGCCTTTTTCAACGCCATTCCTGCTGCGGTACCAATGGCTCCTAACGCTGCCGCCTTCGCCACCGCTGGGGCCGCTGCGGCAATCAATCCTGGAATCAACCCTAACAACGGGAATATACCACCAGTCTTTTCCATGTTACGGATCGCGTTTGTAGAAAGAGTAACCTGAACTCCCTTTTTTTCTTCCAACGCTTTATTAAAATGATTAACCTGAGTTTTTGTTAGCGATAGTTTATTCCCTCCGCCATTCATCTGATTAAATTTCAGCGTTATTGTGGTTCCACATTGCTTAGCTGATTTAGATTGTAATTTTTTTATTTGACCAGGTGTCAATGTGACATTGATATTACTATACGACATTATACAAAATAGATTGATTCTAATTTCAAAATCCTAAAGGATTTTCAATGCTTCACATTTCGAACTACAGATTTAGAAAACTTATAAGTTTTCAACTGGTGCATCTACCAATCTCATTCGTCCACCAATACCTTCGAGTATCCTTGATCTATCGCTGAGAATAACAGCAACTGCTCTATAATTAGCAATACCCCCAGGTTTTATTACACGAGCTCGGAAGTGTATATCAACGACGGATTGTCTCATCAAGTCAAGATGTTCTAGTGAAAAGTAATAAATCGGGTACAGACTTCTAAAATCCAATTGTGATATTTGCAATCCAGTATCAACATTTTGATCACGTCCCATATATGACAACAACCGATGATAAACTCGTGCAATATGATTATTTCCATAATCAAGTTGTACATCCTCGGATGGTTCTTGCTGTCCGTTTATTCTCAGCGAGACTTCACTACATCCAATTTGATCAAATATCATATGGGAACGTTCTTGACTATTTAATCGCGCAGTATTCTGTAGCGCAATAAATATATGACGTGGGGCTGAAATACCCTGTTTTGATGCTAGATGCCATGTAAGTGTACCATCAATATTAGAATCCATAGTATCTGTAGATGTTGACAACCAACTTAATAATCTCTTTCCTCCTTGATCCATAAATGACAGTAACTTCGGTTCAACGGCTAACGATGGAGTCAACACTGGCATCCATAGTGTTAGTTTTGATAAAACGACTTTACCAGCGGCAACACCAGCATCGCGCCAGATTGCATAATTATCAGTACCCCTTCTCATTAGAGCTACAGTATGCTTCACTCCATAAATAACTTTTCTGACGTTTCTGCAAAATCCAAATATATGATGGAGTGGAATAGCACATGAAAACCGTCGACGCTCTCCTTGCAACGTTGCTACTCGTGTTGCAAATCCTAGGTTGTAGTTAGTAATATTATTTATGACATCAAAAGTACCAGGTGGTCTTACATATCCGGCTGGTGCTGGATCAACTGCAGTATCTCGTGTTGCTTTTACTCTAGAATACTGGACGTGTTCAGGGTGATCAGTAATATCCTTAGAAAACATCATAGATGGACCAGCTGATCTAGTATAGTCATCAGAATATCTTGCTAGCCCAATTATTCCCGTAGCAACATCAACCTCGCGTTCAATAGATTCGATTTCTATTCCATCAATGAGATATCTAGCACTTTCAAATAACGCCATGATACCATTATTGACAAAACCAACTCGGATAGTTGGGTCATTTGCATATGGTGTATTAGCTGCAACATCTGTTACGAGTTCACCTTCGACTTCAATAAAGGCTTCAGCAGGTAAAAAGTATTTACTGGTATCATGAACTTGAAGTTCAATTCTTCCACGAAGATCAGGTTGTACTGCATGATAAGCAAAAAATTGATAATCGCGTACAGAATCATCTTTAAGTACTGGGGCATCCATATCAAATGCAACATCAGGATTCTGTTTGAACATTTTTATTATATACATGTCGGTCTAAATCAAAATAATTTTTATAAATTAATTATTTAGTTGAGTGTATTTAATAATGAAAATATCTGAAAATGTAAGTGGAAACATTAATGTTTCTAGAATCACAAGTGATTCTGGCACAAGTGATTCTGATTCTGATTCTGATTCTATCACTAGAAATACTAATACTAGAATCATAAGTGATTCTGACACTAGAAATATTTCTGATTCTGATCCTGACATTTTAAAAATAAACATAAAAACTGAGAATCCTATTCAAATAAATGATTCTAGAACAAGTGATTCTACCGTAAGAAGCGCTGCAATAACTATAATATTTGGAAATCCTTTCCAAATAAATATTTCAGACGCTGATGATGATTTTATCGCCTACGAGCCCCCCCTCTAAGCCCACTTCCGGCTATCATATTTGCTGTTATATTATCCTGCAATGATGGAGTCATCGTGTATGACGGGGTCATTAATGACTGTAGTTTTTCATCTACTGCATTGTTTATTATTTTACTAACACTAGCAGGCATTACTGCAGTAGATGGCAGTGAAGTCATTCCAGGTTTTGAAAATCTGGAAGATTTTCCGCGTCGAACTAATGCTGTTAATTTATCCTTAGCAGCTGAAAATGCCTTCCCAGCAAGATCACCAATAGTATTAATACCCTTATCTCGAATAACATCAATCGCTTTCATCGATAATTGTTTTGCTAGCGGAGCCACTTTTGGAGCCATTCTTGAAAATAATCCCATTATAGTGTTACCAAGACCATCTCCATAGTATGCTCGGTATTTTGGCAATCGTGAGTTTACCACGTAGACATTCGTTGGTTTATCATGGTTGTAGTGTATGATCATTATTCTATATACAGAATCACTAATGATTCTACAAATTGTTATTTATCTAATTAGTCGCTATGATAACCATAGAAATTCGAAGAATTTCCATCCAAAGAATTTTCTACTAACTCTTCAATGAAATCTCTATATGTTGCAATATCCATGATACCACCTTGAAATAACCTCCTACAGATATCAGCTGCTTCATTGATTATTTCTGGTGAGTTATTCCCGGCTCGTTTTCCACCTACGAGTATTTCTAATCGTGCTATATCACCGAGAATATTACCAGGACATGTTACACTAGTGTTTCCAACGTTAGAGTTTCCAACTCTTGAGTGAGAATCCATAGGTGAATATCCCTTTCCGGTTTTTTTCTTAGTTTTTGCTTCCTTTTTTCTTTGTTTTTCTTCTTGTTTTTGTTGTATGTCATATTGTTTAATTCCCTCTTTAAAATTTATATATCCCAACTCTTTCGTATTCAAACGATCAATATTTTGATTCGTTTTATACAACCAATCAACCCAGTTATCTCGTGTTATTTTACTATTTTTATACTCTTCCTTCAAAAATTTTTCTCTTGAATAATAGCTTTGAACAGCAAAATTACCAAAGGCGGCATAATCGTTTGGTTTTATTAATTGAAATTGTCTTATTTGTGTTATACCCGCCGGAGTGAATTTGTCTATAAAGGAAACACTACTCTTAGTGGAAACTGCGCCTTCTTCTTCTTCTTCTTCTTCAGGGGTATCTCTTCGAGGTTCATCACCGACATCAATACCACTTTGTCGTTGTATTTCCATCTGAGTTGCCATATCACCTGAAAGTTTTTGTACAGCCTGTTTTGTTTGTCCAGTTTCGATTGCTATTTTTTCAAGTTCACCAAGAAGAGGCCTCTCTATTCGTTTTCCTTCTTGGGGGACATCTCCATATATTGCTCGTTCAGTTGCTGTTTTCACACCCTCAGTTGCACTAACAATAGGTTTGAAGAGTTGCTCTGTATCCTCTGTAAAATCCGTCTGAAATGATTGGCGTTTTTGAAGTTTTTCACGTATACTTTCACGAAGGGGTAATATTTTCCGGATAGCGCTAAGCCTTTCTCTAGCTAATCTCGTTGTTAATGATTCTCCTACCATTATTGAAAGAGTATTACTATTGTCAAATTAAAAATCTTTGATGAAATGCAAAGCATTTCTTTGCAAAGCATTTCATCAAAGATTTTTAAGTAAAAAAAAAATCACTAACTAAAAAATGCAAAGCATTTTAATACTTCCTTGTTATTGTACTGAGTCACACACATAATTTTACTTCCTCGTTTGCACAGGTAACATGTTATACATGTTATATACCGTACTGGTTATACAAACAAAGGAGGCTCTCTACGCGTGGGCTCATCACCTTCACAGTTTTCCATCAACGTTTTTAATTGTCTCACTTTACAATTAATAATTCTTTTTTGTTCATATTCTAAGCCTAATTGCTTTCGTACACGTTCAACGATGTTACATAATGGTACGAATACAGTAACATCTTCAGTATTTACTAAGCTCTCACGTATAAGCTTTTGTATATTTTTGATTAAAAAATATTTCTTAGATAGGACATATTTTCCTGTCTGTTCTGCAAATTGTATATCCTCGAAATCGGTCATAATTTGATCACAATCCAAACCTGAACATAGTTTTATATTTTGATCCTTAAGTTTGTTGATTTCAATAATAATCGATTTGAGATTTTCAAGATTCATATATATATATAAATATATTTGTTCAAATACAAAATATGAAAATTCTTTAGAATTAAAAATACAAAGTATGAAAATTCTTTAGAATTAAAAATACAAAGTATTTTAAAATGAATTCTGGATACACTAAGGTGTTGATCACATCTTAGTATACCCAGAAGCTTAATGCGATTATAGGTGATTATGATTATATATACAATGAATGTACAATTACAGATTCACCGTTTTGAACCCCCTTGGTGTATTATACATCAAGCGGCGCTCAACGGTTAAACACATAATCACGAAGCGTATTCCCCTACGAGTAGTGTCTAACTTGCCAAATAACAGGTTTGACCTACAAGAGGATACGTTTGATGCGATAGATTATAGGTGAATGAATTGATTTTCAATGACAATGAATGACGACGGCACAATAACCCCTGATCTAGTGTTGTAGGCGGTTATATACACATAGGACGGTACAACAATAGATTATAGGTGAATGAATTTCAATGACAATGGTATTTACAATGCAATGAATGACGACGGTACAACAATAGATTATAGGTGAACAATGACAATGGATGACGCGGGCTAATTCTACATTCAAGTACAAACAAAACCGCAAAATCAAAACTTTGGTTTTGAATGTCAATAATAACGTTCATACCACGTGTGACGGTGTGGTTTTGTTTGTACTTGAATTTCGGCTAAGCCCAATTATAAAAAGGACGAATTTGTATATATACACTCATTACGACGAGGTGATATAAAAGAGGTGTAGTGATTGTAATTATTTGTTTGTTTATTAGCGATCACTGATAACGTTGAAAACACGCATAAGACTTGAAACAGACATTAAAAAAAATGTTTAAATACGACGTGTCTATAAAACAGTTCTGTTAATACTTGAAAAAAGACAAAATTGATTGTGTTTTGTTCAGATTTCATAATAGCGAAACTAACCAATCAAAATCAATGTTAGAAACGCTAGCGTTTCCATGTTTAAGATCCGTAACTCTGTCGTTGATGATTTGTCACACGCGTTATACCTAACGGAGTTATCTCCCGTGAAATCCGTAAGATTTCCATTTACATATTATACGTAAGAAAACTGAATTTTATTTTTAAAACGCTTTGAAAAAGCTGTCTTATAAATTCCTTCTGCTACTTTTTGTACTGAGGAGGAGCAAATATCGAAATGCCTACCAGCTTCTGACATTGATTGAAATACTATCTCCGTGTTGTCAGTATTAATTGACTTTACGGGTCTCTTCCCAATTGATTTACAAGTACCAGTTTTTCCAGATGCAGTATTCTCACTTTGTGTAACAGCTCGTAAATTATTCAAAGAATTATGTGTCCTAATACCATCAATATGATCAATAACAAAACCATCCTTAATTGATCCGTTATACACTTCGAAGACGAAACGGTGATTGAGATACCTTTTCCCTCCAGCACTAAACGTCAAATACCCTATACCATTATCCCGCCCAATAGATTTCTTGAGTCTACAGTGTCTAACAACACCATCACGAGAAGCTTCATAATTTTCAATAACAGGATGTCTTTGAAATTCTTGGCTCATTTGTATATATAATATATCTATTTGTCTAATTCGTTAATTGGCTGAATTATAACATTAGCAAATCTTTTTATATAGTCAGCCGCGTTTTTTATGACGTTGTCAGAGTCAGAAACGCTAGCGTTTTTCTTCAATACTCGCTTGTCATAATAACGTTTTAACTCTCTATAACGCTTACCCCCGCAATTAATGCATAACTGCGACTTACCTCTTACACCTACCCCACAATGCAAGCATGGTAAAGGCCCCTCCGAACCATTTCTAACACTCTGCATATGATACCCACAGAATTCATTTCTGCATGATTTGTTACATGGAGTCTTTGATCCAATCATAAGCCATTTGCAATGATTCATTATATAAAAAACTTTCTATTTAAATACTTGTTTTAATTATAATATGAAGGAATTCAAGAGATTATCGAAAATTAAGCCTTGGAAAAATGCTAGATTTAATCTCGATAGAATCTCTAATATACCTAAAAGTCTAGTAGATGACAAACCACTGCTGAGTAAAATCAGCGACTGTTTTAATGAGTTTAAGCGTGATGGAGCATCTCATGCGTGGTCGACATTTCGAATTATTAATGAAGATGTCAATATACCCGTAATTGATGCTACTATGAACGATACAAGAGCAGCTGTGATACTTTCACACCTTGGCTCGCCAAGGGGTGGGAAATCTCTACTGAAGTATTTTTTTAGAATAAAATTCATTATCGAAGAGGAAGGTGAATGGATTATCAGAGATAAATTTGACCCAATCCTTAAGGATAAAAAATTTGTAATTGTGAGTAGAGATTCCAAACCAGGAATTCTAACTGGAATTGACAAACCATACTATGAGAAATCTTACCCTGTAACAGCAGTTGTTTACGGAATATATCAGCTAAATGATAACCCAAGTATTACAAAACTAGCTCCAATGTTTTCATCATCAGTGGCTTTGCCACTTAATTGTGTAGCAACACGGTTAATAGAACACTTCACAAATGCATCCCGGGGAAACAAATTAACTGAACAACGACGAAACAAAATAACCGAATGGGAATTGACAGTGAAACAGCGCGGGGCAACGATTTCCGATATAGCTAAATTAGAAGCATTATTAAAATTTCCAATATCGGTAGCGACGATAACCGGAGAAGTATTATACGAACCGAAATATCAATCGCGAGGAGCTCCAATTGAAATTATTGATCATAACAAACACGCGTGGACACCCGCGGTAAATATATTTCCACGAGAAAGAACTGTTCGATATATCCCTAAAGAATTTTCTAGGGATGGTTTCTATGAAGAGAAATTATTTGATGCTATTCACACATTAACCAAAGACGACCCTGTGTCAATGTGGTTACTCAGGAGTAATGAGGATCCGGAAATAGGATTTGATCAGTTTGTAAAACCAAATGGTGAATTATATCGAACTGAAGAATTAGATACTAGAATGAGAAAAATCGCTAATGAATTTTCAGGTGAAAATTCTAAAGAATTTTCTAATGAAAAACTACTTACGGATAGCTTCACAATTCCATCAGTGGTAGCTCACTTCGCAAGAGAAAAAAACTCATGGCGTCCAACACGAAATAATTTTCTGGAGGACGTGAAGTTGAGTTGCGTCGAATTAGGTCATGGAGGATTGTGGAATACGAAATACTCACGTGATGGTATGATTTCAATTGATATATCCGCGTGTTATCCTGGAAGTTTTCTCGGGTATGGAGAATGCTCTGAGTACTTCAAACGATTTGGACACCCCACACATGAAATGACTCGTGTTGCGATTAATGGTCCATTGCCTGATTTTGATTTAACCGGGTTCGCTCGTGTGATATCATTCGAATTAGCTACAGGGTTACATCCGTGTAGTTATCTTTGGCTTGGTAGACATATGTATGAAAAAGCGTGGATGCCAATTGTGCTATTGCGATATATGATCGATTGTGGTATGTTAACATCATTAATTGTCAGCGAAGCGATTATTTGTTATAACGCGCAGAAAGATGTTTGGTTACCAAAACCCGATCTCGAAAAAATAATTAACGAACAACGAAAACAATTGGGAGATTGTGAAACACTTATGGATTGGTCTAAGAGGTTATTCGAAGGTAGGAATAGAGAGGCTAAAGAGCTCGGACGAAGAATAATCGGTAAATTCACTCAAGGTGGAAGATTTGACAATGCAAAATATTCTTCGAGATTGATCTTAGACAATGAAGAATACGATTTTATCATAACCGATTTAATAAAAAAAGGAAAATTTGTAACCCGTAGGGATGCTTTTCGATCCAATGGTGAGAAATTAGGTACGGTTATTACCTACTGTGATGGATATAGTTGTCAGTACACACATTTGAGAAGTTCTATGCTAGCCTATTCTTGTATTAATCTATTCTCGATGATAAATAGATTTCCTAATACCGCGGTTAGAGTAGCTACTGATTCGATGTATATCCATGAGAAATACAAATCAGATGTAGCTAAATTCACAGATCCTAAGGAAGCGTGGGGGAATTGGAGGTTTAAAAAAGAAACATTACATGAGTATTGTAAATCCGCAGACGTTGATATGGATGATAAATACTTGAAAAGCAACCATAATCTCTCAGAGATTCAATCAGAATTTTCTACTGCACCGCCCGTATCCGATCCGATTTGTAGATACAAGACAGTTTATTTAAACGGCTGTGGTGGATCAGGAAAGACAACTCGTGCAATCGAATTATTTCGTAGAAACGCTAGCGTTTCTAACATGGTTGTGTTAACACCAACTCACAGACTCGCCAGAGAGATGATAGCGCGGGGGGTAAAAGCCTGTACTTATCACAGCTTCTTTCGATGGAAAGGCGATACATGGACTCCTGATCGAATGGGCGATAAATTTATTCCTGAAATAATAATCTGGGATGAAATATGCACGGTATCATTGACAGTATTACAGATATTTCTTGAATGGTTGTTATTGAAAAATACAAAAGTCGTCATGTGCGGGGATCACGGCCAACCACAACCATTTGTTGGTGGATCTCCACATGAATGGTTAAAGGGGTTTGTAGATTATTATGAAGAGATTAATACAGACCATAGATCACTTGATGAACAATTACGAGAGTTCAAAGCGCTAATTAGATTACAACCGGATAAAATCCAATGTGAAATAGCTCGTGAAATAATTTCAGAAACTCCCATGAATGATTTTTGGGAAATGTGGAGGCCAAATGATTTAATAATCGCGAGTAGAAAAATAGTCAGAGACGCACTTCAGATGAAGTTGTTTGCGCTACATAAAGAAAAATTTGCAACACTTCCAGTTCCGTTGTGTTATAGACCTAAGGATACACGAAAGCAGAATATCGACGTTGACATTCCTGGACAACAACAAAAGCAGAATTTAGTATTAAATGATATTGTGTTGGTTGATATCAGCGTCGTCGAAGATGCATTGGGGAACTCTGATAAATCCCCATGGACGTTAGGTTATGCAGCAACAATACATTCTTCACAGGGATTGACTATATCCGATACAACTCTTTGGATAGTAGATAATCATATTGAGTGGTCAAATTTAGTTTATCTCGCAGTATCCAGAGTACGACGGATAAATCAACTTCGAAGAATTGTTTTCGATGATGAAATCATTAATGATGAAATCATTAGTGACGATATAATCAGAAAAAAACTCTCTGGCTATAAACAACAGGATAAAAAAAATAAACGAGAATTTGACATTGATGATGAATTAATTAAGAAGCTGAAACAACAACAGAATAATCACTGCGCGAGTTGTAATTGTATAATGAATTGGAATTGGTCGGATAAAGATTCTCGCCAATTCACCGTAGATAGAAAAGATAACAATCTCGGTCATGTCAGAAACAATGTGAGGTTGACTTGTCTTGAGTGTAATAGACGCAACGGCGCTAGTTAAGACCACGCGGTGGCAATTGAGTATCCTCGGGGATCACTTGTAGTTGTTGTCGAGTAAAACCCCACTGAGGAGCAGTTGAATCCAGTCTATAGATTGGAGGTCTACCCGTAGATCGTGTTATACCGGATATCCTATGCGTAGTGACACTCCAAATAGGATCGGTAGCTCTTTTTTTACCACCCTCAAGCTCTCCTGGTTCATATAAGTACCTTACAATGACATTACTACCAAGAATTGGTTCTTTTTGTGAAATTCCTTGGATTTCCATTTTGATAGACGCTTTCTTAATAGCGTTGACAGGTTTCATATTAATTGTTCTAGTAATCTCATTATTGATTGCGGTAACTACACCTGGTAATCTCTTGACCCATTCACGGGATCGTTTATCCTGGATGAATTCTTTCGCGTATTGATATCCAAATAACCGCTCAGCAAGGGTTTTATTAAACCGTTCAACAATTGCCTGATCGCGATGTAGCGCAGTGTGTCCTCGTCTGATGGCGACATTATGATGTTTCATCGTAGATGTAACAACACCTTGAAATTCCTTGCCAGGATCAACTTGTAACAGATTTGGCCAGCGCAGAGGACCTCGTCGATAAATCCTCTCAAATGCAGAAGCCACTTCAGTAGATGATTTTGTTTTTAACGGTTCTGCTTCTTTGTATCGACTTGCAATATCAACTAACGTTAACGCATATTTGTAACCATTGTCATGCGGCAGAAATAGTATATCAGCTTGATGAACTTCATTAGGCGTTGTCACATCAAAATGCGAGTAGTTAATTTGTTTAGGCGCTGGTAGATAAATTTGCCATATTGCCTGTTTAGATAACCAGTTTGCCGCTGTAGTTTTTTTCACCTTTGATGCGCTAGCGAGTTTATTAATTGCTGCGTAACCTCTCCAGTATCCCCTCGGAGAATAGTAAATAGATTCCATATTATTAATTATCCAGCTCCAAGCATCAATTTACCCTTCATAGCAGATTTTACCAACCACGAAGCCAATTTTTCTTTGAAGGATTTATCAGGAATAGCATTTAACGCATGAATTAATTTTACATCTGCGAGATGTCTATTTTGCAGATTGCTGCTTTTATAAGCGACATCATGAGCATGACACGCCTTATCAATAGTGTTTATTGGATACTCGCCGGGTCGGGGCTGATTTTGATCATCAAGTCTGATATCTAATCGTGTTCCCGGTCCACAATAGCTATATCCTGGAAGGTGCTTTTCTCCTGGATACTTTGCCCATGGTGTTCCTGGAAGTTTTGCTAACTTGGCTGCAATATCACCTCCTCGTTTTTTTTTAAAGGTTTCGTGGAAGTAAATCTAAATTTCTTTGTACTACATTGTACACACTTACCAGAAAGCGCTGATCGATTATTTTTCGTTGTAATCGTTGTCAAATCATTTGTGCCAGTACGCGTCCTACACTTCACACAATATAGATCCATAATTTATATATAACAGTTATGAATGTAATTGATTATTCAGCTACGAGACGACGGGAACCTATTAAACATAATGCAATGTTACCAAATTCTATTCGCGCAATTATCATCGGACCATCTGGAAGTGGTAAAACACAATTGCTACTTAATTTGATAACGAGATGGATGAAGTGGGATAAATTGTACATGATTGCTCCGAGTGTAGACGATCAACGATGTTATGAAGTGTTAAAGGATTTTAATGATGCCGCGCGAGAAATTAACGGTGATGATATCATTGAGTTTATAACCGATATCGAAGAGGCACCTAGTATTGATGATATTGATGGAAGTATTAACAATTTAGTCGTATATGATGATATCATGTTAGATAATCAAAAAAATCCTGCTAGAATATTTTCCCGAGGGCGTCACAAAAACACCGACGTGATATATATCACTCAACGTTACACTCAAATACCAAAAGTAATCCGAGATAACTGCAATATGCTGTGTGTATTTAACGGAGTTGATACTCATACTCTTAGAAATATTTGGCAAACTTGGTGCGGTGGCGATATGGATCATAATCAATTTAAAAATTTCTTTAGTGTGGCTAAAGCCACTCCACATGGATTTGTGACGATAAATTTATCAGACCCTCGGACAAGATATCGTATAGGACTTGATCAAATATTTAGTTAGCGCATTAGCAGCCGAGATTGTGAACGTCAACTAAATGGCGTCTTTTTTTTTTCATTCTTTGCTCAAATTATTATTAAAAATTAATTAAGTATTTTCAAGGAAGCCTCAGTTTACTAAATTGACGCCTGAAAAAGTATTTTCAAGGAAGCCTTAGTTTACTAAATTGACGCCTAGAAAAGTTGGTCTGTTCACCCTCTCTGCTGCTGGAAGACATGAATTTAATCATGTGAAAAGTGGTTGCATGCACATTACTTTAAGAACTAATTGTTAATGGCAAAATAGACTCATAAGGGAAACATCTATAATATATAAAGAGTGCACACTTATCTGCTGATTAAATGTAAACTGAAACAAATGGACAATACATATGAGGTTATTCAGTAGATCAATTAGTTTATATTCCCTTTTTTGATACTGTTACATAATAAATTTAAAAGTGTATTATTAGTAGTACTACACGCTACTTGAGTACCAGAGTTGAAATTCTGTGTCAAAATGGATCTGTGTATTATAACATTTATTTTAAAGTTAACATCAGACAATCTTCCTCTGGGATTTAACACTCAAAGGGGATATATTGTTAAAATGAAGTCTCCACTTTAACGTGATGAGTGATTACAAGAGCAATATGATAAAACATTAAACCACCTTACTGTGTGTTTAACATAATATTTGACTATGCATTTCCTATGATATACTACTATTCAGCATCATGTTTTGTAATATCAAAAACCTGTATTTACTATTAAATACATTTTTAATATCACCTTATCCACCTATGATCATCTTAAAATCATTTGAATATCAATAAATCCCTAACACCCTGTTTTAAACAAATCTACTATTCTGTTACTACCTTAAGTTTTCCTACAACCCTGGCAGTATTGGTGCACATGGAGTGAAGGAAAAAAGAGAATGCAGGAGAGACTGAAGAATCAATATGCACACTTAACAACAATAAACTGACTTTTAACAATGTCAAAATTATATAATTTTTATATGGTGTTTGAAGCCCAAAACTAATGTTTGAATTATTTACATTCTACAGTCAAAATTCTAACTAATTATCAGATTTGCAAATGAACCAGATGTGTCACAAGAACATGCCATCTATCTCTGTCTCTGTCTCTGTCTCTCTCTCCTCTTCCACTTGGTTTACTTGTTCCATTCTGTCACAAGGCTCCCCGCACATCTGTGCACTTTCTATCGTGGCACCCTGAAGAGGTGTTGCAGCACTTCACCAAATTAAATGACAGGCGTTTGGTACTGGAAGTTGTGTGATCATCACTGAAACCAAATATTTCCCTTTTAGTTAGCAGTGACATTCTTGTGGTGATAGTTAGTCAGGAATAGCAGTGGCGACATTATTCCAGACAATGATCTGATTGTGATTCAAATTGCAGTTTTGAAACAATGCATCCTGTATCTATGAATCAATGAGCAGTTTGACAATGCATAATGCATCTAGAATACTCAAAGCCTTGTTCCCATGGCTTATACTACATCTTACAATGTCTTTAAACTATTTAAGTGGGAGCAAAAAGAGGAAGAAAATAAAATAATAGAAACAAAGGATGTTGCTGTGATATGTAAAATAAACAAAAACAAGTGACAGAAATGTTGAAAAATAACTGGCATATTTATTTGACTCAAGTATTCTTCTGAAACTCTCTATTTCATGTATTTATTTTTAAATCTATTTACTACATGTGCCAATAAAATTGTATAATACCTCACCTTGTGTTATACTGACAGTACTAATGCGCTCAAATGTAAATACCGTAGATTTTTCACATAAGACATTAAACTTTTTGAAAAGATTTACAATTATTCTTGATTTACTTCTTATTTGTTTTTTATTCTATTATTCAAAACAATTGCATGCCATGAGGATAAGGGAAATTGAACTGGAGTGATGTAATGGTACTGGACACTGGCAACAATGTTGCAAGTGGCAGACCTCAATCGGGTGAAACAGTGTGGAAAGGGGATGACTTATGCTTTACTCTAGTGACAAATAGCAATATAAACATAGACATGGTTAGAGAAGGGATAGAGACAGAGTCATACCTATATCACACATACATGGAGTTTTGTACATAAATGTATCACATAAACAATCAACTATTTTGTTTAAAGGCAAGGCAGAATAGATATATTCTGCAGGCAATGAAGTGGCCCTGAAAAGAGCCTTTGATTTTTTTTTTCTTCTTCTTCTTCTTCTTCTTCTTCTTCTTCTTCTTCTTCTTCTTCCACTTTCTCTATCACTATCATTCTTTATACTTTGTCTCATTCTCAGCTATCCAGTCAGGATGTCACATGGATCTTAACTTTTCATATATCTTGATCTAAATTTCATTCAATTTTTCAAAGTCTTATTTTTCTTTCTGTTTTATTTTTCATTTTCTCTCCTTATCCCAGGTATCTTTTATCTTCTTCACCTCCTCTTCCATCACCTTTCTAACCATCAGCTCTGCTTTATTTAATTGGTCTAATTCCCACTTCACAAAATACCAGCTCTGTTAACACACTAATCCCTGGAGGGTTTCGCTTTTTTCGCATGAAATGCTTGTAAGAAACACATTTTGGTGACTATTTCTGAATACATCATAAATACATCGACTTCCGAGCAATATTCCATTAGACCAATGCCTAGTTGTTCTAAACCAAATACGTTTTTCATTGATTAGTTTTCTGGCGCGTGAGCAGAAGGTCAAAAGATGCAGTTATTATTTTTTATTCTTGCTCAACGGAGCCATAATTTTTGTATTGAGAAGACTCTTTATTCAAAATGTCCACCTTATCCTACTTTTTGCACCGGTTCACCTGACTGTGTGCGTTTCAGACCGATCTACCGTGAATACGAGGCCATACAGTCTAAATGTCGACACAAGATCGGATTCCGACCATGGGCAAATTTTGGGAGAGAAAAAAAGGGTAAAAAAACATAGTTTTTTCCGTCTGTATTTTGTAGTGCAACTAAAATGTTTAGATTATTTGGTATCATTCTAGAGCTAAATCGGTCTACCTTTCTATAATACCAACCATTGTAGTGTATCATGCATGACATTGACGCTACAGACCATGGAACCAGGCTACTACCTCATGCCCCGTAAACTCGGCGCTTGGGGTTAATCTGTTAAAACTCTTTATTTCTATTAAAAAGTACCTTACCTTTGTCAAACAATCAAGAACCTCTGCTTAGTATATCGTAGGGGCAGGAAGAGAAGCCACATCCCCCACTTTTGGATGCACGCAAGGTATGCTGTTGATTTTGTCTGTATTTGGTGCACTAAGTTTGCTCCATGGGGCATATAATAAATGGGATTTATAGTTTATGCCAATCATTTAATTTTTTGAGTCCGCATTCACTACTTGCTATTATCATTCTTGGAGATAGGACTTGGAGCCACACTCTCCACAGTTTAGGTATAATTACTCATATGGCCGAAATGAAGCCACTCTTCATAGAATATTATGTGTGAGTTGGATGTTGTGTTAATTTGTTGTTGAGGGTAAGGTAAGAGGGTAGGTCGGTTGGCGCCGATGAACGGGACTGTACTCAGTGACTCTAGGATCTTTGCCAAATAAATTCTGTCGCATAAACCTCTGTTCTGTTTCATTTGAGTTTGTTAATCAGGTGGAGATACCTTTGATGGTATCGATATAATATATGTTGTTAAATCAGTTATTAGGTTAGGTTTGCCACCTTGTGTGCCTGGCCCTGATAGTCCTGGACTTGTACCACTTTACATGTGTTAAATTTTTTGTGGTCTTACATATCATTCCTTAGTGTTTTAGTTGCTGCTATTACGGCGGGGACGTGGTCCTGCGTGTATGGACCAATTTGTGAATGGTTAAAATTTGGGTCATTTGTCGTAAGTTGTTTATTTAGTTTGCCACCTTGCGTGACGGGACTTGATGGTCATTGTGTTTTGTGACCATCTTATTTTTTTGGGGAGGAAGGGCACCAGACTATATGTTTGCTATAAAAGGTATATACCCTGTGTTTTTGTAAAGGAAAGCCATTTCTTTCAAATTTGTACCAGTTGTCTTATTCTTGTGTCTTTTTTGAAATTAAAGACATTTTATTGATTATTTAATTTTTTAGTTTATTTTAAATTTGGAATTTTGTAGAAATTGAAGTACATTATATTTAGATATTTAGTGTACTTCAATTTATCTATCAATATTTATTTCACTAGGTCCGTCCGCCTTGAGAGAGGACCTGTACAAATTTATTTAGCTGTACAGTTCCTGTCTCAATTTGTCCGGCCTTTATTTAATGTATTTAAAAATAATAATATTGTCCAAAAGGTTTAGTTTCCCTTAAACGGGACCATATCTATTTCGGGAGATAGATATGGTAGGAAAAGTATGGATATAGAATCCAGAGAATAGAGATGTGCACTTAATTAATGTGTTTTAGTTATCTACATTTTTGGGGTCTTTTTCTAAACTCTACCACAGGCCTGTTCACTTCGCGTGGCGCCATGTGACATAGCCCCATGGCGTCCTCATATGTACTTTCCCCTCACAAGTAGTAATTATTTAATTTATAGTATATGTCATAAGTATTAATTTAAATTTTTTTTTTTTAAGATAATTTAGTTATTACAAGTTTTTCCCTAATCGCCATTAGTGGACCACATCTTATAAGCGTTTTCGTTATAAAGTCCGTTATTTGTCTAACCAAATGTTTATTCAAGTTTCCGTCCAGGAAGAGTAATTGGCGTCCGTCATATTTGTCTACCTTCATTATTTCGATAATTAGTTTGATCCTTTCTTCCTTTGTTTCGTCACATTTTGTAATTGTGTGGTCTTTTGTATACGGGGCATTTCTGCATAGAGGGCAACTAACCGGGGTCCTTATTAATCTTCGTTTAATTGCCACTTCGCCTGTTAGCCAGGCGTTGTGGAGGTACGTGTACATGATACTTTGTACCTTAAACGAGTTAATGCCGGACCAATGCCTCCAAACTCTGTCCCAGTTTACATGTGGGTGCTGTAATTGCACCTTGAATTTATTTTGGATGGAATTTAGTTCTAAAAGCTAGTCATATGTTTTATCATTGTTCAGTGCCCATAGTTCTTTTTTGTCCCTATACCTATATAAAATTTCTTTAATCCCCCTATATAAGTGTGGTGCGTCTATTTTTTTCACTAATTTGTTGTTTGTGTGTATGTCTTGTTTGTTTCTCATTCCAAAACCTATAATGCCTCCCATGGTACATGTGGTGTGCTGTTTAATCTTTTTAACCTATTTAATATATTTTTTTAACTTTATTAAGGGGGGATTAGGTAAGGCTAATCCCCCTTGAGTTTAGATCTATATAAAGTTTCCTTATTTATATAATGTGTTTTGTAATTCCAGATGTAGTCTACTATTTCATTATCAATTGTAGCTAGTGTTTTATTGTTAATGTCCACAGCGTTTATAAGGTACGTTAAATTTGAATACATTTATGTTTTTGCAACCTGTGAACGTTCTATTAGACTAAGTGGCTGAAGTGTCCAGATATTTATTACTTCTTTTATTTTATTTTTAACTTTTAAACAGTTTTCTTTCTCTTCATTTGCCCCGAAGAAAATCCCCAGGGCTTTCACTCTGTTTTTTATTAGGTGTGGGGGCAAACCAGGGTGGTTTCCCCTCCAGTTTCCTATTTTTAATATTTCCGTTTTATCGTGATTTATTTTCGATCCTGATGCCTTCCCAAAAGCCTTATATTCCTTTTGTAGATGTTTAAAGGAATTTGGATCATTGATAAAGTTTGTACAATCATCAGCGTGTTGTAGCATCTTAAATTCCTCTTTTAAGTTAGGAATTTTAATTCCTTTGACATTAGTATTGTTTCTGATCTTTATACTCAGAATTTCAATTGCTATTACATATAATAGCATGGATAGTGGGCAGCCTTGCCTCACTGATCGTTGTATTTCAATTTTTTGGGTTTTCGCCCCATTTACTTGTACATTTGCAGTTATTTCATTGTACATTATTTTAGTCCATTTCAGGAAGTTGTTTCCAAATCCAAATTTCTCCAGTACTTTTTGTGTATAATTGTGTTCTAATCTGTCAAAAGCTTTTTCCTGATCTAAAAGTACCATAGCACATTTCGAGTTTGTGGTCTTTATAAAATCTATTATTGTCCTAATATTAAGTATATTGTTATGTATGCTCCTATTTTTAATACCGCATGTTTGATTAGTGTTTACTATGGTGTTTATTCCGTGCTTAATCCTATTAGCCAAAATTCTACTCAGTATTTTGTAATCCGTGTTTAGGAGGGAGATGGGCCTCCAGTTTTTTTAAGTCAGTTCTGTCCCCTTTCCCTTTGTATATTAAAGTAATCAGACCCTCCCTCATTGATTTGGTCATCTTGTCATTTTTTAGTAAGATATTGTTAAATAAAGTTTCTAAATTTGGTGCCACCTCACTTTGGAATTTCTTATAGAATTCCGCAGTGAGGCCATCTCTGCCTGGTGATTTACCTTTTGTAAGTTCTTTTATTGTGGTTTTAACTTCCTCCACAGAAATGAGTACATCGCACCGTTTCTTGTGCTCTGCTGATATCATTTCGCATTGTATTGAATTTAGATATTGCATGATTGTGTCATTGTCTATGTTTTGAGAAGTATATAGTGTTGTATAGTATTTATGAATTTCCTCCAAAATTTCCGCTTTAGTTGTAATATCCACCCCATTAGTGTTTAGTGCATCTATTACCCTCTCCCCTCCTTTCCTCTTTTCTTCCCTTTTATTTAACTCTCTGCCCTGTTTGTATAAGTGGTGGAATTTTCCCACCCTAATTTCCATTCCCCTTGTTTTATATTCTCTTAGCTTTTCTAGTTGTATAGAGTAGCTCTCTTTATCCCGTAATGGTGTTGCGTCATTATTTATCAATCTTTTTAATGCTAATTTCTGTTTTTTTTTAATCCGTTTACGTTTAGTTGAGTGATATATTGCTATAACTTTTATTTAACTTTTATTTTAAACTTATCCCAATCAGTAGCAATATCAGATATGTTTTTTCCCTCTTCATTTGTAAGTATTTTAGGGATTTCCATTTTTATTTCATTTATTAATTGCTCATCGTCTAGTATTGAGTTATTTAACCTCCATTCTCCAGATCCCAAACTATTATTTATTATCACTATTTACAAAGTTATTAGTTTATGGTACGAAATTTTATAATCTAATATTTTTGCATTTTTATATATTTTATAGTCAAAATCAGTCACATAAAATTTATCTATTCTGCTTGATTTAGTTATTCCTAATTTAACATAGTCATGTGTATATTCCGTTCTTGGTAAGTTCAAAATTCTATACACATCTGTAAATTTATATTGTTTAATTAGTCTACCCATAATGCCAAAGGATGATAGATCTTTGGTTGTCAGATTGCCTGTGCGATCTATATTATCTCCAACCCAGTTAAAATCCCCTCCTATAATTAGGTGTTCTGCTATGTACTTTTTTAAATATTTATTTAGATCCCTTATGAAGTCGTAGTGACTTTCTCTAGACGCCGGGGCGTATATGTTTAGAATGTGCAATTTATTTAATTTTATATGATTTACCCGCCCCCTTAAATTAATATCCTCTGGTATTTTTTCCCAATTTTGTCTACTTTTATTTCTTATTATCATTGCCACCCCCGCCCTAATATCATTTGGTTTTGCTTCACTGGTTACGACTATAGCCTTCATTTTGGATTCTATTTCTTGTATCATTGTATGTGTTAATTTGTTGTGGGTTTCTTGAATTAGTATAATGTCCTGTTTTAATTTTATAAGTTGTGCAATTTTGTCCTTATCTATACCATTTATGTTTATTGATGCAAAATGGAAGTTTAATTCCTCCATTTATGGTTATCCAGGTGGCTATTAAGTAAATACATCTAGTAAAATCTTATTAATAGTATTAGTTACTTTCTAGTTGATTATTGTGTTTCATTTGGGGGCATTGGACCCCGTCAGTCTCTCCTATGTCATTTATGTCTTAAAGGTTTGGTTCCTCTATTAGTTCGTTTGTTGTATCAACTATGTCATCTGTCGCGTCATTTGTTAGGTCCGTTGATGTATTTGTATAGTCGATAATAGCTGTTTTTTGATATAAAGGTACGAGGTCGAAGTCCGGGTCGTATTCTTCCGATGTTGTTGACTTAGGGGATTCTTCTTTCTCCACTTTCCTCTTCCTTTCTCTTCTCTTTGTCTTTGCCGAGAGTTTTATTTTGGGGAGAGGCCGCTCCGTTATAGTTGGTGGTTCATCACTAGTCGATGAACTAGTCAAAGTGTTGTTTTTACGTTTTCGATATGGGGGCATTGGTGTGGAGGCCTTTTGCTCGCAGCTGGTATTGTCCCCATCGCTCTCCATAGATTCAACTCCTAATTCTTTCAACACTTCGTCATTCTCGTCGATTGACAGGCATTCAAATATGTTCCCCGTTTTCAATGGAGCTGTTGGAACTTCTCTCCTTGTCGTCTTCTTTGGGGTTACAAAACTTTCATCCTGGGGAAGCATAGCTTCTTGTCTCTCTATTTGCGGTTCCTGTTCGTTCAATGTTTCTGGGCTTTGTTGTTGTTGTAATGGTGATGTTGTGTTTCTACGGTGTCTGGTACATTTCCTTTTTCCTGCTCTGTATTCTCAGCTGCTTTCGCTGCATATGAATTTGGGTCTCTTGGTTTTTTGGGTGCTGGACAGAATTTCGCTCCGTGACCCATCGCTTTACATTTGGGGCATGGGCGGTCTTTATCACACCCTCTATACCACGTTCTACATAAAAAAACCTAGAATATAGAAGTATGGTGGGGTAGTTCTTGCTTGCTCAGCTGGCACTTTGATGATTCTTTCACCACTCATGACACCCTTGTGCCCCCAGCAGGCTGCTGGCATATCGTTTCCTACATGTATTCCGTACTGTACCATTAATTTGTCAATAACTGTTTCCGTTGCAATCTCGTGAGGTAGTCCAGAGATAAATAGGTCGACAGCCTTGGGCTCGATGTCCCTTACTATCGGTTCGGTATCAGTAATAACCACTCTCTGTCCACAGATCATCATTTCTTTTTGTTGGAGCATGGGCCGTTCACTTTTTGGATACAAAATGTATTTGTTTCGGCCCCCGTATTGGAGGGCATCTATCTCTGCAAGTTTGACCCCGAGAATTTCCATCTCCGTCAACACTTCTGTTTGCCTTGGAAAAGTGGTAGTGGATCCAAAATCCAAGGTCTGACAGCCTTCCCTATGGTAAATGACGAGTTTTCTGTTGCCCGTCTCACCTTCAACAACCGTGTTGAAGTAGTCAGATATTTTATATCTATTAGGATTTGTCCTAAGAGATTCTGCCATTTTTCCTGTCTGTCGACTAACGTCTGTCAGGATTGAATTTGGCAGGATAATTGTAAATAGAATAATAAAAATGTGCAAATTGAAAAATTAACTTACAGGGTGCTGAACAAAAAGCTATAATGAAAAGTATAGATAAGCGCTAAAGCAAAGTACTAACAGTACTATTGCACTTTGTGAGCACAGCTCGACAAGTACTTTTTACCTTGGTTGTTGGTTCAAGTTAATCCAAAGATGTAATCCAGATAAATTTTTACGTTGATTTGCGTGCCGTCTGTTTTGTGCGTGCCATGACAATAATAACGAGTACCTAGACTTCTCAACTACAAGTGCTAGGCCATCTTATTTTTACTGTCTTAATTGTACTTATTAATATTAATAATCTCATATTTGCTTGCTGATGTAGCTGTCATCTCAGATTGAAGAAAGTTGATGGAGGAAATTTTGCTAATGTGTTATATAGGAATATTATTAGAGCGAGATAGTGCGAGAAGAAAGGGGGCTATTATGGTTGGGGAATTATATGGTCTTTAAAAGACATGACTGTGAGTGGTGGAGGTAACAGTGGGTTTATTTATATTTATTCTTATTTTATCTAATTTACTTTTACTTTTTAGTTATCTAGGTGATTTTCGTTCTTGTTTGTATTTGTCTTATTGGTAATTTACTATTTGCCTCGATGTATTATATCTAGTTTATGGGTAATTTGTAGTTATCTTTGCCTGACACTGGGTAGGTGGGGGGAGGTTTCCCTTTCCTAAGAGAAATATGGTCCGCCGAATGACAAGAATCATCATCCCACCCTGTACGACATCTCCCTTTTTCCATTTTCTTAGATTCTTCTTCAACCGTCCTCTTTATAAGCTATGTCAAGGTTTAGGAAGTGTTATTTCTATATTTAAGTTGATGTTAGGATTATCGAATGCCCTATTGAAAATATTAGTTGACTAAAGAGTTTTAACTGGAGTTTTAAACAGATGTAGATTATTTTGATAACCATTGGCAGGTAGTTGTCGCTATCACAAGGGAAATGGGTTCCGCCGTATGACAAGCATTATCATTCCGACCTGGACGACATCCGGCTTTTCCCTCCCCCCATCCCGATTATTTTTCACACGCCCCCTTATAAGGTCTGTCAAGGTTTGAGTGGTGATGTTATTTATTTAGGTAGATGTAAGGATTCTTAGAATGCCCGATTGTTAACGTTAGATGAATAAATCATTTTAACCGATTTTTTTCCTTGTTTTATAGTGATGTAGATATTTCTTGATTGACATTTGAAGGCAGGTATTGCTGTAACGAGGAAGTTGGGGTCCGCAGTATAACAGGAACTATCATTGACATCCAACGTTTTGCATAAACCCCGATTTTTCCTTCCCTGACCCTAACTGTTTGGTGTTTCAATATATTTGCTTGGGAGAATGCCTTTAACCCTACTAGTCACTATTTTCCCCTTTCTGCTCCCTATCCTTATTTTTTCCCTCCTCCTTATACATTTTATTTTAGATTTTCCTTTAAAGTCCATATTCGTTGATAAAATTTAGAAGGTTCTGTTATGTTAATTTAATGTTGAGGATTTTGTTTTCTAGCAATTCCTGGTACGTCACCGGGGATTCAATTTTCGTTTTGTGCACTTTGGAGTTTGGTTATCTCTATCATATATTGGGGACAATTGTTGAATATGTGATTTATATCTTCTGGAATCATTTGATGGTGGTTAGTTTGGGTCCTAAGTGCTTTCCAAAGCAGCCAGCTAATTTGGTCTTACCCATGTTAATTCTGTTAATAATTGTTTGTTCGGCGCTATTTACACTTGGTGGGTTGATTATTCTTTTTACAGCCTTCAGGATGGCAAAATGTTTCCGTTCTTTGATATTTTCATTGCAGTGTTCCTGCCATTTCCTGCTGATATTTGTGTGGGTTTTTTTTGTTGTTGTTGTTGTTGATAATTTGGATTCTGGTACACTATAAGTGGGGCAGTATTTGGGTCACCTAGTGTTTGTTTAGTGATCTTATCAGCCAGTTCATTACCTAAGATTCCTATATGGGCTGGTATCCACATAAATTGTAATAATTATTTGGTGATTAATGTTAAGTTCTTTAAGTAAAAGACTGGTTTTGCTAAGGAAAACTTCTTTTGATTTAGGGTTATTCGTGTATATGGATGTATTGACGCTAAATATGTAGCATTTTATTACTTAACAACGCTTTCTTGAGAGCTTTGTAATCAGCTACTTAAGACGGTGCAGTATTATGATAGACCTCCTTGGAAGCTCCCTGCAAACTGCAGATATATTAATACGCAACCGGTCTTTAGGTAAATGATGGATTAAAGCTAACTTTTCAAAATGAGTTAAAAATGCATTGATGAATTCGTCTTTGTCGTTAAACTTCGGCATTGGTATCTGGACTCTACGTCTATCATTTGGACTATTGCGTATCAATTTGTATTCAGTTCATCGCCCATACTAGTTGCTGCTTCGATACTCAGTCTCTCCATGTCTAATACACGTTCTCTATCCCTGTCTCGTTCTGCGACCTGCAATATGGCTAATTTGAATTCTCTTTCTCTTTCTGTTTCCTTAGATTGTCTGCTTCATTCTTTCTCCCTATCGTCAGCTTGTATAATTCTTTCCTTTTCAGCCGCCTGATGTTCTCCGTTATCCTGAGACTCCGCTCTACACATTACAAGTGGGTTCCTTCATGTTTTCATTTTTCACAAATACTGTAATTTCTCTTAAATGTTAATTTTTAATCTTAAAGAAATTAAATTGTTTAATGAATTATAACAAACACGCTATTTTTTTCTCTTGCTCAGATGATAATCCATAGTGTTATGCTGATGTGGTAAAAAAAAGAACTAAGTAATTGAAGGGAAAGCAAAACCAAACGTTTGTTGTAAAGGTATCAGATAATTTCATTATAATAGTTATAAAATGAAAATGCAAGCGGAACTAAGGGGTATAATAAGTTCTATTCACGTCTAAAACAATCAAATATTCTGAAATGAATTCCAAAACTGTTTTAGTCCAATAAACACTTTTTCTTTGCAGTGAATAAACCAAACATATTTATACTCATATCGTATTGAAACACGATATTAAATATGTCATCGACGTAGGTTACACAAAGAACAATAAATAATAATAAAAACACAATTCTCCAGTACCATGATCTTATAAAAGAACATTGGAGTTGAAAATACATTTTACTCCTAATTGGTACGTGCCTTGTTGCTAGTCTCCTGAATCATAAGGAACCATCCTGACCTAACCCATACAAATGGGAAATAATTATTGTAAGAATAAAGTAGAAACCGCCAGTCAATGAGAAATTACCACAATGGTGTAGACACGTTTAATTATTAGGATAATAATTTTGTGATAGTTTTCAAGTGATCATTGCACGTGCCTCTCTATAATATGATGTCGATTTATTACTCATGGACATATATATTAACTTACAATTTTCATTAAACGAAGAAATGTTAAGCTTTTTTTAACGAATTGTATTAATTTATATTGGTAATTTGTGTCTGAAATGGCAAAAATTTCATTTGATTTATCCGTCAGTGGAATTTTCCAGAAATCAGCCTTTTACCAGGTCTGACATGTTGACATGGTATGCATTTACAATTTCGTCAATACAGTCAGATTTTCTTGATATTAGAAACGAACCTGTTTTGATGAGACTATGCTTTATTGTAGTTAATGCACATACAAAAAGTATTTTGTGTTTTCGGCACAATAATTTATGGCGAACTCTTTCTTGCTTTGCCTTGGCCCAATAAAATCATTCTCTTGCAAATATTCAATTTCCTCTTTCAAACATTTCTGCTTCAACCTGTACGGATGCTGCTTAACATATTTAGAAGCTACAATTTCAGTTTCATACTAGGGAGGGGGGGCAGGGTGGAGGGGGGTGGGGGTACGATTTATTAGAATAAAAACCGCGATAGGAAAGAAAATTTAGATTAATTTGAATTTTCTGGTTTATGTATTTTTAACGAGTACGGTAACGGTTAATGCAAATGGTAAATAATATTGTTAAAGTAACGGGCTTGCGGTACATGGTTGAGTTAGAGATATGACAATAGATGTGACTGGTAATAGATATTCTAAAGTATGTATTATTGCAGGAGATAAAGGAGCAAACATGTCAGCTTTATACATCGGAAAGCCCCTCATCCCACCCAAACTGTCATCTACCATATAAATCCTTTGAACCCTAGCCACCCACCCCAAGAAAGGACCCAGGCACAGCTGTTCCATTTGTTCGGCCTTTAATCCGGACTTTTTGATGTTTGTACTAGTATTTTATGATATATGCATTTTATTAAGACCATCTGACAAGTTGTCTTATATTACTTTGAAATTCTGATGTTGAATGTTTTTATAACTAAGTATATCAAAAATATATAGATGTTGTTGAAGCTATTTTATTCCTGTGCGCCAGATATTAATTCCCACGACCAAGTTATTATTCTCGTGCGGAGTTTTATTTTATTTTTTAGAAGGCACTATCTCCTTTTTATGAACTATTTTCTTAAAATAAGAAATATTGTGAAAGTTTCCTTTGTGTGATAGACAGACAATTCCATATGTTATATACAATCCAAAAGATTTTTAAAAAGTAATCGGTCTGAAGTGAGTTCTGTCAAGTTATAAACTGGACCGTATATTCCTCAAATACGTCAATATCCTTGCTAAATGACCATCATAGTGATCACTGCCGTTGCTTGTGCCGGCAAAACATGAGTTTATTAAAAAAATTATATTTGTTATGTAAAATAACGATCGAATTCTAAAAAACGTATCCTGTAACCAGGAATTATTGAGCTGGAGCACAATGCATGATGTACCTAGAATAATCAAAGCCTCGTTCACGTAATCTAGAAAATGTTTCCGGATTAGTTATGTATGTATGTATGTATGTATGTATGTATGTATGTATGTATGTATGTATGTATGTATTGTTACACGCACAGGGGTATTCACTTGACCGAGCGGTGTCAAAACCCTGGCGCGAGTCACGCTGGAAGTCATATGTTTTCCCCAAATTTCCAAAGACTTCCATACAACTTGAGTTGTAAAATGGAAAGAGAGACCTGTCTGCTATATTTAATAACCTTTGCTCTAATCAATTGGCGACCCAGAGGAGACAACTTGCCCAAGAGTCCATTAACCGCACCTTAGCATGGTTTTTCTTCTTTATCATCCTAATTCCGTACCGCAAGCCCGTCATGCCATAGAAATTCCACTAGTATTCCCTTACTAACTGGAAAATATTTAACTGCGCGACCCTAGGCCAGTCAATCCTCATAATTTCCGCGTATCACGCTCATATACATACGCTCATTTTCCACTATGGACACATAAACGGTACCTACCAAATTCCAACTTATTAATTCCATTATATTCCCCCCATAAATACTGCCATTTCAATCACATCACTTTTATACACCGCGGAATTTTAATATGGACTATGTTACAAAAAGGGACAGTCATTCGGCTTGTACCCAAATTCACTACTAACGACCCCAGCATGGTTTAAATTCACTAACACATACTCCAAATTTATTACAGTATGTATGTATGTATGTATGTATGTATGTATGTATGTATGTATGTATGTATGCATGCATGCATGCATGCATGCATTGTTACGGCTATTGGATTTAAATTATTTATTTTTTAATTGTTAAATCCAAATTTGTTATTTAGGGTTAAATATTCATTAATTGGGAAATTATTCTGGAAAATTCAAGCTGGCCTACACTCTAATTGTAAACAAGTTTTGACCTTGGCTTGTGGATCTAATTCCTGACCTTGCTTTGGACATTGTCAACAAGTCTCTAACACTATTGGTTAATTTCAAGGACAACATTTTATTTTTAGTTCTTAAGGGTAGGAAATATCTAGAGTATGTGATTTTTAGTAAAGGCAGTCTCTTTCTGTGACCTTCCATGAACCTCTATCAATTTCTAGAAAATCATGTGATCACATGTTTACTAAAAAAAAACAGTTATATAGACTGTTGTTTTGGATAGGAGTTCAGTAGAATTTGGGCTTATTTTAAAGTTAAGTTGTGTATTTTCTGTTTGAGTTTAATTATCTTGTTCTGGACTTTGTGTCAATTCGTTGGAAAAGAAGAATTATTCTATTTATTTCGAAAAAGGACATGTTTCATAATTTCATCTGGATGATATTAAATCAAGAACTGCATCACGTGACATTGTCAGCCATTTTGGATTACATCGTCAAGATTCGAACCTGGAACTATTAGAACATTTATTTATCAGGACTTGCAATTCCATTAGTGAATTATTTTTGTGAATTCTATATTTGTTGGATTTGATTCTCTAAAACCGTAAGTTTATTTATTTTATGAAAATAATTGTACTAAATAAAATCATTGTTAAAGTTTTACAAGCTTGTTAGTTTTCACTCTTTCTGTGTTGCTGCTTATTCGAGCCTAAGCACGTAACAGTATGTATGAATGAGTGTGTGTGCGTGCGTGCGTGCGTGCGTGCGTGCGTGCGTGCATGCATGTGTGTGTGTATATATATGGTCAAGTTTTGCGATTTAATGCATAATAGCAGAACCAGTTTATTTAATATCGAGGCAGTAAAGTGTCGAGGACCATAAAATGTATCAAAAATGGATGTGGTTTGGTGGGGTGGGGGGAGGGAAATGAGTGATAGAGATACTAACAAAAATCTGCTACAAGATCTGGCAGACAGGTGAATGGCCAACACAGTGGACCCAGTTGTTGACTATAAAACTCCCGACAAAAAATAATTCTCCAGCTGTACTAAAATTACAAAACTGTCAGTTTTATAAGGCACTTGAAATAAGATGCTTCATAACCATCCTTGACATCTCTTAAATGGACCACATCACAAACAAAGAAGTACGTAACACCATCAGTCATAAATTCTGATGTTGAATGTTTTTATAACTAAGTATATCAAAAATATATAGATGTTGTTGAAGCTATTTTATTCCTGTGCGCCAGATATTAATTCCCACGACCAAGTTATTATTCTCGTGCGGAGTTTTATTTTATTTTTTAGAAGGCACTATCTCCTTTTTATGAACTATTTTCTTAAAATAAGAAATATTGTGAAAGTTTCCTTTGTGTGATAGACAGACAATTCCATATGTTATATACAATCCAAAAGATTTTTAAAAAGTAATCAGTCTGAAGTGAGTTCTGTCAAGTTATAAACTGGACCGTATATTCCTCAAATACGTCAATATCCTTGCTAAATGACCATCATAGTGATCACTGCCGTTGCTTGTGCCGGCAAAACATTAGTTTATTAAAAAAATTATATTTGTTATGTAAAATAACGATCGAATTCTAAAAAACGTATCCTGTAACCAGGAATTATTGAGCTGGAGCACAATGCATGATGTACCTAGAATAATCAAAGCCTCGTTCACGTAATCTAGAAAATGTTTCCGGATTAGTTATGTATGTATGTATGTATGTATGTATGTATGTATGTATGTATGTATGTATGTATGTATGTATGTATGTATGTATGTATATATGTATGTATGTATGTATGTATTGTTACACGCACAGGGGTATTCACTTGACCGAGCGGTGTCAAAACCCTGGCGCGAGTCACGCTGGAAGTCATATGTTTTCCCCAAATTTCCAAAGACTTCCATACAACTTGAGTTGTAAAATGGAAAGAGAGACCTGTCTGCTATATTTAATAACCTTTGCTCTAATCAATTGGCGACCCAGAGGAGACAACTTGCCCAAGAGTCCATTAACCGCACCTTAGCATGGTTTTTCTTCTTTATCATCCTAATTCCGTACCGCAAGCCCGTCATGCCATAGAAATTCCACTAGTATTCCCTTACTAACTGGAAAATATTTAACTGCGCGACCCTAGGCCAGTCAATCCTCATAATTTCCGGCGTATCACGCTCATATACATACGCTCATTTTCCACTATGGACACATAAACGGTACCTACCAAATTCCAACTTATTAATTCCATTATATTCCCCCCATAAATACTACCATTTCAATCACATCACTTTTATACACCGCGGAATTTTAATATGGACTATGTTACAAAAAGGGACAGTCATTCGGCTTGTACCCAAATTCACTACTAACGACCCCAGCATGGTTTAAATTCACTAACACATACTCCAAATTTATTACAGTATGTATGTATGTATGTATGTATGTATGTATGTATGTATGTATGTATGTATGTATGTATGTATGTATGTATGTATGTATGTATGTATGTATGTATGTATGCATGCATGCATGCATGCATGCATTGTTACGGCTATTGGATTTAAATTATTTATTTTTTAATTGTTAAATCCAAATTTGTTATTTAGGGTTTAATATTCATTAATTGGGAAATTATTCTGGAAAATTCAAGCTGGCCTACACTCTAATTGTAAACAAGTTTTGACCTTGGCTTGTGGATCTAATTCCTGACCTTGCTTTGGACATTGTCAACAAGTCTCTAACACTATTGGTTAATTTCAAGGACAACATTTTATTTTTAGTTCTTAGGGGTAGGAAATATCTAGAGTATGTGATTTTTAGTAAAGGCAGTCTCTTTCTGTGACCTTCCATGAACCTCTATCAATTTCTAGAAAATCATGTGATCACATGTTTACTAAAAAAAAAACAGTTATATAGACTGTTGTTTTGGATAGGAGTTCAGTAGAATTTGGGCTTATTTTAAAGTTATGTTGTGTATTTTCTGTTTGAGTTTAATTATCTTGTTCTGGACTTTGTGTCAATTTGTTGGAAAAGAAGAATTATTCTATTTATTTGGAAAAAGGACATGTTTCATAATTTCATCTGGATGATGTTAAATCAAGAACTGCATCACGTGACATTGTCAGCCATTTTGGATTACATCGTCAAGATTCGAACCTGGAACTATTAGAACATTTATTTATCAGGACTTGCAATTCCATTAGTGAATTATTTTTGTGAATTCTATATTTGTTGGATTTGATTCTCTAAAACCGTAAGTTTATTTATTTTATGAAAATAATTGTACTAAATAAAATCATTGTTAAAGTTTTACAAGCTTGTTAGTTTTCACTCTTTCTGTGTTGCTGCTTATTCGAGCCTAAGCACGTAACAGTATGTATGAATGAGTGTGTGTGCGTGCGTGCGTGCGTGCGTGCGTGCGTGCATGCATGTGTGTGTGTGTATATATATGGTCAAGTTTTGCGATTTAATGCATAATAGCAGAACCAGTTTATTTAATATCGAGGCAGTAAAGTGTCGAGGACCATAAAATGTATCAAAAATGGGTGTGGTTTGGTGGGGTGGGGGGAGGGAAATGAGTGATAGAGATACTAACAAAAATCTGCTACAAGATCTGGCAGACAGGTGAATGGCCAACACAGTGGACCCAGTTGTTGACTATAAAACTCCCGACAAAAAATAATTCTCCAGCTGTACTAAAATTACAAAACTGTCAGTTTTATAAGGCACTTGAAATAAGATGCTTCATAACCATCCTTGACATCTCTTAAATGGACCACATCACAAACAAAGAAGTACGTAACACCATCAGTCATAAGGTAGGCCATTATGAAGACCTCCTCACCAACGTTAGAAACAGAAAGCTGAAAGGGTATGGCCATGTCACTAGAGCCAACAGTATATCCACAACAGTCCTGCAGGGCAGCGTCAAGGGTGGCAGAGGAGAGGTAGACAGAGAAAATAATGGACCAGAGAAAGTTTTGCGGTGACACAGGCATTTACACATGATTGACACAAGTGGAGATAACTGGTCAGATGTCAGCAGCACAGCGCCTCGACGACCATACTATGTCAAGAGACTGATGATGATGATAATGATGATGATGATGATGATGAAATCGAAATCCGTTGTACTACATTTGCAAATCAAATTTTATACAAAAAATCACAATGTGCTATATTGGCAATACCCTTGTATACAAATTTGGATACTGTTGAATTTTCACATACAACATTAAAATAGAAAAACATATATGCAGTTAATCTTGATTTACATCTTTCTTGCACCTAATTGTTCTTTCATTCGAAACAATTGTATGCAGGCTTCTGCCATGAGCAAGCTCTCTATTTTGAATCTTAAATAATGTATGCACGTATATTATAACTAGACTCATTCAGAGAACTAGGAAGTTTAAGATACTAACCGAAATAGAGTTCCATGTTGGCAGTTGTTAATACAGATATGATAGATGGGGGTTGACTATCAACAAGAAAACTATTCCAAAACAATGGATTATAACTGATTGTCAAGTTTTGATAAGCGAATTCAATTTCACTTTGTTTATTGACAACACCTCTTTATCCATGGGTACATTCTGAATTACATGATGAGCTATGCTGTACCTAATACAATGTAGATGTCTTCCTCGATCCCATTTTACCCACGCTATTGAGAGTCTTGTCAGGGGACGTTTAAGTACGATAGACGTGATAAAATGTGACCTGAAGTTTTTTTGTAAAGAATAAATAAGACATTGAAAGTTATGAGCTGTTAGATGGATATAAAATAAAAGGTTATAATGGATAAAAATACAACCAAAAAACTAACAAGTAGTGGTGAATTTTTTAATCAGCCTGTCTTTTGTTAGTATAATTTACGTTTGCCAGTTCTTAAAAATATTTGCAAGTAAATTTTTAAAACACACGACGATGCGATATATTGACAACACTTATTTTAGTTACATTTGTTGTGTACATGTTACAATTAAAAATAGAGAGGGCGTTTTGTTATTTAAAAGATATTTCGTTTCTTTAGTAGTACTTTTAGACTTCCATTCAAGTAAGGCCCTAAACGTAACTAATACGTTTGAACCAATATCAAATATATGATTAACCATTGTCCTTGTAATTATCTATCAATCTAACTTGTAAGATTAATGGTTTCAGATACAGACAATGAAATAACCATTGCTTTAAAATTCATTTTTATTGTTAATATGTATTAGTTTCTAATATTTGCAAAATTTATAAATGCAAGTGAATAAAGGTAAATACATGTATATGGTCTTTATTTACATATTGTTTCATACTGCTTTCCTCTTCGGAAAAGTCGTATACAGGTGTGTGCCATGATGACCTACCCTGTTTATATATTGAGCCTTGTATACATGTTTCTAAGTATTCTATTTATATATTAATGTCTAACAAGGAAGTTTTATTCGGTGACCGAACTTCAGTGTCAGGTTGACAGTGGTTGACAGAGATCGGCTAGACAGGGGTTAACTACCAATTAAAGCTTATCTATAAAAGCATAGATTATAACCAATTTTGGAGCTTTTACAAGACATATGTTACAAATATTTTATACTAAACGATACAGTAAATTAAGATATGAAATACAAAATTAAAGAGTCATTTTTTAATGTATAAGATATATTACTATTGACAACATCCCTTAATCCCCGGGGAATGTTGAAATACAAGATAATTCATGTTATACCCAGTTTACTGCAGAGTTCTTCCTTGTTATTGTTACTCACACTACTGAGTGTCAGGTCAGGTCAGTTTAAAATACAACATACGTAATAAAACGTGTCCCTAATGTCTGCTAAATAATAAATAACCTCAAGCTAGAAAGATTGAAAATTGGAGGAGATGGACGAACAAAGGGCAAAAAAGAGAATGACATGTGTCGAAAGCATACTTTCATCTCAAATGAATTTATTAGACCAATGTATTCTGGGACCGTTCTTTTTCATTCATTCGTATATATTCGTTAATTTACATATTTTTTAATTTATTTTAATTCCATTTTACTAAAATTAGCAAAGCAAATGTTAGAATGCTTTACATTTTGTTACGATAACAGTACATATCAGTGCAAACACATTTGAATACCAATACTTTTTTATATACGACCTTTAAACTAAGAAAGACTTGTTTGTTCAGCACTACTTTTTGATATACGACCTTAAAACTAAAAAGCACTTGTTTGTTTAGCATTACCATATATGTATGTATGTATGTATGTATGTATGTATGTATGTATGTATGTATGTATGTATGTATGTATGTATGTATGTATGTATGTATGTATGTATGTATGTATGTATGTATGTATGTATGTATGTATGTATATATATGTGTGTGTGTGTGTGTGTGTGTGTGTGTGTGTTATTATTGTTGTTGAGTTAAGTTTCGTGCTGTACGGCATAACAACACAACATGGGTATTTAGTACCGAGACAATTGAGGAAAGCGTACGAGGACACACCATAGAAGCTGACCCAGTCGAGTCTAATCGTACGATTCAAACTTGAACAAATGCTGTCATAAATGTTGGTAGCTCAAACCACTCAAAGAGGCTCGTATTTTGGCTGAAAATTTAACTGTCAGCCAGTATTATTGTACACTATATTTATTAATGATAGATATGTATGTATGTATGTATGTATGTATGTATGTATGTATGTATGTATGTATGTATGTATGTATGTATGTATGTGTGTGTGTGTGTGTGTGTGTGTGTGTGTGTGTGTGTGTGTGTGTGTGTGTGTGTGTGTGTGTGTGTGTGTGTGTATGTATGTATGTATGCATGCATGCATGCATGTACGTATGAATGTATGTATGTATGTGTACATGGTGTGCGTGCGTGTGTGCTTGTATGTATGCAATCATATAATTTGTTCCACCAACAATTATCTAGCGCTATTTGTATGTTAAGATAGTTTAAAATTGCAATATGGCGCGATTTACCGGAAGTAGATAAAATATGTTAAATAACTGAATCGAGTTTTCCAATTTTCATCCCTAATTATTCTGATTCAATTTATGGGCTGATATATTTTGGATAACTGGGTCAAAACTTCCTTGCAAAAGGCAATGCTAAATAAGAGAGTTAAATATTGTATTTTGTTATGGCAAGGAAGAAACAATACACCTATGTCAGAAGGTTGAACTAAACTCGGCGATACGCTGTACCCCGAATATGGGGGTTTCCCCACCACACATTTAATTTATCATCCTCGAACTTGAAATTAAACCCACACACCACTTTTCAATGTACACTAGTTTGGTTCAGGAAGAATATGGGGAAACTTAGAAATATGAGTTTTGAGAAAGATATATTTTTTATTTTGACATCTACCCCATATTCTCCCCAACTTACGTTATGATGACAACAAGTCATTATCGTTCTAAATTTACCCTATCAGCTTTAAACCTGCAATAAGATGGCGGGTAAAATCCGAACAGGGACATACATCAGGAGTAAAGGCTCACATACATTTTTTTAAATTTTGCTTTGTATTCTCAGAAAATAAATACATTTGTTGACTTTTACAAAGTTTCTTGCTTTTCACTGTGTTCAGTTACTTATTTAAGAGCATCGACTCATAAAGGTATTTTCTTGCTGGCAGAGCATATGCATAATAACTGTTAATAAGTTCTCAGCCTACGGGAGGTAACTCGAAAATGTATACCTATTATAATCTTGCAGTAGTGTAGCAATAGGGAATTCCAGTTCAGTCACTATTGAAATTAATGACACCTTTTTCGTTTCAGAAATAAACCAATAAATAATTACATCTTGAGATAAGATAGTAGTTATTCGGGTATTAAAACCCCTAATGCTATAGTTTATCATAAATTTCATCGTTCCAATCTAGAAGCACTAAAATGGATTGAGAAAAACAAACCAAACAAGACAGTTCTAATAAGTGATTCACTTAGTGTCATAACCTCAATCCTAAATAACACCACTAAATCAAGAGAGAATTTCCTAAACCAAACCAATGCAATAATGAAACAAATACATATAAACAAATTTAGGTATAGAGTACATGTGGATTCCATCCCACATCAATATCCAAGGAAATGACTTAGCAGAAGAGATAGCTAAAAAAAATCTCAATGAACCAAATTACGTGCCACTCGAATATAGTCAACATGAACCATACAGCCTAATCAACACATTAATTAACAATAAATGGCAAACCGATTGGAATCAAAATCACAAAGGGACCAAATTTTATAATTCTTCAAGGAAGTAAATATAAATAGAAAACCACCTAGGTGCACAGCCTATGAACAAAAATAATCAGTCGAATTCTCTTAGGAAAAACTAACAGCTTTGGAAAATACATAGAACCCTTCCCACATAACATAAATTGCTACAATTGTAACACCTCAGAAGATTTACACCACATCTTTAATGATTGTAGAATAACCAAGAAGGAAAGGGACAAATTCAAATCTGAACAACAAATCATAGCAGCCCCATATACATACTCAGAAATAATTCAATTAACAAATATCAACCGGCAAACAGCATTTCAAAAATATAATTGAATTTTTAAAAATAACATGGATACTAGAGAAAATTAAGAAAATAGGAAAATAAGAACATAATAGGGAGAAGAAGAAGAAAAAACTAAGGAAAAAACCTAGTACTAGATCAAACCAAAAGTAATCATCAAAAATGAAAGTCTCTTTAAGGGATGGAAGCACCACCAGGAATGAGCAGGTAGATCTCAACCATCCCTGGAACCCACATAGACTATGGTGGGCATGAGATGAGCAAGGCTCGTATAATGAGCGACCAAACCGGAAAGGAAAGATGCGAGTAACACTATAAACAAAATAGGGAGACAAAAAGGATTACAATTTACATAAAAGCTAGTACTAGAGTATTCCAAGGGTAGTCACCCAAAACGAAAGCATCTTTAAGCAATGGAAGCACCACCAAGAATGAGCAGGTAGATCTTAACCGTCCTTGGAACCCACATACACTACGGTGGGCATGAGATCACCAAGGCTCATACACTGAGCAAAAAAACATAAAAATAAAGATGTGAGTAACCCTAGTAAAAAACTAGTAAACCTGGAAAAAATTACTCAAAGCCCTTTCAGTAATCAAATCACTCCAGATATAATAAGTCAACAAAGCAGATGAAAGATAAAGGAATATAGGTACACAAACCACAAAAAACTGATAATAAAGACAATTAGGGACAATAAAGACAATTAGGGAATAAAAAACACCATGTAAAAGGCCAAAAATAAAAAAACAAATAATAACAATAAGTTGATTTTTAAAAATAGCTCATAAACTAAGTATAGGAACCTACCCTTACTCCTATTAGTTTCTCTAAATTTCCTTTCAATACAGCCTCGTTGACAGTAAATAATAATTACCAAGTACCAAATAATAATGACCAAAAACATACCGGTAATATATAAAATATTTGTAACATTGGGATAGATCTTGGATAAAACACATCAATCAGCATAGATGTTCTACGTTTTGCACTATGTGTAACCAAAAGCGAAAATGAAGATTTAGAAACAGAATTTTTTTCAGTTGACTATTGATGTTCATTTTTTAAAACAAACATTTTTCCAAGAACATGGTAAAATATAAAAACAGAATTTTAAAAGTCTACATGGTTTTCATTCAGGCAAAAATATATCAAAACACTGAAAAGATAATGCTAGATTATATAGTGCACATGTTGACAAACATTTTAACATTTGTCACAAATTATACCTGACTGAATATGTTTGAAATACAAACTTTCTCACAGAAAATTGCTTAGCAATTTTGTATAATTTGCTATAAAACAGGGTTTAAGGGACTTATTGAGGGTCAAATGATTTTAAGATGATCATAGGTTGATAGTGTGATAGTAAGAAACTATTGAATAGTAAATATGGGTTTTGATATTACAAAACTAGATGCTGAATAGTAAGAAGTATATCATAGGAGATGCATAGTCAAAGTTAAAGACACAAGATTGATGCTCAAGTGGCATGCTATACTACTATTAATTTCAATTTCCCAACACTATAACATGTATCAAACAAGGAAATATGATTTGATTTATTAATTGCCTAACCTCAAATGAATTGTTCATTTGTATCATTTAATCAACATATAATATTGAACTCTTCTGAAGGTGTAGCAAACAATTGTTTTGGTGTTGCTGGTTATAATGCTATATAGTTTATTGAAGCAGCATGAATGCATCCAATTATTATACACATTTAACATTAACATACCTGTGTCTTCCTAATTTAGCAGTGCAGTAAGTTATACATGTACATAGTACAGTGGTGTAACGTAATTTCCAACTCTAGTGCAGATGATATTTTAAATGTTGTTTTGGACAATTTTCAAGACAGGGTGGAGAAAGAAAACACTGTACTTTACGGAAAAAGGACCTGTATCCAACTATACAAGTACTTTTATAATTTTATAATGAGGCATGGTTAAAACAATCAGTGTTTAAAATTGTGTACATTGTTGTTTCGTTGTGTTTTTTATGCATTTTATCTTATGTAAATTAATTAATCTCATGCATTATTTCAGTGTCCAAATAAAGGTTGTCACATAAAATACTTGTAAACTTTGCAGACCATTTTATTAATTATGTGCTGTTTTGATATTAGAAACATATTCAATCTCTCATTGTAATGTTGGTTCTTTCTTTGTATTGAATCATTTTGTTTTTGGATTTGTTCTAAACTGTGTTCATTTCTTACATTGTAAATACAGAGGTACAATAATAATACAAATAATTTTGAAACTTGACTTTTCCTGCTTGTTACATCAATTAACATACATGTAAAATTCACAGCTTTCCTACAAGCTACATGTACTCTGTTAGCGATATGAAACCTTGAGTGAGTAGTTGCTGCTTCAAACGACAACACAGTTAAATAAAATGAGATTAAATTAATTCAATGTTACAAGTGCAGCAAATTATTGTTACAGAGAAAAAATACAGTAAATTAGAATTTATCATGTTTAATCATAGTTTGACACATTGTCAAGTAATTTTCTATTCTTGCAACACAATGTCTTAGTTTTTGTATGACTGTGTGAACTCTTTGATTTCTTTGATTACCGGTATAAGCTAGCATGTATTTACTCTTAAAATGTGGATAGTGTGGATTAAATATTTAACGGTAAAAGAAGTTTGATTATTAATAAGAAAGAATCATAAATGCCATTTAGACATGATACTATTTGTACTAAAAGTGTGTTTTAGTTTTGTAGTTTTTATTCTTCATAATTAGACAATGAATATGACTCCATATTATTTATTTTAGTCTTTCTACAAAGATTGGCATGAGAAGTATTCTTTGATAGATATTAGGTGTCACACGTTTGTTTCCCAGATCACACATAACTGAAACCATTAACATTAAGCCATATATGTAATCCAAATTCAAAGTCTAACCCTATCACAGAGTGTAACTATACCATTAACCCTATCTCTAATCCTAATTCAAAGCCTAACCCTATCAAAGAGTATAACTATATCATTAACCCTATCTCTAAGAAATGTTAAATGACTGAAGTAGGATTTATGCTTCAGTACCTCTGTGTTTCATATGATAATGCTATTTATGAAAGAAAATTGTTGTTAGTCTCAATACAAGTGTGTGACAGTTTTGTGGACACGACTAGTAAATGTTTGGCAGGATTAGTAAATTTCTCAGTACACTAGTCCTTCTGGCTACAAAGAAATTTGTGTTAAATTCAAGCCCTGTAGCAGTTCATAGGTAAGGACTCTACATTGTTTGACTGGACAAAGATGTGTGTAATTCTTTTGTTTTTGGGTGACCCTTCCACTGGCCTATATATTAGAGTGTCCGCTTCAGATGCAGGAGGTCGTGGTACTAACATCATCTATCACGAGGCTGAATTCAGTACATGTGCCATTCAAAGCTTAGCCATATCACAGAGTGTAAGTATACCATTAACCCTATCTCTAATCCTAATTCAAAGCCTAACCCTATCATATATTGTAACTATACCATTAGCCCTATCTCTAATCCTAATTCAAAGCTTAACCCTATCATAGAGTGTAACTACACCCCTAGCCCTATCTCTAATCCTAATTCAAAGCCTAACCCTATCATAGATTGTAACTATACCCCTAACCCTACCAGTAGTTAGCACATAATCTTTATTATATATAGGATCATAAATTGCACCGATATATGTAGGCATTGATGGGAAACTAATACTTATCAGCACTTTAATCAACATGTGATTCTTGTAATATATTTACAGTCTAAATGTCTTAAGAATATAAATAAAAAACAATTCATTTCATTATTTTTAAAACTGTACACTATACAAATACATCTCCCAGTGTGTAACTATTTACAAAGAAACGATCGTGGCACATCATGCATGTTTAGATCAAATATGACATTAAAGTAAGCAGTGATATTCACAGCATATTACTGATTAAAATATTTTTAAATGAGCACTATACACAATTATTATCAGGGTCCATTTTAGTTCTTAACAGAGTTCATCTGTTCCTCATTATCATATACGGTCATAGATAGTTTTCTCCATGCGGTCCTGTTGAAGCTCTTCATAATGGGAAGGTGCTGGTGATGAGATGACTCCAGTATTAGCATAGGTTTGCATGTCTGTGCTCATATCAGCTTCATTAGAACAGAAATACAATTCATAATATTTCTTTTAAATGTTTACAAAGTGCTTCACAAAATTGTTTTCTTTGATCAGCAGATCTAAATAAAATGAATACTACCGGTAAATGTTAGTCATATACACTGCAAACTTGGTAATGGGCAAGTGCTATCCAAAAAGAACACGTTCACATTATAGACCTCATTCTCCTGAATACCATCTATACACTGATTTTGTGTAAAGTAAGTTTGGATTTGATAAACATTTTTTTGTTCCATGGGCATTTGACCTCTGGCCGCTAACCTTTTCAATCCCATAAACTGAAATAGTTATATACACCGGATCCCATAAACTATTTGTGCTCGTTTGAGTAGGTTTACTTATTCTTAGCTCAAAATATAAATTTTTGATACGTCATTGCTTTTTCACAAACAAATTTACATATATCACAGTATAACTAATTAATCTCGAGTTTTGTTGCCATTTTCTATTAATTTAATCAAATTAGAAAATGTGAATATGTGGCAATATATGTTCTGAGATTTAAAAATTCAAATGGAGACAAATAATTGCAAATAAAGAATACAGCAAACAGAATAGTGTAATTTGGTCATAATTTGAGAGATGAAATGATGTAATTTGTCTTATGATAAAAAAGGTATCGCAGAATTTTTAATTTATTTTATCTTATTTGGGGTAATAGTTTTGATTATGCATTTGGTTGTAAAAAAAAACAAATTTAATACAAAATTTAATTGAGTTATCTTCCAACACTACTAAAATGTTGTTTCATAAACATGGCTGAATATATGCATGTAAGCATGATCAAATAAATGCCCATTAACATTAATATATACCTGTAAACAGCATGCCCATTAACATTAATTTATACCTGTAAACAGCATGCCCATTAACATTAATATATACTTGTAAACAGCATGCCCATTAACATTAATATATACCTGTAAACAGCATGACCATTAACATTAATATATACCTGTAAACAGCATGCCCATTAACGTTAATATATACCTGTAAACAGCATGCCCATTAACATTAATATATACCGGTAAACAGCATGTCCATTAACATTAATATATACCTGTAAACAGCATGCCCATTAACATTAATATATACCTGTAAACAGCATGCCCATTAACATTAATATATACCTGTAAACAGCATGCCCATTAACATTAATATATACCTGTAAACAGCATGCCCATTAACATTAATATATACCTGTAAACAGCATGCCCATTAACATTAATATATACCTGTAAACAGCATGCCCATTAACATTAATATATACCTGTAAACAGCATGCCCATTAACATTAATATATACCTGTAAACAGCATGCCCATTAACATTAATATATACCTGTAAACAGCATGCCCATTAACATTAATATATACCTGTAAACAGCATGTCCATTAACATTAATATATACCTGTAAACAGCATGCCCATTAACATTAATATATACCTGTAAACAGCATGCCCATTAACATTAATATATACTTGTATACAGCATGCCCATTAACATTAATATATACCTGTAAACAGCATGCCCATTAACATTAATATATACCTGTAAACAACGACACATTTACATCTCGATAAACATATATATGTGACCATACAATAATCATTTTCGTGTCCTTAAACAGGGATTATATATATATATATATATATATATATATATATATATATATATATATATATATATATAATGTACATATATACCCTTAAACATGTTAAAGTATATATATATATATATATATATATATATATATATATATATATATATATATATATATATAACCGCAAATATGAATCATATGTATGGACTCAAACAGGTATACATACACATGCCCATAAATATGTATATTTACAACTGTATTCATTTAAAACTTGAGAAATAAAATAATGGTTGGTTTGTTGATTGTGCATTGTACAGCATACCAGCTTTGTCAGGATACATTGGAGTCAAAATGTTGTCATTTTATACATATTTCTGCAACAAAAAAGGTTTGTTACCAATGAAGGATAAAAGGACAAAAACAACATGATGAGATGGATGGAAGGACAAGCTGGGAAGGATAATATCTGATGGTTCACGGTCAACAGGTAATGATGACAGTGTGTATAAATACTAATTAGACATAATTTAGGGTGACTGACTACACATGCTGGTTACAAACATTCAAATGTGTTGTACACAAAGATCTATTTTAGATTAAATATTAACTCTTTTCAAGTTATTTAAAATACAAGACACATTTGAAAAGTTCCTTTATGTGCTGCAAGTTGTATAGATGATTGTATATAGATTGCAATCTATCACACAGTGCTTCGCTACAAGAATCTGATTTGAATGGTTATTCACCCTTTTATATGCAAAAGTAGGTTATGCAAGTATAACCAATTCAAATCCTTGCAATGACTAAAAATTCCTATCACTTCTCTATTAGAGGTGCAAAATCTGATTTGTCTCATATTTAGTCATGGAATAAAACATTTTCCGAAGTAATCTTCCAACCCGGGTTCTTGAAAGAGGACTTACAACTCGTTGTTTCCAATACATGGACATTAAAATATACATGTCTTAAACTTAAATAATATACATGTATATAGATATGTACATATTTCCATTTATCATTCATCCTTCAATGATAAGGATGAATGATAGGTGCACAACATAACCTGTGCGTGAAGGAGATTAAAGTGAAACACGGCTGGGGACTACTTCGGCTGCATTGGATGGCTATGACGTCTTCCGTGCCTTGTCATACCCTACGCTCTCCACAAAGCATATGCAGATTAGCCTTTGTGGCCGTTGGATCACTCAGTTGATCTCTTCCGCCCACTCTGCCGAATCTGGCTTTACATGCAAGGATAGGCAAGCTCCTAAGTCACCGAGGGTTTGAGGCCCGTCGGCTACCCTCCACCTGGTTTAGCCGGCCATGCAGTCGAAGCCGTTGCCCGTGGTGTGGCCGCTGTGCATGCTACAGCTGCTTGGAGCCACAGGTGAGGGCTGAGCTCCTGGTGAGGACCAAAGATGGGCAGGCTACTCCTGAAGGAGCACGATATGCCACCCACCAGAGGTACTACTACCCCTCCCAGAGCACCCCAAACACCACACCATCGAGCAGTTCTATACAGACC